>CM066331.1:212081042-212185544 GCA_033807585.1 Hydrophis major | reverse complement strand
GGGACGCTGTATGAAAAGCGACTATTTTTTTTCAGGGCCGTTGTAACTTGGGTCACAAAAGTGAACTGTTGTAACTTGAGGATTTACATGCCTTGGGAGTGATAACATAACATTTTGCTTGCATCCAGAGATTACGGTACATCCTAGATTCAATGCGTATGAAGGGCCAACACCGGTTGGAGAACTGGCAGTTGTGACTTCCCATTCGTGTGTGTGTGTGTGTGTGTGTGTATTAATAACTAGGCACACACACATACATATGCCCATTTTCAAAGTAACATGTAGTTGAGCCATTGGTGCTCTTCATGGGTTTATTTTTCATGTTCAACTTCTATAGCCCTCCAGATTTTTTTTTACTTTCATAGTCCTCCAGATTTTCCAAAGTGGAGAAATTACCTCTGAGTAAGGGTGAACGTGAAAAAAGAGCAAGAGCCCTTAGACTACTTATACACCGCTTCACAGGGCTTTCACAGTCCTCTCTAAGCGGTTTTACAGAGTCAGCCTATGGCCCCCCAACAACCTCGGTCCCCGTTTTACCAACCTTGGAAGGATGGGAGGCTGGGTCAGTCTTGGGCCTGGTGGGATTTGAACTGCCAAATTGCAGGCAGCTGGCAGTCAGCAGAAGTAACCTCCTGCAATACCACTCTAACCACTGTGCCACCGTGATCCATCCTTCCTTCCTTCCTTCCTTCATTTCCTTCCTTCCTTCCTTCCTTCCCTGCCTGTTTTCCTTCCCTCCCTGCCTGATTTCTTCCTTCCTTCCTTTCTTCCTCCTTCCTTCCTTCCTTTCTTTCCTGCCTGCCTTCTTCCTTCCTTCCTTCCTTCCTTCTTTCCTTTCCTTTCCTTCCTTCCTTCCCTGCCTGTTTTCCTTCCTTCCTTCCTTCCTTCCTTCCTTCCTTCCCTGCCTGCTTTCCTTCCTTCCTTCCTTCCCTCCTTCCTTCCTTCCCTGCCTGCTTTCCTTCCTCCTTCCCTCCGTTCTTCCCTTCCTCTTTCTCCCTTCCTTCTTCTTTCTCCCTTCCTTAGCACTTACCAATAACTCTTAGATTTATATACTGCTTTCCAGTGCTTTCCAGCCCTCTCTAAGTGGTTTATAGAGTAAACCTCTTGCCTGCAACCATGTGAGTCCTCATTTTACTGACCTCGGAAGGATGAGAGACTGAGTCAACCTTGAACCTGGTGGGATTCGAACTGCCAAATTGCAGGCCGCCGGCAGTCAGCAGAACTAGCTTGCAGTACCACACTCTAACCACTGCGCCACCGAGACGCAGATCTCATTGGGAAAAGAATCTCTTCTTTAGTCTAACATAGGAACTAGAACTAAACCAAGTAAAATACTACTTACCCTGAGGCCTGGCTCCCCAGCTTCACCCTGGAATTGAAAGAGCAGGACATGTCACAAAGGGCTGAAACGTTTAACAGGACAACGGAATCACTGAAGGGACTTTGGAGGTCTTCTAGTCCAACCCCCTGCTCAAGTGGGAGACCCTCCTATTGCGGACAAATGGTTGTCCAATTTCTTCTTCAAAACCTTCAGTGATGGAGCACCCACAACTTCTGAAGGAAGTCAACCCACTGATTAATT
Organism: Hydrophis major; assembly: GCA_033807585.1. Lineage (NCBI taxonomy): Eukaryota > Metazoa > Chordata > Lepidosauria > Squamata > Elapidae > Hydrophis > Hydrophis major. The sequence goes on along the minus strand of CM066331.1, from coordinate 212,183,962 downwards.
GTTCTAATTGTCAAGAAGAGAAGAGAAAAGAGAAGAGAATTCCTTATTGGCCAAGTGTGATTGGACACACAAGGAAGAAGAGAAGAAAAGGGAAGGGAGAGAAGAGAAGAGAAGAGAAGAGAAGAGAAGAGAAGAGAAGAGAAGAGAAGAGAAGAGAAGAGAAGAGAAGAGAGAGTGGAGAGTGAAGGGAAGAAGAGAGCAGAGGAAAGGAGAGAAGGGAGGGAAGAGAAGAGAAGAGAAAGGAAGGGAAGGGGAGAGGAGAGGAGAGGAGAGGAGAGGAGAGGAGAGGAGAGGAGAGGAGAGGAGAGGAGAGGAGAGGAGAGGAGAGGAGAGGAGAAGATAATTCCTATTGGTCAAGTGTGATTGGACACACAAGGAAGAAGATAAGAGAAGGGAGGAGAAGAGAAGAGAAGAGAAGAGAAGAGAAGAGAAGGGAAGGGAAGGGAAGGGAAGGGAAGAGGAGAGGAGAGGAGAAGAGAAGAGAGGAGAGGAGAGGAGAGGAGAGAAGAGAAGAGGAGAAGAGAAGAGAAGAGAATTCCTTATTGGCCAAGTGTGATTGGACACACAAAGAAGAAGAGAAGAAAAGGGAAGAGAAGAGAAGAGAAGAGAAAATATGGAAGGGAAGGGAGAGAAGAGAAGGGGAGGGGAGGGGAGGGAAGAGAGGGGAGAGAATTCTTTGTTGGCCAAGTGTGATTGGACACACAAGGAAGAGGAGAGGAGAATAGAATAGGAATGCCAGAATTGGAAAGGACCTTGGAGGTCTTCTAGACCAATCCCCTGCTAAGGCAGGAAAACTTGTATCATTTCAGACAAATGGTTTATCTAATCTCTTCTTTAAAACACCAGTGTTGGAGCATTCACAACTTCTGGTGGCAAGGAGTTCCACTGTTCCTAATTGTTAGGAAATTTCTCCCTTAGTTCTAGGTTGCTTGTCTCCTTGATAAGTCTCCCTCTGCATAAATGCTAATGCCTGTACCGGCATTCACAGAACCCAACGCCTTTGCTACCCGCAGATAAAATCAACTGTATGAAAGCATTCAGGTAGTCCTCGACATACGACCCCATGAGTTTCCACCCATTGCTTCTTGTCCTGCCTTCAGGTGCTTTGGGGGAATAGCTTGACTCCCTCTTCTTTTGGGGCAGCCCCCCAAATATTGGGAAATGCTATCATGTCTCCCCTAGACCTTCTTTTTTTCTTTAGACTAGACATACCCAGTTCCTGCAACCGTTCTTCATGTTTTAGCCTTCATACATTTAACCGATTGGCTGGAAAATCTAGTCACAAGCCAAGGAGACAATATAGGTAAAAGTAATGGTTCCCATCGCACATACGTGCTAGTCGTTTCCGGCTCTAGGGGCCGGTGCTCATCTCCGTGACAAAGCCGAAAAGTCAGCGCTGTCTGAAGACGTCTCCATGGCCATGTGGCTGGCATGATTAAACGCTGAAGGCGCACAGAACGCTGTTCCCTTCCCACCAAAGGTGGTCCCTATTTTTCTACTTGCACTTTTGACGTGCTTTCAAACTGCTAGGTTGGCAGAAGCTGGGACAAGTAACGGAAGCTCATTCTGTTATGTGGCGCTGGGGATTCGAACCGCCGAACTGCTGACCTTTCTGATCGACCAGCTGAGCAGCGTCTTAGCCACTGAGCCACCGCGTCTCACCCAAGGAGGGAAATGTAGGTTGGCTTTAAAAATGCCGCGGGAATTGATGGACAACTTGGACAGCCAATGAGACGCAATGCACAAAATCTGACATACCTTCACTGATGAGCCAGGTGGTCCCTGGGGTCCAAATAGGCCAGGCAGGCCTGGGGGCCCTGCTACACCAGGAACCCCTGGCTGCCCCTTTTGGCCCTGAAATAAAGTATATCAAATATATTAAGCCAGGTATTAGAGCAGAGTTTCTCCATCTCGGCAGCTTGGAGAGGTGTGGGCTTCAACTCCCAGAATCCCCCAGCTGGTATGAAGCAGAGATGCCTACAGTTCTAATTTCTGCTCCCCGGAGGATGCTGTGTAGCCCTCCGTGCTCTCGGAGCTCTTTTTGCAGACGTTTCCTGACCCAACTAGGTTACATCATCAGGGCCAGAAGGAAGTTTGGTTTGCGTAGAGGAGGAGGAGGGGAAGAGAAAGGGGAGGAGGGGGGGAGGAAGAGGAAGAGGGAGGTGGAGGAGGAGGAGCACTGTGAGTCATTGGTGCTCTCCGAGGTCTATTGTTTTCTTGCAGACATTTCGTGACCCAACTTGGTAACATCATCAGTGCTGGAAGGAAGTGGGGTATAAGGAATGGTGGAGAATGAGGAGGAGGAAGAGGAGGAGGAAGAGGATCACGGTGGGGCCCTTGGTGCTCTCTCAGCTTTGTCTATAAGAAAACAACCAAGCTCAGAGAGCATCGAGGACCCCTCAAAATATTTTCTTTTACTTACCGGAGGACCTGGCTGCCCACTTTTTCCTGAGATGACTTCCATGCTTCCTAACACGTACCCTGGTTCTCCCTGCAGAAGAGATACGTTGTGCTGCTTATCCGGCAGAGCCCAAATCTACTTCCGTATAAAACCACAATGTGGCTTTTCACAACCTGAGACCCACTCGTGCATATTAGAGTTTGGACCATTGAATTATATTGGGTGTGTGTTCTGCAGGATGGTTTGTCAGGTGTCAATCCCTGCTTATCTGTCTCGTTAGAGGATGTATTTAGAGAGCCACAAGTTCTTTAAAAAGGTAAAGGTTCCCCTAGCACAGTGGCCCCCAACCTTTTTTGTCCCACGGACCGGTACCGGCATCACAAAATGATCCACGGACCGGGACCGGCATCAGCACGCACGACCAAGGCAAGGCGAGCTGAGTGACCGGCCAGCCAGCCATCCCCCGCTTCTCCCCGCCACCTTCAACTCGTCCTTTGTACCTTCTCGTGGTCGATGGGCTTTTCGGCCTCTTTCTTAATCTCCTCCTAACGCGAGACTCCACCGCCACCGGGACGGCTCTTCGTTCGAAGCCGCCCCCCCCCTGACGAAACTAAGGCACAAGGATTCAGCACCCAAACGCTGCTTTCCAACCGACGGCCGACAAGCTCACCCGGAAGCACTTTCTCAAGCACCGTTGAAACAAGATGGCGGTGCCCACTTCTTTGCGGCCCGGTAAAAAATGCTCCACGGACCAGTACCGGTCTGGGGATCGGTGATTGGGGACCACTGCCCTAGCACATACATGCTTGTCCTTTTCCAGCTCCCTGGCATAGAGCTAAGGCTACTGATGATATCTTAGGCATGGTTTCAACATGGTTTTATTGTGTATTACTGTAAAGCGCAAAACAAAAACTCACTCTGTCTCCTTTAGGCCCAGATGGGCCTGGGAATCCAGGAAGTCCCTAGTAAAACCATGAAGATAAAACGGATTTAGCTTGGTGCCAAAACAGGAGCGTTCAAAATCATGCACTCGTATATCACAGAAATCCAATACTGAGACCCAATTTGGTCTGGGAACCAGGAGGTGGTGAGTTCTAGTCCTGCTTTAGGCATGAAAGCCAGCTGGGTGATTTTGGGCCAATCACCAGGAGACAGTGAGTTCTGGTTCTGCTTTAGTCATGAAAGTCGGCTGGGTGACTTAGGGTTAATCACTAGGAGACCGTGAGTTCTAGTTCCACCTTAGGAATGAAAGCCAGCTGGGTGACTTTGGGCCACTCACCAGGAGACAGTGAGTTCTAGTTCTACCTTAGGCATGAAAGCCAACTGGGTGACTTTGGGCCAATCACCAGGAGACGGTGAGTTCTAGTTCTACTTTAGGCATGAAAGCCAACTGGGTGACTTTGGGCCAATCACCAGGAGACGGTGAGCTCTAGTTCTACCTTAGGCATGAAAGCCAACTGGGTGACTTTGGGCCAATCACCAGGAGGCAGTGAGTTCTAGTTCTACCTTAGGCATGAAAGCCAACTGGGTGACTTTGGGCCACTCACCAGGAGACAGTGAGTTCTAGTTCTACTTTAGGCATGAAAGCCAACTGGGTGACTTTGGGCCAATCACCAGGAGACGGTGAGTTCTAGTTCTAATTTAGGCATGAAAGCCAACTGGGTGACTTTGGGCCACTCACCAGGAGACAGTGAGTTCTAGTTCTACCTTTGGCATGAAAGCCAACTGGGTGACTTTTGGCCAATCACCAGGAGACAGTGAGTTCTAGTTCTACCCTAGGCATGAAAGCCAACTGGGTGACTTTGGGCCAATCACCAGGAGACAGTGAGTTCTATTTCTACCTTAGGCATGAAAGCCAACTGGGTGACTTTGGGCCAATCACCAGGAGACGGAGAGTTCTAGTTCTACCTTAGGCATGAAAGCCAACTGGGTGACTTTGGGCCAATCACCAGGAGACGGTGAGCTCTAGTACTACCTTAGGCATGAAAGCCAACTGGGTGACTTTGGGCCAATCACCAGGAGACGGTGAGTTCTAGTTCTACCTTAGGCATGAAAGCCAACTGGGTGACTTTGGGCCAATCACCAGGAGACGGTGAGTTCTAGTTCTACCTTAGGCATGAAAGCCAACTGGGTGACTTTGGGCCAATCACCAGGAGACGGTGAGTTCTAGTTCTACCTTAGGCATGAAAGCCAACTGGGTGACTTTGGGCCAATCACCAGGAGACGGTGAGTTCTAGTTCTACCTTAGGCATGAGAGCCAACTGGGTGACTTTGTGCCAATTACCAGGAGACAGTGAGTTCTCGTCTTGCCTTAGCCATGAAAGCCTGCTGAGGACTAGAACTCACCGTCGCCTAGCTTCCAGCCTGGTATTTTAACCACTAGCAGAAACTCTCTTTATGCAACTTACTCGATCTCCTTGCATGCCCGGAAGTCCCTGTCCATTAAGAGAGAGAGATAGAGAAAGCAGCAGCTATTAAAAATGAAATCATCAGGGTAACTTTTATAAAGCAGTTGTGATCTTAAGGGTATAAAATATCTACTCTTATTCCAGGAGACCCTGGCAGGCCCACTCGTCCAGGTCGGCCAGGTAATCCTGGGATGCCATCTTTCCCTGGAAATCCCTGAATAAAGCGGAAATGAGGAGAAAACATTGTGAGAAACATGGCCCACCTCCTGCGGAGGGCTTAACAGTCCCCCCGTAAAAGGTGGAACGGATCTATTTGATTTCCATAAGTGGAAATCTACTCACCCGTTCTCCTTTTTCCCCCTTGGTGGCGAAGGCAAATGGGTCGTAGCTTCCACCTCTGTTCAAACTTCCTCCTGCGAAGCTCTGTGGAAGCAGAGTCAAGTGTCATTCCAGAGGTTTTGGTCCCCAATGTATCCATCCCAGAATGTTTTTCTCCTCCTCCATGGTTTAGAACAATGGTTGGCAACCCACGGCTCTGGAGCCACATGTGGCTTTTTCCTCTCTCTCCTGTGGCTCCCTGTCGCCAGTCGGCTCCACAATTGATAGGGCTTTCGTTTATGTTGTGGTTCGCTGGCAGCCGGTGCAGACGGCAGCGGAGTCAGACAGTGAGGAGAAAAAGGAACCAGTCAGGGAGTCTGGAGAGGACTTAGATGAGGATCCTGTGTCCAATGCAGGGATGGGGCCAGGACCATCTGGGAGTGGGGTGCTGTCTCTGGAGCCTTGCAGCAGTGAGGCCTGTTCCCAGTGCGCATGTGCGCAGAACTGCTAGAAGGTGAGAGCTGAAGCAGAAGGGGTGACTTGAGATTAAGGCTGGGAGGTGATGGCCCCTCCCATAAGGGATAAAAGTCAGCCCTCGGTGACAAACTCTTTGCAGGAAGCAAAGTAGTTCGATAGATTCTGAGTTCCCCTTGAAGCTCTGTGTACTGTGATTGGTTTTCTCTGGTACTTCGGTTGATTAATTGGATACTTCTGTTTTTGGCCGCATTCCACAGCACTGAAAGGTGTGTGCTTATTTTAGGGAATGATTTAAGATTAGTTCTGGGTGGGAATGAAAGCAATTCCCAGCGTTGCCATAAAATAGGTTTTGCTTTTAAAACTAATTTATGTTTAATTACATTTGACCAAGCCTGGGTCAGAACAGTTTAGGACAGGTAGAGGAAAGGAGGCTAGGAGGAGACTCTATGGTGGGGGAAACCGGACTTCCAATTGGCAGAGGAAAAAGGACGCTGTGCTAGGAGGAGACTCTATGGTGGGGAAACTGGACTTCCAGTTGGCAGAGGAAAAAGGACACCATGCAAGGAGGAGACTCTATGGTGGGGGGAACCGGACTTCCGGTTGGCAGAGGAAAAAGGACGCTGTGCTAGGAGGAGACTTTATGGTGGGGAAATTGGACTTCAAGTTGGCAGAGGAAAAAGGACACCATGCTAGGAGGAGACTCTATGGTGGGGGAGCCCCAACTTCCGGTCTGCTCCAGAACTGAATGGGGGACTTCCGGCTCTTTTGAGTGTTTAAGGTTGCTGACCTCTGTTTTAGAACCAGGATCTCCAAACTTGGCAACTTTTAACACTTGTGGGACTTCAACTCCCAGAATTCCCCAGCCAGCATTTTGGGCTCAATTACGGTTGTCAGTTGAGAATGATTTCTGGATTTGCTCCTCATCCAATACTACCACTGCTATTCCACAATGGGGAGTGGGCTGAAAGAGAAAGACTGGCCCGACTTCCTCCAAAGAACTGTCAGGCGCAAAGAATCAGGACCACAAATTCTAGTTAAGACTGACTGCTCACACCTAGACACAAGAACCCAGTCAACTAATGGTTAGCATTAAATTAGTGTAGGGAAAAATCTACATAAAATACGTAACTAGATAAAAGTCAATGGAATTCAAGGGGGATTGGACTTTGTGGCAACATAAGGATTCCAGGCTGATTTCTCTCTTGACTCCACCTCCAGCTCTACCTCTTCTTCTCCTACCAGATCTTCCATCTCTGGGAAAAGACAGGCCCTGAAGTCTTTCTCTCCTAGCTCAGCCCCTTCCCCCAAAGAGTGACCCTAAGTCTTGGATTAAGAGAGAGAGAGACTGGCCCCAAATCCCCAGGTGGCCTTTGGAACTCAGATTAGACTTGAGTTCCCATTTTCTCAATTGTAACCCAAAAAAGAACCAGAACTTGGAATAGAATAGAAATAAGAAAAAAATAGAATAAATAGAAATGAAATAAGAATAGAAATAAGAATAGAATAGAAAATAGGAATAGAAAAGAATAGGATAGAATAGAATTCTTTTATTGGCCAAGTGTGATTGGACACATAAGGAATTTGTCTTGGTCCAAATGCTTTCAGTGTACATAAAAGAAAAGAGACATTCGTCAAGAGTCAAGAATCATCAGGTACAACACTTAATAATAGTCATATAATACAATAAGAATAGAATAGAATAAGAATAGAATAGAATAGAATAGAATAGAATTCTTTATTGGCCAAGTGTGATTGGACACATAAGGAATTTGTCTTGGTGCAAATGCTCTCAGTGTACATAAAAAGAAAAGAGACATTTGTCAAGAGTCAAGAATCATAAGGGACAACACTTAAAAATAGTCATAGGGTACAATCAGCAATCAAATCATACTAGGAAACAGTCAGTATAAATCGCAACGATACAAGCGACAAAGTTACAGTCCTACAGTCACAAGTGGGAGGGGATGAGTGATAAGGAGTGATGAGAAGATATATAGTAATAGTAGTGCAGACTTTGTAATGGTTGAATAGTGTTGAGGGAATTATTTGTTTAGCAGAGTGATGGCATTTGGGAAAAAACTGTCCTTGTGTCTAGTTGTTCTGGTGTGCAGGGCTCTATAGTGTCATTTTGAGGGTGGGAGTTGAAACAATTTATGTCCAGGATGTGAGGGGTCTGTAAATATTTTCAGAGCCCTCTTTTGGACTCGTGCAGAATGCAGGTCCTCCATGGAAAGCAGGTTGGTAGCCATTGTTTCTTCTGCAGTCCTAATAATCGTCTGAAGTCTGTGTCTGTCCTGTTGGGTTGCAGAACCAAACCAGACAGCTACAGAGGTGCAGATGAGAGACTCAATCATCCTCTGTAGAACTACAAATGGAAAACTACAAACCATAAATGAGGCCCCACACCACCCCAGTTCAGAGGCCACCCACACCTGCCTCACCTCCAAGCATTTTGGATCACAAGGTCCTTGCGTGGCGAACGCTGCCAGGTGAATAGGAAGGGAACTGGGGATGGGCGACCTCATTGGATCATCAAAGGGCTGCTCTGGTGGACCCACTGTTTTGCTGGCAAACTTAGAATACAAGGACATAGGTTAGTCCATTCTGCCCCCACCCACTTAATCCAGAAGAGCTGAGAGATTGATATCATACAACCAAGTATGTCTACAGTCTACACAGGTGGATTCCACCAAGATAAAGAGGCTTAAGTGCCAACTAAGTGGGTCTAGGATTGCAACTTTAAATGCATTCCTATGAATATTTATTTGAAAACAATTTATTGATAAGCTTAAGGGGTTTTGCCCCTATCCCAAGGGCGGGGAATTGAGCTGGATAAGAGACAGCACAATCCAGAGCTGGATTGTCAGAAAAGGCAGAGATTCTGGATAGCTACTTCCAAAATATATCCATTAGGTAGGGGTAGTGTGATGGCCTGAGGCTTAGCACAAAGGCAACACAGTCAGATAATCAATAAGAGTCCCTTTATTAGCTCTAACTTTGCCCCCAATGTCTGGGTTACCATCTGGCTGGAGAAAAACTCTCCCAGGAACAGCCTTTGATTGCAGAAAATTAAGTCCAAAACATGGTCAACGCAAACTGTAACTTAAAGTCCAAACAAGCCAAACTGAAGTAATTAATTTGGCAGGGCAGGAGCAAGAATTTCAGACTTGAAGGCACAGCAAAACTCACATGGTTGGGAAGATGCGAGGAACACAGATAAGCCACGACAACACAGGATAAAGTCATGTTTGCTCCCAGCAACCTGCCGCATGCAACCTGCCTTTTTTATCAACTGTCTTCCCAGCTGTGGCTAACGAAGGGAATCAGGGCCCTTTCCTTCCCCATAAGCCACGCAACCCACGTTGCTCTCTTCTCTGTTTCTCCCTGCGTGCCTAGGATGAAGAGGGAGTGGGCCTGGGTCTTCCTCTGAACTCTCCCTTGTTCTACCTCTTATCTGCTCTGCCCAGCTGGACTTTGCCCTTCCCCAGTTTCCTCCACAGCTAACAGAGCCACACTCCCACTCCCTGTAAGCTGTCTGTCTTCGTCCTCAGATTCAGACTCTGACAGGGGCATTACAGTTGGGCTGCTACCAGTTCTCCCCAGTTCAGGCGAACCCGTAGCTAACCAGTAGCTAATCTTGTGGCCAGTTTGGCAAAGTGCACACTCACCAAACCAGTTGTTACCCTGGTTGCATTGCACCACTGGGTACCCTAATAAACTGTTTTTAAATGATCTTCCGACTCTGTTGTTTGTTGGGAAGGTAAACTGAGACAGAACCTAGAGCCAAATTTGGCTTTCACAAGACAACCATAATCTTTTCGGTATATAAACCCTGTTTTCTCAAAAATATGACTTATCTGAAAGTAAGTCCTAGCTTGATTTTTTTTTACACGTGCTCTCAATATAAGCCCTACCTACAAAATAAGCCTTAATTAAGATTCCGCCCACTCCAGAGTGCAAGGTAAAAATTAAGCTTGGGTGTGAATGTGGGGTGGAGCTGCCCTACTTCTTCCCTTTGGACAAGTGTAGCCAGGCCTGGCACACTCCGACACCTGCCTTGCCGGCCCATTTCTTCTGTAGCCAGCAAGGCTGGCAAGTCTTTCCTGGAGGCCTCTGGAGCTGAGAATAAAGCCCTGGATCGATCCAGAGCTCTGTTACCAGCTGCAGAGGCCTTCAGGAAAGCCTTGACAGCTGCAGCAGAAGAAATTCCTGAAGGCCTCTGACAGTGAAAAGGAGGCCGGGGGTGACATGCGCAAGTGAGATTAGTCAGTGGATGACATTCCCCCAAAATAAGACCTGGTGCCTTTCTGGTGGCAAAAAAATATAAAACAGGGTCTTATTTTGGGGAAAACATGGTAGGATTATGGTATATAGTCCATAATAGAATAGCACCCCTCTGCCCTGTGCCCAAAAGAAGGATGCAAAAGGATGCTTGTTTACCTTCAAACGCTCCAGCGTGTCTCTGTTCCCTTGCCGGGATCCCAAACAAATTATTTCCACCAATTCTTGGATGATTTGGGTCAAATCGTCAAAAGTGTCAATGTGAAAGAGACGTTCTAAATTCTGATGTAGGAGAACCTGTTTCAATTCCTCCGTGTGAGCTCCTGAAATCCCTACAGGAATTATTTGGATCCCTGCAGGACAAGAAAGAGAAGGTCAACCATCCACAAGGAAAGAAGGATTGAAGTACGGTGCCTATAACCCATCCTCGACTTACGATCCCAATGAAGCCCAACATTTCTGCGGCTCAGCAAGACAGAGGCTACGTGAGTTTTGCCCCTTTTATGACCTTTTGTTGACACAGTTCTTAAGTCAATCACTGCAGTTGTTCAGTTAGTCACATAGTGTCATGCTCCTATCGGAGTCTGAATCTAAGGAGGAAGATGAACAGCCGACAGGGAGCGGGAGTGTGGCTCCATTGGCTGTGGAGGAGGCTGGGGAAAGGCCAAGTCCGGCTAGGCAGAGCAGGAGAGAGATAGAACAAGGGAGAGGGCGTTCAGAGGACGACCCAGGCCACCCCCTCGTCATCTTAGGGCACGCGGAGAGGAATGGAGAAGGGAGCAACGTGGGTTGCATGGTTTACGGGGGAGGAAAGGGCCCTGATTCCCTTCATTAGCCACAGCTGGGAAGAGAGTTTAAAAGAGATGCAAACTGAATATGGTATCTGCTGGGAACAAACGTGAATTTATTTTGTGTTGACTTTGCTTCTCTGTGTTCCTGGTGTCTTCGCAACCATGTTGAGTTATTGCTGTGCCTTCACATCTGGAATTCCTTCTCTTGCCCTGCTGGATTAATTTCCTCATCTTGCCTTGATTGGATTTTTAGTTACAGTTTGTGTTGACCACATTTTGGACTTGATTCTCTGCAGCCAAAGGCTGTTCCTGGGAGAGGTTTTTCTCCAGTCAGGAGGGAACCAGGACATTGGGGGGGAAAATTGGAGCTAATAAAGGGACTCTTATTGATTATCTGACTGGGTTGCCTTTGTGCCACACCCCTTTGGGTCATCACACATGGAAGTGAAATGAATCTGGCTTTCGCATTGACTTTGCTCAAGGTTGCAAAAAGGTCATAAAAGGGACCCCATGGGACACTGCAACTGTTATAAATATGAGTCAGTAGCCAAGCATCCAAATTTTTAAATCACGTGACCATCTGGGTGCTGCAAAGTTCATAAGTGCGACAAGCAATTATAACTTTATTCAGTGCCGTTGTAACCCTTGAACTGTCACTAAATGTATAGTTGTAACTCAAGGACTACCTGTATAGTGTCCCAAATTTGCCATTGGGGCAGTGTAGGAATGACCTCAGGAGACAGGAGAAGAGGTACTGCCTAGGGCCATGATGGCGAACCTATGGCACGTGTGCCAGAAGTGGCATGCAGAACCATCTCCGCCAGCATGCGATCTGTTGCCCCGGAGCAGGTCCATTGCGCAGGTGCATGTACCGCCTGCTCACCAGCTGATTGTCAGGTAGCTGCTGCGCATGTGTAGGGGGGGAGAGAGCATGCTCAGGAGACACACATGCCTGTGCAGAGACCTTATCACCTTATGGGTGACGGCACACATACATGCACACCCTTTTGGCACACAAGGACGAAAAGATTCGCCATCATTGGCCTAGGGAATGATTAGATAAGGGAGGACGTAGCCCACCCCTGCATAATGGACAGAGAAACAAACTCAGAAAAGAACCTCTCTAATTTCTCAGTCTCTAAAAGAGACAGTGGGAGATTTGTACTTTCAGATTTGCAAGATTCCGTTAATGTAGCCTTACGATAAAGTAGAATTAACTCACCTAATTGTGTTTCCTGTCTGCTCTATCTGAAAAGGTTGACAGGCAGAATACAAAGAGAAAGAAAGAGATGTTAGGATACCAGATTAAGAGTGGAGAGACCAGGTTCTAGACCTACTCAATGCATGGAAGCTAACTGGGTAATTCTGCTCCAGTCCTTCCTCCTCAACTCCAAAGGCAGTGTGGAAGTGCTGGGCTAGGGGCAAAGATATTTAGGTTCAAGGCCTTTTCAACCATAGAGACTGCCTGAGTGAATTTAGGCCGGTCTACCTCTTTCAACCCAAGACAAAGGATGGTACAGAGATGCTGGACTAGGAGTGAGGGGACTTAGGTTCTAGACTCCTTTCAACCATAGAAGTTCTCTGGAGGATGTTGGGTTGGTCTTTCTCTTTCAGCCATAGAGCCAATATGGACTCATCAATGATGTTGGACAAGGAGCAGAGATAACTAGATTCAAGGACCCTTCAGCCTTCAGATACTTTGGGAGACAATCCCTCCATCTCAAACCAAGAACCAGTGTGGAACTGTGGTGAAGGTCCTGAACCTGAGGAGATTCAGGTTCTAGCTCCTCTTCATCACCGAAGTTTTCTGGGGGATTTTATGCCAGTTGTTCTCACTAAGGCCCTGTCTCTGATGGAGGTGGAGGTGAAGGTGGAGCTGGAAATGGAAGTGAAGATGAAGGTGGAGGTGGAAAGACAAAGAGATGGAGGTTGAGGTGGACATGGAAGTGGAGGTGGAGAGACAGAGAGATGGAGATGAATGTGGTGATCGATGGAAAGACATGGAGATGGAGATGGAAAAACAGAGATGCTGGTTGAGGTAGAGAGACGGAGATTGAGATGCTGGTGGAGGTGGACATGGAAGTGGAGGTGGAGAGACAGAGAGATGGAGGTTGAGGTGGACATGGAAGTGGAGGTGGAGAGACAGAGAGATGGAGGTTGAGGTAGAGATGGAAGTGGAGGTGGAGAGACAGAGAGATGGAGGTTGAGGTGGACATGGAAGTGGAGGTGGAGAGACAGAGAGATGGAGGTTGAGGTGGACATGGAAGTGGAGGTGGAGAGACAGAGAGATGGAGATGAATGTGGTGATCGATGGAAAGACATGGAGATGGAGATGGAAAAACAGAGATGCTGGTTGAGGTAGAGAGACGGAGATTGAGATGCTGGTGGAGGTGGACATGGAAGTGGAGGTGGAGAGACAGAGAGATGGAGGTTGAGGTGGACATGGAAGTGGAGGTGGAGAGACAGAGAGATGGAGGTTGAGGTAGAGATGGAAGTGGAGATGGAAAGACAGAGAGATGGAGGTTGAGGTGGACATGGAAGTGGAGGTGGAAAGACAGAGAGATGGAGGTTGAGGTGGACATGGAAGTGGAGGTGGAGAGACAGAGAGATGGAGATGAATGTGGCGATCGATGGAAAGACATGGAGATGGAGATGGAAAAACAGAGATGCTGGTTGAGGTGGAGAGACGGAGATTGAGATGCTGGTGGAGGTAGAGATGGAAGTGGAGATGGAAAGACAGAGAGATGGAGGTTGAGGTGGACATGGAAGTGGAAGTGGAGAGACAGAGAGATGGAGGTTGAGGTGGACATGGAAGTGGAGGTGGAGAGACAGAGAGATGGAGGTTGAGGTGGACATGGAAGTGGAAGTGGAGAGACAGAGAGATGGAGGTTGAGATGGACATGGAAGTGGAGGTGGAGAGACAGAGAGATGGAGATGAATGTGGCGATCGATGGAAAGACATGGAGATGGAGATGGAAAAACAGAGATGCTGGTTGAGGTGGAGAGACGGAGATTGAGATGCTGGTGGAGGTAGAGATGGAAGTGGAGATGGAAAGACAGAGAGATGGAGGTTGAGGTGGACATGGAAGTGGAGGTGGAGAGACAGAGAGATGGAGGTTGAGGTGGACATGGAAGTGGAAGTGGAGAGACAGAGAGATGGAGGTTGAGATGGACATGGAAGTGGAGGTGGAGAGACAGAGAGATGGAGATGAATGTGGTGATCGATGGAAAGACATGGAGATGGAGATGGAAAAACAGAGATGCTGGTTGAGGTGGAGAGATGGAGATTGAGATGCTGGTTGAGGTAGAGATGGAAGTGGAGATGGAAAGACAGAGAGATGGAGGTTGAGGTGGACATGGAAGTGGAAGTGGAGAGACAGAGAGATGGAGGTTGAGGTGGACATGGAAGTGGAGGTGGAGAGACAGAGAGATGGAGATGAATGTGGCGATCGATGGAAAGACATGGAGATGGAGATGGAAAAACAGAGATGCTGGTTGAGGTGGAGAGACGGAGATTGAGATGCTGGTGGAGGTAGAGATGGAAGTGGAGGTGGAAAGACAGAGAGATGGAGGTTGAGATGGACATGGAAGTGGAGGTGGAGAGACAGAGAGATGGAGGTTGAGGTGGACATGGAAGTGGAGGTGGAGAGACAGAGAGATGGAGGTTGAGGTGGACATGGAAGTGGAGGTGAAGAGACAGAGAGATGGAGATGAATGTGGCGATCGATGGAAAGACATGGAGATGGAGATGGAAAAACAGAGATGCTGGTTGAGGTGGAGAGACGGAGATTGAGATGCTGGTGGAGGTAGAGATGGAAGTGGAGATGGAAAGACAGAGAGATGGAGGTTGAGGTGGACATGGAAGTGGAGGTGGAGAGACAGAGAGATGGAGATGAATGTGGCGATCGATGGAAAGACATGGAGGTGGAGATGGAAAAACAGAGATGCTGGTTGAGGTGGAGAGATGGAGATTGAGATGCTGGTGGAGGTAGAGATGGAAGTGGAAGTGGAGAGACAGAGAGATGGAGGTTGAGGTGGACATGGAAGTGGAGGTGGAGATACAGAGAGATGGAGATGAATGTGGCGATCGATGGGAAGACATGGAGATGGAAAAACAGAGATGCTGGTTGAGGTGGAGAGACGGAGATTGAGATGCTGGTGGAGGTAGAGATGGAAGTGGAAGTGGAGAGACAGAGAGATGGAGGTTGAGGTGGACATGGAAGTGGAGATGGAAAGACAGAGAGATGGAGGTTGAGGTGGACATGGAAGTGGAAGTGGAGAGACAGAGAGATGGAGGTTGAGATGGACATGGAAGTGGAGGTGGAGAGACAGAGATGGAGATGAATGTGGCGATCGATGGAAAGACATGGAGATGGAGATGGAAAAACAGAGATGCTGGTTGTGGTGGAGAGACGGAGATTGAGATGCTGGTGGAGGTAGAGATGGAAGTGGAGATGGAAAGACAGAGAGATGGAGGTTGAGGTGGACATGGAAGTGGAGGTGGAGAGACAGAGAGATGGAGGTTGAGGTGGACAGGGAAGTGGAAGTGGAGAGACAGAGAGATGGAGGTTGAGATGGACATGGAAGTGGAGGTGGAGAGACAGTGAGATGGAGATGAATGTGGCGATCGATGGAAAGACATGGAGATGGAGATGGAAAAACAGAGATGCTGGTTGAGGTGGAGAGACGGAGGTTGAGATGCTGGTGGAGGTAGAGATGGAAGTGGAGATGGAAAGACAGAGAGATGGAGGTTGAGGTGGACATGGAAGTGGAGGTGGAGAGACAGAGAGATGGAGATGAATGTGGCGATCGATGGAAAGACATGGAGGTAGAGATGGAAAAACAGAGATGCTGGTTGAGGTGGAGAGATGGAGATTGAGATGCTGGTGGAGGTAGAGATGGAAGTGGAGGTGGAAAGACAGAGAGATGGAGGTTGAGGTGGACATGGAAGTGGAGGTGGAGAGACAGAGAGATGGAGATGAATGTGGTGATCGATGGAAAGACATGGAGATGGAGATGGAAAAACAGAGATGCTGGTTGAGGTGGAGAGATGGAGATTGAGATGCTGGTGGAGGTAGAGATGGAAGTGGAGGTTGAAAGACAGAGAGATGGAGGTTGAGGTGGACATGGAAGTGGAGGTGGAGAGACAGAGAGATGGAGGTTGAGGTGGACATGGAAGTGGAGGTGGAGAGACAGAGAGATGGAGGTTGAGATGGACATGGAAGTGGAGGTGGAGAGACAGAGAGATGGAGATGAATGTGGTGATCGATGGAAAGACATGGAGATGGAGATGGAAAAACAGAGATGCTGGTTGTGGTGGAGAGATGGAAATTGAGATGCTGGTGGAGGTGGACATGGAAGTGGAGGTGGAGAGACAGAGAGATGGAGGTTGAGGTGGACATGGAAGTGGAGGTGGAGAGACAGAGAGATGGAGGTTGAGGTAGAGATGGAAGTGGAGATGGAAAGACAGAGAGATGGAGGTTGAGGTGGACATGGAAGTGGAGGTGGAGAGACAGAGAGATGGAGGTTGAGGTGGACATGGAAGTGGAGGTGGAGAGACAGAGAGATGGAGATGAATGTGGTGATCGATGGAAAGACATGGAGATGGAGATGGAAAAACAGAGATGCTGGTTGAGGTGGAGAGATGGAGATTGAGATGCTGGTGGAGGTAGAGATGGAAGTGGAGGTTGAAAGACAGAGAGATGGAGGTTGAGGTGGACATGGAAGTGGAAGTGGAGAGACAGAGAGATGGAGGTTGAGGTGGACATGGAAGTGGAGGTGGAGAGACAGAGAGATGGAGATGAATGTGGCGATCGATGGAAAGACATGGAGATGGAGATGGAAAAACAGAGATGCTGGTTGAGGTAGAGAGACGGAGATTGAGATGCTGGTGGAGGTGGAGATGGAAAGACAAAGAGATGGAGGTTGAGGTGGACATGGAAGTGGAGGTGGAGAGACAGAGAGATGGAGATGAATGTGGCGATCGATGGAAAGACATGGAGACGGAGAAGGAAAGACAGAGAGATGCTGGTGGAGGTGGAGAGACGGAGATTGAGATGCTGGTGGAGGTAGAGATGGAAGTGGAGATGGACATGGACATGAAGAGACAGAGAGATGGATGTGGAGGGAGGTGCGGGTGGTGAGATACAGAGCTAGAAAGAGGCAGAGGTAGAGGCAGAAACAGAGACAGAGAGGGAGATGATAACGATGGAGATGGAGAAACAGAGAGATGGAGAGAGAGATGGAGGTAGAACTCTGCTATCTATTAATCTATTTTCTTCCTTTTGTACAGAGGGGAGGGAGACTGAAATTATGACTGTTTTCCTTTGGGATCAATAAGGTAAGCAGAACACAGAAACCCAAAACATCTTGTAGCACCTTTTATATCCAAACGTTCTTAATGCAGAAGCATCGAATCCTAGAGGTCAAAACCAGAGGTGGTATATTCAGCAGGTTCTGACCAGTTCTGGAGAACTGGCAGCAGAAATTTTGAGTAGTTCTGAGAACCGGTAAATCCCACCTCTGACTGGCCCCGCCCCCATTTCTTCTCTGACTCCCATTGAGTCCCAGCTGATTGGCTGGGGCTTCTTTGGTTGCCCTACACAGGAGAATGGAGCTGGAAAGCAGGTTAGTGGGACGGGGAGAGAATGGAGATTTTGCAGTATCCTTCCCTTGGAGTGGGGTGGGAATGGAGATTTTATGGTATCCTTCCCCTGCCACGCCCACCAAGCCACGCCCACCAAGCCACACCACGCCCACCAAGCCACGCCCACCAAGCCACACCACGCCCACCAAGCCACGTCATGCCCATCAAGCCACACCATGCCCACAGAACCGGTAGTAAAAATTATTGAATCCTACCACTGCTCGAAATCCATAACTACCTAGAATGTGAGCCAGTCTTGCTGGGGGCAGCACCTCATCCAGGGAGGGGCCATCAGTCAGCAAGATCAGGATGTGAGGGACGGCAGGCCTCATTCCCTTGGAGACTTGAAATATTTCTTTCAGCACGTAAGTGATCCCTCTGCCTGGGAATAAACACAGAAACTTAGAAAGGCATTGACAAAATCCCCATCGGTCAATTGCAGAAAGCAGCTTGACTTGGAACAGCTTACATCCTGTGGACAATATCGGTAAAAACCATCAACCATCCAGATCTGCCTTTGATAGTCCCAGGTCCTTAGAAAGGAATAACAGAGTTTGAAAGTTTGAACTTCTCTTGCCTCAGAAAGATGGTTGTTAAATGAACCACGCCCTGATTTTACAACCTTTTTTTGCCTGCAAGTGTTAAGCCAATCACTGCAATTGTTCAAAATGAATTATGTGGCCGTTAAACGAATCTGCCTTCCCCCGTTGACCCTGCTTGTCAGAAGATGGCCGGGAAAGTCAAAATTAGTGATTGTATGACCCTGGGACCCTGGCAATCATCATAACTACATGTGGATTGCAAAACACGTGAATTTGGATAGCAATGACTGTAGGGATGTTGTTGCAACATTCACAGGCGAGAGAGCCAATCGTAAACACACTTGCTTCAGTGGCTTTGTGTCTTAAAACTAGAATAGAATACAGCCTGGAAGGGATCTTGGAGGTCTTCTATCCCAGCCTCCTGCTCAATTAGGAGACCCTATCTCGGTAATGGCGAACCTATGGCACACATGCCACAGGTGGCATGCAGGCCCATTTGTTGCTGGCACCCGAGCTGCAGGCAAACTTACCTCACTGCGTATGTGCTTGCCTCACAGCTGATTTTTGGCTAGTTTGAGGCCTTTTTCAGCCTCCCAGAGGCTTTAGGCAGGCTTCTGCAGGCTTTTCAGGCCGAAAACTAGGCCCGTTTCATTCCTGTTTTAAAACTGGAAGTGATGAAACGGGCCTAGTTTTCGTCCTGAAAAGCCTGCAGAAGCCTGTCTAAAGCCTCTGGGAGGCCGAAAATCAGCTGTGAGGCACAGTGCAGGTAAGTGGGCTGCTGGGTGGGTGGGTGGATGGGGATTGCGTACGCAGGCATAGGGGGCTGGGGAGGACGTGCATTGCCTTCTCGGTGTTGGCATGTGAGCGCAAGCATGCAACCGTGTGCACAATTTTTGGCATAGGAGCCCCAAAAATTTAGCCACCACTGCCCTATCTCATTTCAGACAAGTGACCGCCCAGTCTCTTCTTCAAAACCTCCAATGATGGAGTATCTACAATTTCTGGTGGCAAGCTGTTCCACTGGTTAATAATCCTCACTGTCCGGAAGTTTCTCCTTAATTCCAGGTTGCTTCTCTCCTTGATGAGTTTCCATCCATTCTTTCTTGCCCTGCCTTCTGGTGCTTTGGAAAATAATTTGATCTCCTCTTCAGTCCCTCAAATCCTGGAATAGTGCTATCATGTCACCCCTAGTCCTTCTTTACATTCAACTAGACGTACCCAAATCCTGCAACTGTTCTTTGTATGTTTTTGCCTCCAGGTTTTTAATCATCTTAGTTGCTCTTCTTTGCATTTTTTTCCCCAAAGTCTCCACATCTTTGTTGTAATGCGGGGACCAAAACCGGATGCAGGATTTCAGGTGTGGCCTTACTAAGTCTTTATAAAGCAGTACTAATACTTCACGTGATTTTGATTCTGTCTCTGTTTATACAACTAAGGATTGTATTCACTTTTTGGGCTGCCACCGCACACGATTGGCTCATGTTTAAGTGATCGTCCATCAGGACGCCAAGGTCTCTCTCACAGTTACCGTTTTTGAGCCAGGTGTCATGCCCCTATTGGAATCTGATTCCAAGGGGGAGGTGGAACAGCCGACAGAGAGTGGGAGTGTGGCTCCGGTGGCTGTGGAAGAAACTGGGGAAAGGCACAGCCTGGCTGGGTATTCAGAGGAAGTCCCAGGCCCACCCCCTCTTCATCCTAGGGCACGCAGGGAGGAACAGATAAGGGAGCAACATGGATTACAGGGGAGAAAAAGGCCCTGATTCCCTTCATTAGCTGCAGCTGGGAAAACAGGATAAAAAGGGTATTTGTGCACAGCACCTTGCTGGAATCAAAGTGTGCATTATCTTTGTTTGTCATGTCTTATCTGGGTTCTGGCATCCTCCCAACTGTGTGTGTTTCGTTATCTTGTGGAAGTCTGCAATTCCTGTCTCGTTAATTGTTTCAGCTGTAGTTTGTGTTGTTGTTTTTATTGATAATTTAGATGTACTTTGGATTCAGACTGAATTTCTTCCCTTTAAAAAACTGTTCTTGGGAGAGTTTTTTTCTCCAGCCAATGATAACTGGACATTGGGGGCCAAGTTGGGGAAATTAAAGGGACTTTACCTTCTTTTATGACTTGGTTGCTTTTGTGCCACGCCCCTTTGGGTCATCACACCAGGTTTCACCTAATCTGTCTTGGGTTTTACCTACCTAGGTGTAAAACCTCTCTCAACGGATGGCCATAAGTTAAAGACTGCCCAAATTAATTCTTCTGAGAATTTATTCTCGCATGAGCACTTAGGATATATAGCCACACAATCCGTGATGACCTGGGGGCACGGCACACACACACACACACACACACACACACACACCTCCAGCAGCCTCTGGGTGTAAGTAGTCCAGCACAAAAATGTGAGCACAACGGCTGCAAAACCAGAAATCCAGCAGGGCAAGGGAATAAGTCAGTGAGTCCAGGAAGCAAACGAACACAGCAATGGTTTCAGGAGGCAAGAAGGCCGGGAAACATCCAGCGTTGGCAACAGCACACAACCCTCCATGAATTCAGTGTTTGTTCCCGACCAATGTCCCTCCCTGCAGCGTCTCCTTAAGGCTCAGTCCCCAGGTTTGTCCTGTGAAGAGGGGCGGGGTGCTCTCTCCCGAGTAGGCGGATCCGTCTGTGCTGTTCCTGCCTTCTCTCCACTCTCCGTGCTCAGAGATCAGGAGGGGACAGTCCTTGCTCATTGCCGGTCTCTCATGTTCATTGCTTAGCCTCTCTTGGTCATCCTGTGCTCCGCTTTCCTCCCTGCCGACAAGCCGTCCTAATGCTGAAAGGCCTGACTTGGCCTGCTCCTCCCCATTTTCCTCCCAAGTCAACCAAGCAGCCCCCTTGATCTCCTCCGGCTCCAATTCCCGCTCCTCTTTCCCCGCAGATTCAGGCTCTGATGAGGGCATGACAACACAACCCAAACGGATGAATTGACACAAAACAGAAGAAGTGGTCCTTCTTGATTACAATACCTACCGGTTTTCGTGTTCCCACCGTTATAGGTGAGCCTCTTGAGAGCATTTTGAACTCCGATCCGGTCTGGAAAAGTGTTCAAATGGAATTTGGTCCTCGGTTTTTCACTGTACTGAACTACAGAAATCTAGAAAATAACAGAAAAGTTTGTTTAAACATATATATAGAGAGAGTTTTAACATCAGCTGAAAATGTACAGGTAATCCTTTGTTAGAGTTTGCAGCAGAAATTCAAGTCCAGAAAACACACAGATGACTGATTCAGCAGGATTTTTAACTTCTTTATAAACATAACAACATGAAGTGAAATTTACAAGACCACTTGTAGATTCTTTTAACGTAACATAACATACACAGCAAGGAGCAGCAGCACAGAGCAGAGCTTTAGTTTCAGTTTCACTTCTCAGCAAAAGCACACAGAGCCAAACCACACCCAGGCTGTCAACTCCCATTGGCTGGTCTGTTGCCATGCTTACTCACTTGCTGACTTTGTTAACCATGTCCCTGCCAGTTAATGAATATCCTCTGAGATCCTTGACTTACAGCCATTCATTTAGTGATGGTTGGAAGTTACAACGGCACCAAAACAAGTGACTTACATGACTGTTTTTCATACTTACAACCGTTGCACTATCCCCATGGTCGTGTGATCAAAATTTGGATGATTGGCAGGTAAGTATGATGGTTTTAGTGCCCTGGGGTCACACGATCACGTTTGTCACTTTCCCAACCAAGCAGAGTCAATGTGGGGAGGCAGATTCACTTAATGAGTGCCTGTTTCACTTAGCAACTGCAGTGATTCACTTAGCAACTTTAGCCCAAAATTTTTTTTTAGTAAAATTGGGCAAAATGCATTTCACAACAGCCTTGCTTAGCAACGGAACTTTTGAGCTTGATACTGGTCATAAGTCAAAGATTACCTGTATTTTCCTACTAGGGAAGTCCAAAAATGTTGCCAGTTTTGCACAAAGGCTGCATTTTTGTGCTGAAAGTTGTTGTTTTTTTAAAAAAGCATACATCAGCAATGGTGAAAAATTTTGGTGTGGTGTGGCAAAAGCGTATTTCCGGAAGGCCCGTTTTTCGACCTCCCGAGGCTGCGGAGACTTTCCTTGCGCCTCCAGGAGGGAGAAAACAGCCTCAAAAGGGTCAAAAATCAGCTGGGAGGCACACGCATGTGCAGTGCAGGTATTGTGGTGCATTGCATTGTGGGTGCTGGCACACGTGGAAGTGTGCTATCGTGCGCGTGTACACTTTTGGCACATCACAACAAAAAGGTTCATCTCCTCTCCACAAACCCCGCTCCCTTCTAGCACTGATGAAGTTACCTAGTTGGGTCATGAAATGTCTGCAATAAAACCACCAAGGCCAGAAAGCACCAAAGACCTCTCATTTCTTCTCTTCTTCCTCCTCCTCCTTCTTCCCCTCCCTTCCTCCTCCTCCTCCTCCATCTCCTCCTCCTCTCCACAGACCCCACTTCCTTCTAGCACTGATGGTATTACCTAGTTGAGTCATGAAATGTCTGCAAGAAAACCACCAAGCTCAGAGGGCACCATGGACCTTATAGTCCTCCTCCCCCCACCATCTCCTCCTCTTCCTCCTCTCCACAAACCCCACTCCCTTTTAGCACTGATGATGTTCCCTAGTTGGGTCATGAAACGCCTGCAATAAAATCACCAAGCCCAGAAATCACCAAGGATCTTTCATTTCTTCTCTTCCTCCTCCTTCTTCTTCCCCTCCCTTACTCCTCCTCCATCTCCTCCTCCTCTCCACAGACCCCACTCTCTTCTAGCACTGATGATGTTCCGTAGTTGGGTCATGAAACATCTGCAATAAAACCACCAAGCTCAGAGAGCACCAAGGCCCCCTCCTAAACCAATTTCCGTGAGACAAGAATTTACCTGGGTACCTTCAGGTCCAATTTTGGGGAAATTAGAGACCAGGTGGAAGAGGAAATCCTTCACTTTGATAAAGTTGTCTGGACCGATGCTCGAGGATTCGTCCACCAGGAAAGCAATATCCGCTTTGAATTTGCTACAGGCTAGGAGGGAGAGAAAAATATTGTTCTGAGCAAGGCTTCCTGAGACCATAATTAAGCACAAGCTTAGTCCAAACAACTCTCGCTTTATTTCAATGCTGGGAATTATGTGCATTCCCAGCCTGTAATGAGATCCAAACAGTCCCTTGAGATAAGCACCCACCTTTCTCTCCTTTGAATTTCTGCCAACAACTAAAGTGCCAAATTAACTGTGGAAAGCCAAACAAAGGACAAAATCCACACCAGAGCTTCAAAGTTTAATCTGAACAGAGCGAACAAAGTTGCTTCCTGCAAAGGCTCCTGTCCCTTTGCTCCTCCTTTATGACTTATGGGGGGGGGCCCAATCATTTCCAAGCCTTACTCCCGAGTCGCCCCTTTTGTCTTAACTGTTCTTGCCTTCTGGCAGCTCTGCACAAGCGCACACTGGGAACAGGCTCCCCTTGTTCCTCTGCCTTGCTACTGTCAGATTCTGGAGGCTCCGGAGTCACCACATAACTCCCAGAGGGTACTGGCTCCATCTCTGTGTCGGACACAGGACCCTTATCTGAGTCCCCCCCACCCAAGACTCCAGGACTGGCCCATGTTTTTCCCTACTGTTCGACTCAGCTGCCGTCTCCTCAGGCTGCCGGCGGACCACAACAAATATTGATTTATTGAAAACATTGATCACGCAATCCCCATCTGCAACCATCCCAGGGGACTTCCGAGAAGCAACGTCTATGGGGAAAGCAAGATAAAATAAAAACGTGTGTGTGTGTGTGTGTGTGTGTGTGTTCCAGCATAACTCTGGAATGCCTCGAGCAATTTCAATCAAACTTGGTACGCAGATGACTTACCCTCTGGAAACAAATACTGTGGGGAGGGGGAAGACACCCCTAACACCCCCTCGGGGAGTATGTGTGACTTTAAAATGGCTTCTACTGTACAGCACAGTGGATGTGCCATGATAACAGCTTCACAGTACTTCTTGTCCTTCCTTCGGGGGCTTTGAAGACTAGGTTGACCCCCTCTTCTTTGGGGCAGCCCGTCAAATAATGGAAGTCTGCTATCTAGTCTCCCCTCGTTCTTCTTTTCACTAGACTACAGATACCCAGTTCCTGCAACCAGTTTTAGCCTCCAGTTCCCTAATCATCCTTGCTGTTCTTCTCTGCACTCTTTCTAGAGTCTCAACATCTTTTTTTTTTTACTTCGTGGCAACCAAAACTGAATGCAATGTTCCAAGTGTGGTCTTACCAAAGCATTACAAAGTAGTATTAGCACTTCACAAGATCTTGATTCTATCCCTCTGTTAATGCAGTCTATGTTTCATTGGCTTTTTGGCAGTTGCAGCACACGGCTGGCTCATATTTAAGTGATTGTCCACTAGGATTCCAAGATTCCTCTTACAGTTACTATATTAAGCTAGGAACCACCTATATTATACCTGTGCATTTGTTTTGTTTTTTTCTAGACCTGTGTATTTGATTTTCCTCCTCAGGCAGGGAGTTGGATTAGAAGATACTTAGACTTAGACTTAGAATAACTTTATGGTCACTTTGAATGTATGCTGATCAGCGTACATTCCAATGAAATTTCGTTGCGTACACCTCTCAAAGGGTCTCCACCTCTAATATGGCATTACACAAACATGACAAAATAAATTCCAGCCCTAGAATTGTGGGATTCTGTGATTCTACAATGCTAAATTCTTTTCCCACTGCCTAATATACATTCTCACGAAGTACCATGAGACACTTTAAATGAAAACAAAATGGACATCTATAGAAATATCTATAGAATAACAGAGTTGGAAGGGACCTTGGAGGTCTTCTAGTCCAGTGGTTGCCAACCGGTGGGCTGCAGCCCACTGCTGGGCCATGAGAAAATTTTGGTGGGCCGCAGAGAAATCTCACCCTCAGAGCACCCCCAAAGCAATTAATCCAAACTGCGCAGAAACACAAGGCTGCTCTGCCCACATGGCTCACGGGAACCCTCCCCGCTCATTCACTCCTTACCCGGCAAACTGGCCTGCTAAATTGCTATTTTTCCTTTTTCTGAACAACATCTGTTCTGCTGTGCCAGGAGATTTAGATTAGTTAGGAAGCAGGAAATGGTTGGATTTCTTACTTTCTAGCTAGTCTTTAGATCTTCGGCTCTGCTTTTAAGCACAGCCGAACCTCTCTTAGGACTAAAGCTTCTATTATTCAGTGCAGACTCACACATTCAGTGCAGACTCAGAGCAAGCAAATTTTATATGACAGGTTGAGTTAGCCAATGGCAGATAGATAGATCTCTGAACGAATCTGTGATCCTGTAAGCAATTCAATCTGCCTGTCTGCTTTGCCTGATTTTGGGTAAAAGTTGCTCTTTTTTTATAAAAATAAATCAATCAATATTTATATAAATATTTATAATATTTACATACAAGCCACGCCCAGCCAGTCACATGACCACCAAGCCACACCCACAAATTATGCCACGCCCACAGAACTGGTTCATGGTCCCTGGGATTTAAAATGATGAGTTTGGTGGTCCCTGAGGTCCAAAAGGTTGGTGACTTCTGTTCTAGTCCAACCCCCTGCTTAGGCAGGAAACTCTACACCATTTCAGACAAATGGTTGTCCAACCTCTTTTTAAAAACTTCCAGTGTGGGAGCATTTACAACTTCTGGAGGCAAGGAGTTCCACTGGTTTATTGTTCTCATTGTCAGGAAATTTCTCCTTAGTTCTAAATTGCTTCTCTCCTGGATGAGTTTCCACCCATTGCTTCTTGTCCTGCCTTCAGGCGCTTTGGAGAATAGCTTGACTCCCTCTTCTTTGGGGCAGCCCCTGAGATATTGGAAATCTACTATCATGTCACCCCTGGTCCTTCTTTTCATCAGACTAGACACGCCCAGTTCCTGCATACCCAGGTCTCTATATGTTTTAGCCTCCAGTCCCCTAATCGTGTTTGTTGCTCTTATCCGCACTATTTTTCTAGAGTCTCAACATTTTTTCTTACATTTGGGCAACCAAATCTTTCTCAGATATCCCTTCAAATCTTGCTAGAGTTCTGGAGCTCACCTGGACCAGCCAAAAGGATTGAAGGGGTGGGAAACGAGGGATCCGGGACCTTACGATTCTGGGTGGCGGCTGCGATGTTGAAGCTCGTCTCGAAAGAGGCAACTGTTGGAAATGTGAATTGATTTGTATTTGTAAGTGGGAGGTTGGTCGGAAGTGTTGTTCCAGACGGTGCCATAGAGAGTGGGCTGGTAGAGAGGTTCTGGTGTGTTCCAACTATGAAACAAAGCAAGAAGAAACTTTCTGAGAGAGGTCAATTTTTACACCATGGGTGGACTAAATCACAGAGTCTCCAACCATGGCGATTTTAAGGCTTCTGGACTTCAACTCCCAGAATTCTGGCTGGGCAATTCGGGGAGTTGCAGTCTAGAAATAGAATAGAATAGAATAAAGAATAGGATAGCATAGGATAGAGAATAGAATAGAATAGAAAATAGTATAGAATAGAATAGAGAAGAACAGAATAAAGAATACAATAGAAAATAGTATAGAATAGAATAGATAATAAAAGAATAGAAAATAGGATAGAATAGGATAAAGAATAGAATAAAATAAAACATTAGAATAGAACAGAAAATAGAATAGAATAAAGAATAGAATAGAGAATAGAATAGAAAATAGAATAGAAAATAGAATAGAATAGAATAAAGATTAGTATAGAAAATAGAATAGAATAGAAAATAGAATAGAATAGAAAATAGAATAGAATAGAAAATAGAATAGAATAGAAAATAGAAGAGAATAGAAGAGAAAATAGACTAGAAGATAGACTAGAATAGAATAAAGAAGTATAGAAGTATAGTATAGAAAATAGAATAGAATAGAAGAATAGAATAGAAAATAGACTAGAATAGAAAATAGAATAGAAAATAGAATAGAAAATAGAATAGAATAGAATAGTGTTCTATATTAGCATACTCCAAATCCTGAATCCTGATTGGTCCACACGGACCACAACCTGATTGGCCAACTAAACGGCTGTGATTGGCGCGCTAAGAATCAACTGTGATTGGCCGAGCCGATACCGATCTAACAAATAGAATAAAGAATAGAATAGAACAGAATGGAACTTATCACTTTAAAAGTCTAAAAGTTGCCAAGGTTGGAGACCCTTGGAATCAATGAATTCTGGATTTTTGATTGACAGGACCTATTTTGGAATGCTGTCCTGACATAAAAAAGGATGGGAGTTTCCTTTCCTGTTTTCTTAGCAACCCTTCAAAGTTACGATGGACTTCCCCAGAGTAGTAGGGCGGGCTAGGCTAAGAACCTTGCAATCTGGGAAAGATATTCCTTCCTTACCCTCTGGGGCAGCCAACTTGAAGGCCCCGTCCAGGAGAATCCCCAGAGTAAGGATAATCTTGATGCCTGAGGCTTTCATTGCTCTACAGAAGATGGCCCTCCAGGGGAAAAGGCATCACTGAAAAGTTTGGAAATGCAATGTTCGGTGACTGAAAAAGAAAAAATAATTAAGTTCAGCGGGAACTGTAGTAGTCATTGAATGTGGTTCAACCAACACCTTGGCCCTGGTGGGCAGGCTGCCTCTCCTCCAACATCTGACCGGGGTAGGTCACATTTCCCATTTCCAAAATGGCATGGCATTTTGGGGATGGGGTGGGGTGGGGTAATGGCACTCGGAACCAATATGATATATTTATTTATATTCCATCTTTATTACTCGAGGCAGTGAACATACCTGATACTTCTCCCTCCTCCTCCTATTTCCCCCACAACAACAGTCCTGTCGGGTGGGGTGGGCTGACAGAGACAAAATCACCCAACCTGTTCCACCTCAGCCATGAAAGCCAGCTGGATGCCTGTTTGTCTATCTGTCTATCATTTATCGATCGTCTACATATATATCTCTATCTATCTATCCACTTTTATACCCATCTACTATCTACCTACTTACCTATCTATCTAGTCTGCCTGCCTGCCTGCCTGCCTGCCTATCTATCTATCTATCTATCTATCTATCTATCTATCTATCTATCTATCTATCTATCATCTATCTATCTATCTATCTATCTATCTATCATCTATCTATCTATCTATCTATCTATCTATCTATCTATCTATCTATCTATCTATCTCCCTATCTCCCTTTCTTCTACTTTTTCTCTCTCTCTCTCTCTATCATCTATCTATTATCTGTCTGTCTGTCTATCTATCTATCATCTGTCTATCTATCTATCTATCTATCTATCTATCTATCTATCTATCTATCTATCTATCTATCTCCCTATCTCCCTTTCTTCTACTTTTTTTCTCTCTCTCTCTCTATCATCTATCTATTATCTGTCTGTCTGTCTATCTATCTATCATCTGTCTATCTATCTATCTATCTATCTATCTATCTATCTATCATCTATCTATCTATCTATCTATCTATCTATCTATCTATCTATCTATCTATCTATCTATCTATCTATCTCCCTATCTCCCTTTCTTCTACTTTTTCTCTCTCTCTCTCTCTATCATCTATCTATCATCTGTCTATCTATCTATCTATCTATCTATCTATCTATCTATCTATCTATCTATCTATCTATCTCCCTATCTCCCTTTCTTCTACTTTTTCTCTCTCTCTCTCTCTATCATCTATCTATTATCTGTCTGTCTGTCTATCTATCTATCATCTGTCTATCTATCTATCTATCTATCTATCTATCTATCTATCTATCTATCATCTATCTATCTATCTATCTATCTATCTATCTATCTATCTATCTATCTATCTATCTCCCTATCTCCCTTTCTTCTACTTTTTCTCTCTCTCTCTCTCTATCATCTATCTATCATCTGTCTATCTATCTATCTATCTATCTATCTATCTATCTATCTATCTATCTATCTCTATCTCTCTATCTCTCTATCATCTATCTATCATCTATCTGTCTGTCTGTCTATCTGTCTATCTATCTATCTATCTATCTATCTATCTATCTATCTATCTATCTATCTATCTATCTTATCTATTTACATTCTCTCTCTCTCTCTCTCTCTCTCCCTATCTCCCTTTCTTCTACTTGTTCTATCTCTCTCTCTTTCTATCATCTATCTATTATCTGTCTGTCTATCTATCTGTCTATCTCTATCTGTATCTATCTATCTATCTGTCTGTCTGTCTGTCTGTCTGTCTGTCTGTCTGTCTGTCTGTCTGTCTCTGTCTGTCTGTCTGTCTGTCTCTCTCTCTCTCTCTCTATATATATATATATATATATATTATCTATTTACATTCTCTCTCTCTCTCTCTCTCTCTCCCTCTCTCCCTTTCTTCTACTTGTTCTATCTCTCTCTCTCTCTCTCTATCATCTATCTATCATCTATCATCTATCTGTCTGTCTGTCTATCTATCTGTCTATCTCTATCTGTATCTCTCTCTCTCTCTCTCTCTCCCTCCCTCTCTCTCTCTCTCTCTCTATCTTATCTATTTACATTCTCTCTCTCTCTCTCTTTATCTCCCTATCTCCCTTTTTTCTACTTGTTCTCTCTCTCTCTCTAACATCTATTATCTGTCTATCTATCTATCTATCTATCTATCTATCTATCTATCTATCTATCTATCTATCTATCTAATCACCCTATCTCTCTCTCTCTCTTTTCTACTAACCTACCCCCCTTCTCTCTATCATCCATCCATCTACCGTATATCTTTCTGTCTGTCTGTCTCTCAATCATCTCTCTCTCTCCAACTCTCCTTCCACTGTATAATAATCAGACAAATAAACAATACATACATTAAAAACAAGCCTTTAAAAATACACCCCCCCAAAAAGAGAGACCACAGTACTCAGAAGTTAATTCTCAAATGTGATGCCAAGAATTCCAGTTTATCTGCTGTGCAATGCGCCCGAAGGCTTCCCTTTGATGCATCGACACGTCCACGTCCTCTTGGGTACGGATTCAAGTCCAGGCGTGAGGACGTGGTGGGATCAGGGGTGCAAGACAAGGCTGTGCTTCGGTCCCATCGGGCGCCCGTGTAGGGCGAGGCCAGCCTCCCGTTCTGGTGGGAGACCCAGGCGGAGTTGAAAGAAAGAGAGACCATCTCTACTTACGGGGCCTTGGACTTCCACACGTTCCACAACCTTTCTGGGTTGGTAAGCCTGAGGACTTCAAGAAACACCCGAAGCCCCCCAGCGAAGTGGGTGGTGGGCCGGGCCGGGCAGGGTCTACGGCTCTCCTTCCAGCCTTTTCAACAGGGTGGATTGGAAGCAAATCGGAGTCAAAACGAATGCAAGTGGAGAGGAGGAGAAGGAGGAGGACTGATTGGAAAGGACTCATTCTTTAATCCCCCCAGACAAATGGAGGCTGTCAGGCTGGCTTTTGAGGGGTCCTGTTTCTTCCCCCCTCCCCCCCCCCCGTGAGGGAAGGAATGCGGAGGAGGAGGAGGAAGGAGGGAGGGAGGGAGGGAAGGAAGAAAAGAGAGAGAAAGAGAAATGGGGATCCGAGGGGAATGCCTCTTGCATAAAGCCCACCTCAGGAATGCCTCTTCAGGTTCAACCACCCTGGAGGAAAGCAGCTGTCCCAGGTGAGGCCTAAAAGAGGGAGAGAAGCAGAGAGCGACAGAACTACAGTTGGAAGGGACCTTGGAGGTCCTCCAGTCCAACCCCCTGCTGAATCAGGAGACTTGACTCGACGCTATTCTGGGCGGGATGGCTGTCCAGTCTCCTTTTGAGCAACATCAGTACCACTGGCTAATTGTTCTCCCTACCAGAAAAGTTCTGCTTATAGTTCCAAATTGCTCCTCTGCTTGATTTGTTTCCGTCCATTTTGCTCCTTGTCCTGCCTTCAGGGGCTTTGGGGAATAGATTCTCCTTCCTTCCTTCTCACAGCCAATGGGCCACCCCAAATAACTCACCTGGGTTAACCAGTTCTCTGTCTGGAGAGAGAGAGACACAAAGGGAGTTCTTGGAGGACAGTTCTTGGCGGTCAACCTTTCCATGCCATAAGCCCTCCTCAACTGGTCGAGAGTGGAAAGTCACCCGAAGGGCGCAAAGTGGGTTAAGTCTATCATTAGTTGCGGGTTGTGGAGAGGTAAGCCATGCAATGGATTAAGTCAGAAAGCAATGAGCACAAGTTGGCTCCTGGTGAAGGAGGAAGAGGAGGAGGGAGGGAGGGAAAGAAGGAAGGAGGGAAGGGAGGAAGGAAGGGGGGGAGGGAGGAAAAGGGATGAAAGGAGGAAGGGAGGGAGGGAGGGACGGAAGCAAGGAGGGAAAGAAGGAAAGAAAGAAAGAAGGGAGGGAGGGAGGAAAAGGGATGAAAGAAGGAAGCGAGGGAGGGAGGAAAAGGGATGAAAGAAGGAAGTAAGGGAGGGAGGAAAAGGGATGAAAGAAGGAAGGGAGGGAGGGACGGAAGCAGGGAGGGAAAGAAGGAAAGAAAGAAAGAAGGGAGGGAGGGAGGAAAAGGGATGAAAGAAGGAAGTAAGGGAGGGAGGAAAAGGGATGAAAGAAGGAAGGGAGGGAGGGACGGAAGCAGGGAGGGAAAGAAGGAAAGAAAGAAAGAAGGGAGGGAGGGATGAATGAATGAATGAAAGAAGGGAGGGAGGGAGGAAGAGAAAGAAGGAAGGAAAGAAGGGAGGGAGGGAAAGGAAGAAAGGAAGGAAAGAAAGAGAGAAGAGGGTGGAGGAAGGGGGG
Source organism: Hydrophis major (assembly GCA_033807585.1). NCBI lineage: Eukaryota > Metazoa > Chordata > Lepidosauria > Squamata > Elapidae > Hydrophis > Hydrophis major. Next base: position 212,152,389 of record CM066331.1, on the reverse strand, counting down.
AAGGAAAGAAAGAAAGAAGGGAGGGAGGGAGGAAAAGGGATGAAAGAAGGAAGCGAGGGAGGGAGGAAAAGGGATGAAAGAAGGAAGGGAGGGAGGGACAGAAGCAGGGAGGGAAAGAAGGAAAGAAAGAAAGAAGGGAGGGAGGGATGAATGAATGAATGAATGAAAGAAGGAAGGGAGGGAGGAAGAGAAAGAAGGAAGGAAAGAAGGGAGGGAGGGAAAGGAAGGAAGGAAGGAAAGAAAGAGAGAAGAGGGAGGAGGAAGGGGGGAAGGAAAGAAAGAAAGAAGGGAGGGAGGGATGAATGAATGAAAGAAGGGAGGGAGGGAGGAAAAGAAAGGAGGAAGAGAAGGAAGGAAGGAAGGAAGGAAGAGAAGGAAGGAAGGAAGGAAGGAAGGAAGGAAGGAAGGAAGGAAGGAAGGAAGGGTCCAGATTACAAAGTAGGTTGAGGGCAGCTGGCCAAAATAACCTTGAGCATGTAGGGCTGATCACTTCACTTAAATCCCTTCCTTCATGCGCTCTAAAAATCCTAAGGAACAATATAAGAATATCTGATAAAATTTATAGAAAATATGAAATCTAAGGATATGATATTAAACCAAATGTATGTCACCAAGGTCATGTTTGCATGGAAATGTGAAAACCATGCTGGCCACTGAAAGAGATGGTTTTTTTGTTTTGTTTTTTTTGAAATATAAAGAATAAAAAAAAAACTTTTTTACAATTAAAATAAAAATAAAATCCTAAGGGACAACACAAACCCCGGAAACCACACACAGGCCGCGCCAACATGCTCCGTCTTGCCCAGCCACCCGTACTGCAACCCCATTTCTACTTGGCCAAGGAAAGACGCCCCCTCCCCTGAATTCAATGGGGCCGGCTACCGCTGCAGCATTATACAGCATCTTCCCTTCCTTCACCCTTTCTGATGCTGGCTTGTGAAACATTCACACCCCGGAGGCTGAAGTTAAAAAAAAAAACCCCAAAGCAAAACAGAACAACTCCCTCTTTTTAAAAAAAAAAAAAAACGGAAAAAAAAAAAATACCAGCAGCAGCCAGTTGTGAGCTCAACGCCTTCCATGACTCCCACCCCCTGTATTGTCTTCAACCACTGGACCCAAACGAGGGCCCCTCCCCGCACAAATTGGCCAGCTCCATAAATCAACTGGGAAGAGAAGTTCGAGCGCCTCCATGCTGGACTTGGGCCTCACCTCACCTGGTTGAGCATCTTCAAAGCAGCGTCGGTGGGAGATGGGGGCCCACCTCTGGGTCATCAGGTATACCCCCCCCCCCTTCTATGGATGGAGACTCCCTCCATCAACCGAAGAAGCCAGCGGGCCTTCACGCTGAGACAAAGGGAGTTGGGGTTGGCCTGCAAGGGCCTTTGGGATGAGTGCTTCAAGTTGGCTTTCCCTGGGTTTTCTGGGGAAGCCAACTTGAAGCACTCATCCCAAAGGATTCGAGCAGGGATGGATTGGGGAGTGGGTGGGTGGAAGAAAGAGCAGATGCTTTGGGTAGCCAGGGATGTGATGGTGCCAGGAAGGGGTTCAAAGAGGGAGGGATATGGACTTCTCACTTCTGCAGTTGATGTTCTCCATGCCATACCATTGCAAACTTTCAGCTCTTCCACCTCCTCTTCCTTCTCTTCCTCTTCCTCCTCCAACCCTACTCCCTACTGGCATTGATGAGATGACTTAGTTAGGTCATAAAACATCTGCAAGAGACCACCAAGGACCCAACAGTCCTCCTCCTCCTCCTTGTGGACTTCAACTCCCAGAGTTCCTCAGTCAAACATGTTTGAATTCCCCAGTCAACTTGAAGTTACCTAGTTGGGTCATAAAATGGCTCCAAGAAACCAGCAAGCTCAGAGACCACCAAGGACCCAACAGTCCTCCTCCTCCTCCTCCTCCTCCCTACAAATCCCACTCCTTCCTAGCACTGATAATGTTACCTAGTTGGTCATAAAATATCTGCAAGAAACCATCAAGGACCCCCACAGTCCTCCTCTTCCTCGTGGACTTCAACTCCCAGAGTTCCCCAGCCACCCATGTTTGAATTCCCCAGCCAATCTGAAGACTTGTGAACTCAACTTGAAGACTTGTGGACTTCAATTCCCAGAATTCCCCAGCTTGCATGGCTGGCTGGGTAATTCTGGGAGCTGAAGTCTATAAGTCCTCAATATTGCCAAGGTTGGACTCCTGTGTCTTAAAGAAAGAGCTACAGCACAATACATTAATCATTGGGACAATTTTCCTCCAGTAGTTGTGAATGCCCCAACATTGGAAGTTTTTAAGAAGAGATTGGACATCCATTTGTCTGAAGTGGCATAGGGGGTTGGACTAGAAGACCTCCAAGGTCCCTTCCAACTCTGTTATTCTATTCTATTCTATTCTATTCTATTCTATTCTATTCTATTCTATTCTATTCTATTCTATCCTATTCCTCTTCCTGCTCTCCACAAATCCCACTCCCTTCTAGCACTGATGATGTTGCCTAGTTGGGTCATGAAACATCTGCAAGGAAACCACCTAGCTCAGAGGGCACAAAGCACCCATAATCCCCCACTTCCTCCTCCTCCTCCTCCTCCTCCTCCTCCTCCTCCTCCTCCTCCTCCTCCTCCTCCTCCTCCTGTTCTCCACAAACCCCACTCCCTTCTAGCACTGATGATGTTGCCTACTTGGGTCATGAAACATCTGCAAGGAAACCACCTAGCTCAGAGGGCACAAAGCACCCATAATCCCCCACTTCCTCCTCCTCCTCCTCCTCCTCCTCCTCTTCTTCCTCCTCCTCTTCCTCTTCCTCCTCCTCCTTCTCCTCCTCCTCCTCCTTTAGCACTGATAACGTTACCTAGTTGGGTCATGAAACATCTGCAAGGAAACCACCCAGCTCAGAGGGCTCAAAGCACCCATAATCCCCCACTTCCTCCTCCTCCTCCTCCTCCTCCTCCTCCTCCTCCTCCTCCTCTTCTTCCTCCTCCTCTTCCTCCTCCTCCTTCTCCTCCTCCTCCTCCTTTAGCACTGATGACGTTACCTAGTTGGGTCATGAAACATCTGCAAGGAAACCTCCAAGCTCAGAGGGCACCAAGGACTTTCACAGTCCTTCTCTTCTTCCTCCTCCTCCTCCTCCTCCTGTTCTCCACAAACCCCACTCCCTTCTAGCACTGATGATGTTGCCTAGTTGGGTCATGAAACATCTGCAAGGAAACCACTCAGCTCAGAGACCACCAAGGTCCCTTCATTTCAACCCTGAGCTAGAAATATTCTGTTGGAACTAGAAGCTTCCTACAATAATTCCCACACCTCAGGTTCCCGAAATTAGACCATTGCTATGGGAACATCCCCCCATGCTTCTCTTTCGGGCCCTGCCCCACCCTGAAGCAAATTGACAGGAGCAGATTCCTTGCATAGTTGTGTGTTTTTCAGCTTGCGGGGGTGAAAACATGAATTTGCCTGAGCTGGTTGTGCGCCTGCCAAGTAACCCCACGTCTTGACAGCCGTACTCAAGAGATTGTAAAACGAGAAAGTAGTAAATCTGCCAAGGAAAAGAGGCTGAAAGACATTCAGACCCAGAAGTTCTGCTCCATACTTAGGGGACCTGTAAGATCTCTTTGGGGGGATATGGTGGCTCAGCGGCTAAGACGCTGAGCTTGTTGATCAGAAAGGTTCGGCAGTTTGGCGGTTCGAATCCCTAGCGCCGCGTAACGGAGTGAGCTCCCGTTCCTTGGCCCAGCTTCTGCCAACCTAGCTGTTCGAAAGCACGTAAAAAATGCAAGTAGAAAAATAGGGACCCCTTTGGTGGGAAGGGAACAGTGTTCTGTGTGCCTTCGGAGGCGTTTAGTCCACGTATCCAAAAGGGGCCCACCAGGATGGCCTTTGGTGGGTCAACCAACCTGGGAAATGCCAAACAATTACATGGAGTGTTTGGAGTATAGCATTTTTATGAGGGCTGCAATACCAGAAAGAGGGGAGGATGGCTGGATGATAGCTAGATTGATAGAGGATGGATAGATAGATGATAGATGGATGGATAGATGAATAGGATGGATAGATGATAGATGATAGATAGATAGATAGATAGATAGATAGATAGATAGATGATAGATAGATAGATAGATAGAATAGATGATAGATAGAACAGAAATGGATAGATAGAAATCTGACAGAAATAGATAGATAGATAGATAGATAGATAGATAGATAGATAGATAGATAGATAGATAGACAGACAGACAGACAGAGACAGATATAGATAGATGATAGAAGAAAAATAGATGAATAGATAGAAGAAAAATAGATGAATAGATTGAAGATGGATAGACAATAGATGGATAAATAGATAGATATATATATAAATGATAGATGAGATAGATAGCTAGACCGATAAAGAGAGAGAGAGAGAGAGAGAAAGAGACAGTCTGATAGAGATCGATCGATCGATATAGATATACAGACAGACAGTCAGATAGAAGAGATAGATGGATGGATATCAAGTAATCTCTCAAAGAACTGGAGATACAGATAGCTCTCAACTCATTTAGTGACTCTTTGAAGTTACAATGGCACTGAAAAAAGTCCATATTTATTCGTTTGTTTGTTTGTTTGTTAAATTTATATGTTGCCCTAGAAGCGACTCTGCAAAAACATTTAACCTTCCATATCATCCGTTTTTTCCAACACGTCTTTGCCATTCCCCACCCCCTACCCTACCCCCAATTTTCTCCCTAAACCCGACAACATTAAGTGATCAGGAAAGAAGAGAGGAAAAGAGGAAGAGGAAAAAAATAGACAGGATGTGGGATGGACACCATGCAGCTGCAACGTAATTCAGCACATAAAGAGACTGAGATTTGAACTGGTTGTCAAAAGTGCCCCTGGGGAAGAATTCAATTTGAAGCGTGTTGGAGTGAAACACACAAATACACACACACAAACACACACACAGGTAGAGGCACAAATACGCACACAAATACAATAAACACCTTAATGCACCCAACGTTTCTTTATTGTCTTTTCCAAACTATAGGATTTTGGTTATGGAAATGCATCTCCTATTCAGTTTACAATACAGAAGCAATAAAACAACTGTTGTTTGTTTTCTATTTCTTCACTCTGCTAAACAAATAATTCCCTCAACACTGTCCAACTATTTACTAAGGCCACATTACTATTCTTCTTCTCATCCTTCCTATTATCTATCTCCTCTTACTGATGACTATATAACCTTGTTGGTTGTATCTTTACAGTTTATATTGTTTTATTTAATTTCCTAGTATGATTTGATTGCTTATTTAGTATCCTATGATGATCACTATCTTATGATTCTTGATGAATGTATTTTAATGTACTGAGAGCTTATGCATCAAAGACAAATTCCTTGTATGTCCAATCACACTTGGCCAATAAATTATTCTATTCTATTCTATTCTATTCTATTCTATTCTATTCTATTCTATTCTATTCTATTCTATTCCATTCCATTCCATTCCATTGTTTTATACATATTCTATTCCTATTTTCTATTCAATTCTAGTTTTGTTTTATTTCTATTCTGTTCTGTTCTGTTCTGTTCTTTTCTATTCTATTCTGTTCTGTTCTATTGTTTTATACTTATTATATTCTATTCCCTATTTTATTCTATTCTATTCCTATCCTATCCTGTCCCATCCCATCCCATTCTATTGTTTTATACATTGTTGTAATGACGAGGCAGTCGAGATGTTTGATCATGATCAACTGAATCATGATGAACTTTATTGGAGTCTAGTCTTGCATTTATACACATTTTCAGTAATCCTCCAACATTGGTTAACTTTGATTACTGCTTAACTTTGGTTACTGTTTAGCATAGTAATTAACACAATTAATTATCTCTAGTTAAAGTCTAATATATGTTTACTTCCTCTCTCTAATCCTCCTTTAGATTAGTGACTTTGTTTGCCCAAGTTGTATTTGCTTGGAAACATTCTTTATCTGAGGTTTGTCATCCGAGATTGGAACATTCCTGCAATTACAACTCTACAATACATATTCTATTCCTATTTTCTATTCAATTCTATTCTTGTTTTATTTCTATTATGTTCTGTTCTTTTCTTTTTTTTCTAGTCTGTTCTATTCTATTGTTTTATACTTATTCTATTCTATTCCCTATTCTATTCTGTTCTATTCCTACCCTATCCTATTCTTTTATACCTATTCTATTCTATTCCCTATTCTATTCCTTCAAATCCCTCTGTTAAGTATTTGTGATCTTTAGTGCATAGAAAGTCCACAAATGGTTTCCCTTCTCTTATAAAGCTGTCTAGTCCAACGAGATGGGAAGTCTTTAACTCTCAACCTTCTGCAAATATTCTTTGTCTTGAATTCTGTACTGACCAGGGTCAAAGCAACTCCAACCTACCATGTATTTAGGATCCGGTCTTGTTAAAAAGGTTGCAGGCACTACTGATCAAAAATACATTTACACTCCCAGGTATTTCACAGTTTATTAAATGCAAATCTCTGGGGTACAAATGATGGATTTCTCCCTTCTGTTCAGGTTTAATAAGCTCAAAGAGCTTGCTCTCTTCTGGCCATCAAAGGGGTGCCCAGCTTAATATATGGGTTTGCCTCCTGACCCTTTATGGGCAGAGAGCCACCAAGTTAATTGCTTGCATATTTTTTTCTCCTAAAAGCAACTATCAGAAATGACATTTAAGTCTTTTTTAAAAAAAATAAAATAAAATCCTGATTGACACCAGAGTTCGTCCAAATCAGCTCAAAGAATTTGTGGCTCAAAGTAAGCTTTGCTTGAGAAGAAGTGGTTGGGCAAAACAGGTATACGCTTGGATTACTTTGATTTTTTTAGATCAGCCTAAAAAGGAGAAAGGTATGGATTCTGTCTGGTGGAGGTGAACACCCATAAATATATTTGTAGTTTTCCTAGCAACAGTATGGTCATTTACATTAATCCTTTACAGTCCTGGGTACTCTCTGAGCTTGGTGGTTTTCTTGCAGATGTTTCATGACCCAACTAGGCAACATCATCAGTCACAAAGTCACAAAAAGTCATGGAATCAATTATTAACCTATCCATTATCCTCCACTTCGAAACAAACAACCTATTCTCCAATAAACAATTTGGTTTTAGGAAAAAAACTATCATGTAATCTGCAACTCTTATACTGCAAAAACATACGGACAACACAACTCGATCAGGGCAAAGCAATAGACGCAATCTACATAGACTTCTATAAAGCCTTTGATTCAGTGGTACATGACAAACTAGTCCTAAAACTAAAATCTTATGGTATCTCTGGACACCTGCATAACTGGATAGAAGCATTCCTGTCAAACAGACAACAAATGGTCAAAATTGGGAGCGTCCTATCAAATTCTGTACCTGTCAATAGTGGTGTCCCCCAAGGCAGTGTTCTAGGACCAACTCTCTTCATACTCTACAGAAATGACCTCTGTGATCATATTATGAGCAACTGCGTTCTTTTCGCTGATGATGTAAAGCTGTTCAACACCACAGACAATACTGCCACCCTTCAAAAAGATCTTGACTATGTATCAGAATGGTCAAAAAAATGGCAACTTCAAATCTCAACAAATAAATGCTCTGTCTTACATACTGGCAGAAAAAAATCAGAAAATAAAATACAAGCTAAATAGTCAAGACCTTGTTGATGTTCCAAACTCTGGAAAGGACCTTGGAATACTCATCTCTAATGATCTAAGTGCTAGAGCCCATTGTAACTACATAGCCAAAAAGGCATTAAGAGTTGTTAACCTAATCCTACGTACTTTTTCTCTGGTAACATCACACTACTAACTAGAACATACAAAACATTTGCTAGACCAATACTCGAATACAGCTCATCAGTCTGGAACCCACATTACGTATCTGATATTAACACAGTTGAGAAAGTCCAGAAATATTTCACAAGAAGAGTTCTCCACTCCTCTACTCGTTGCAGAATACCTTATGCCAACAGAGTCGAAATTCTAGACCTAGAAAACCAAGAACTATGCTGCCTTCGGTCTGATCTAAGTATGGAATATAAAATCATACATTGCAATGACTTACCTGTCAATGAATACTTCAGCTTCAACCATAACAATACAAAAGCAAACAATAGAAACAAACTCAAGGTTAACCGGACCAAACTTGATTGCAGGAAATACGACCTCAGCAACAGAGTGGTCAATGTCTGGAATCCTCTACCTGACTCTGTGGTTTCTTCCCCAAACCCCAAAAACTTTAACCTTAGACTGTCTACTATTGACCTCACCCTTTTCCTAAGAGGTCTGTAGGGGGCATGCATAAGTGCACCAACATGCCTACGTCCCTGTCCTATTGTTTCTTTCTTTCTTTTTCTTATATGTATCCATGTATTCATAACTATGTTTTTACTTATACGTATTATCTTGTAAGCAATTGACAAATAAAAATAAAATAAATAAAAAGGGGATTCCATGAATCCCAGGACATCTCAACTGTTATAAATACATGCCAGTTTTGAAGTGCCTGAATTTTGATCACATGTCCATAGGGGTGCCGAAATGGTTGTAAGTGTGAAAAATTGTTATAAATGCAATGCAATGCTGTAATGTAATGCCATAATGTAATGTAATGTAATATATATATTAGATATAACATAACATAACATAACATAACATAACATAACATAACATAACAACCAGTATAATAAAATAATATTGTATGGTATGGTATGGTGTGGTATGGTATGATATGATATAATATGGTATGATATAATATAATATGATATATGATATGATATGATTTGATATAATGTAATGTAATATAATATAAATACTGGTATATTAAAATAATATGGTATGGTATGATATAGTATGATATAATTATAATATGATATGATATAATAATATAGTATAATATAATATAATATAATATAATATAATATAATATAATATAATATAATATAATATAATATAACATAATATAAATACTGGTATAATATGATATGATATGATATGATATGATATGATATGATATGATATAAATACTGGTATAAATATAATATAATATAATATAATATAATGTAATATAATATAATATATATATAATATGCTATAATAACAGCATTACATAACATAACATTTCATGCTTTCTGTTCTTTCATTTTTTTTTCTATCTTCTATCTGTCTTTTTTTCTTTTTCACGTTCACTTTACCTTTTCCCTGAGGAGGACGGAGGACGGAGGACTCCAACTCCCAGAAGGCCTTTGGGAAGCCGTCCGGAAGGGAGCCTCGGCCTGGCGGAGAGACGGACACGTGTAACAAGAGCGGGGCGCGCGGGGCTTCCTGGGAGGCGTAGTCCGCTCCGCTCGGGAGCGCCGTCAGGTTGCCCGGCGGAGATGCCGCTGAAGAACTACAGCGGCAGAGGGCGGGCGAAGCGGGGTCGGAGCAGGAAGCGTGGGCGCCGCGCAGGGTGCCGGCTTGGAGCTTGCGGGCGCCCCGGTCCTCTTTGCTGGCCAGGATGCGCCCGTCTCTGGCGGTGGGGCTGGTCTTCGCGGGATGTTGCAGCAACGTGGTTTTCCTGGAGCTGCTGATCCGGTGAGTTGGGGGTGCCAGGTGGGCGGTTGGGCTGGCGTTGGGCGCCCTTCCCCCGCATGGAACAGCAGCCTCGCTTCGGGTTTCTTTCGCTGGCCATTCAGTGGTTGGTGTTGGCCCTGATGACGTTCCCTAGTTGGGTCAGGAGACGTCAGTGCAAGAAAACCAGCCGGGCTCTGGAAACCCCAAGGACCTCCCAACAGTCCAAGTTCTCCTTTTCCTCCTCCTCTCCACAAACCTCTAGCACTGATGACGTTCCCTAGTTGGGTCAGGAGACATCTGCAAGGAAATAGGCAAGCTCAGGAAGTACTAAGGATCCCATTGTCCTTTTCCTCCTCCTCCTCTGCCTCCACCTCCTCTCCACAAACCCCATTCTCATGGACCATGGATGAGGTTCCCTAGTTGGGTCATGAAACGTCTGCAAGGAAACCAGCCAGCTCAGGGAGCACCAAGGACTTTACAGTCCTCCTCCATCTCCTCCTCTTCCTCCTCTCCACAAATTCCACTCCCTTCCAACACTGATGAGGTTCCCTAGTTGGGTCTGCAAGGAAACCACCCAGCTTAGAGAGCACCATGGACCTGACAGTCCTCCTCCTCTCCTCAAACCCCATTCTCTACTGTATTGATGATAGTTGGGTCATGAGACATCTTGTAAGGAAACCCCCAAGCTCCAAGAACACTAAGGACCCTGTCGTGTCCGCAAAAAGACGCCAGGAGTCGGTGACTACGTTTCAAGCTCTTTATTTAACAGTTGTGAACCGAACCAGCGAAAAGGAAAAAGCCCGTGGCTTTTATCCTTTTCGCTGCGGCGGCCGCGGCCAATGGCAGCGATTCAAGTCTCCCGCTCTTGGAGTGAGCCAATCGCGGGAGACTTAAAACGGGCCAATCAGCGCGGCTCGCCTGGCCAATCAGAAATCCCCGCGCTTTAGCCAATCAAAGCGCGGGGATTTCGAGTATGTAAATTAAGGACAGAACACCCCTCCCCTCTTGGTATAGTCCTTACGTTGCGTAGTCACGTAGGTAGGCGGGGCTCCGTCTAGTCCTACTTGACCTGCGCAACTCAGTTGCAAGCTGTATTTCGTCCGGAGCGGTCATGTTTTTGGCTGCTCCCTCTTCTGTGCGAACCGGTTGGGTGATCGGGCCGGTTCCTTCTCCGTGGCTCCCACCTGGGCCTTCCGGGTTGGTTGAGCTACGGGTTTCGCCGCTCCCGCTTGGTTTCTCCGAGTTGGTTGAACTGGCTAGGTGTTTCTTCTCCGGTGGGGGATCGCGATGGCTGCGTTCCGGTAAGTACTGCTGGTTTATTTTTTCTTGCGTTTGTTTATTCGGGTATTCCCTCCCCCCTTGGTTTGTGTTTTGGGGGTTGAGTTCTGTTGCTGTTCGTGACCTGAGCTGGTCAATGTGCCGTTTCCAGGCTCGCCCATCTGTGGTTTGGAGCCGGTATGATCATGGGCCTGTGATCTGGGTAATGACGGCTGGGATCCATAGGGGGTCCCCCGTCAGGTTTTTCGCGTACACTAAGTCGCCGGGTGCGAATGTTCGGTATTTTGTACTGGAGTCTGGGGGCCGCTCCGGGTTATATGTTGGGTGTAACCTGTCGAGTGGGGACCTCAGCTTCCTACCCATTAGTAACTCGGCTGGGCTTTTGTTGGTAGTGGTGTTCGGGGTGATGTGTTGTATAAAGAGGAGTTTATTTATTTTGTCGTTGATCTCCCCGTGGTCCATTTTCCGGATGGTTTTTTTGGTAAATTGAACCATCCGTTCCGCCCTACCGTTCGCCGCCGGATGCGCCGGTGCTGTTAATGCGTGGCGGATGCCCCTCTCCGCCAGGAATCTCTCGAAGTCGAGGGAGGTAAATTGGGGCCCGTTGTCGGAGACGACGACGTCTGGGAGGCCGTGTGTTGCAAAGAGTTTGCAAAGTTCTTTGATGACGGCCTCCGTGGTGGTAGATTTCATGTCGCTTACCTCCAACCAGTTGGAGTAAGCGTCAACTGTTATTAGAAAGGTATGCCCATTCGTGGGACCGGCAAAGTCTAAATGGATCCTGGACCAGGGCCCCCTTGGTGTTTCCCACTCCAGGATGGGTGCTGTGGGTGGGCTTGGTCTGGTCTCCTGGCATCGTCGGCACTTAGCTACCCATGCCTCTATCTGCTTGTCCATCCCTGGCCACCAAGCGTAACTCCTGGCCAGGGCTTTAGTTCTGACGATGCCAGGATGCCCCTCATGCAGCATCTCTAAGACCTTCCCTTGCAACCTGTCCGGGATGACCACCCTGTCACCCCACAAAATACACCCCTTAAGCAGCGAGAGTTCAGTCTGGCGGTTTCTGAATGTCTTAACGGATTCGTCATTGTCCCTTTCAGGCCAACCTTTTTCCACCCAATGTAAAATTCGCGCCAGACGCCTGTCCTTAATCGTTTCCCGGGCAATGTCTGACGCGGTTATGGGCAGGTTGGGCAGGTTTTCGATGTTCAGGGTGTTTGTCGTTGGTGCTGGGTCAGGGTCGGAGTCTGGTAAAGGCGAGCGGCTTAAAGCGTCCGCGTGCGAAATTTTCTTACCCGGCTTGTGTAACAGTTCGTAGCTGTAGGCTGCCAGGAACTCGGACCACCTTGTCAGCCGGGGTGATAAAATGTTCGGGGTGGCTCGGTTTCCTGCGAGGATGCCCAGCAACGGCTTATGATCTGTCACAATGGTAAACGGGCGGCCGTAAAGGTATTCGTGGAATCGCTTAACGGCGGCAACTAAAGCCAAAGCTTCTTTGTCCAGCTGGCTATAGTTCCGCTCCGGTTTAGTTAGAGTCCTGGAAAAGAAAGCGATGGGTGCTTCTCTTTTGTCGGGGAGGGTATGGCTGAGGACAGCGCCGACGCCGAAAGGTGATGCGTCGCAAGTGACAACCAAGGGCAAGGTTTCGCTGAATTGAATCAGGACGGCGTCGGAGGTGAGGAGGTCTTTGGTTTTTTGGAAGGCGGCTTGCTCCCGTTTCCCCCAAGTCCAGGTTGCCGCCTTATCCAGGAGCCTATGCAAAGGCTCCGCCGCCGTAGCCTTTTGGGGTAGGAAAACATTATAAAAATTCAGCAACCCTAAGAAAGCCTGTAGTTCCGTTTTAGACCTTGGGGTGGGGGCTTCTTTGATAGCTTTTACTTTTTTACTTGTGGGGTGAATGCCATGCCGGTCTAGAAGGTAGCCCAAGAATTCCACTCGCTCCGTGCACAGTTGGCATTTTTCTCGTTTTACTTTAAGCCCCGTTACTTTAAATTTTGTTAAGACCTCCCTGAGTCGGTTTTCTAATTCGGCTTCGTTTGGCGCCGCCACTAATACGTCATCAAAATAGGGCACCACCCCCTTGATGCCCTGCAGTAAACGTTCCATCAGGCTCTGAAAGATGCCTGGTGCCACGCTGACTCCGAACTGGAGTCGGTTGCACTTGAAGGCCCCCCGATGGGTAACGATGGTCTGGGCTTCCGCTGTTTTTTCGTCGACCGGCAACTGTTGATATGCTTGGGCGAGGTCGAGCTTGGCAAAGACCCTGCCCCCTCCCAGTGAGTGCAGTAGGTGTTGCACGATTGGGACAGGGTAGGCGCTTTGTTGCAACGCGCCATTTAGGGTGGCCTTATAGTCCCCACAAATTCTCACGGACCCGTCTGGTTTGACTGGGGTCACTATAGGGGTCTCCCATCGGGCATGGTCTATCGGCTGTAGCACCCCCTGTTTGACGAGCTTGTCAATCTGCTCGTCAATCTTAGGTTTTAGGGCGAATGGCACCCGCCTAGGTTTTAGCCGCTTGCGGGGAACCCTAGGGTCTAGGTCAAATGAGATAAGGGGCCCCTGGTACTTGCCCAGGCTTCCGTCGAAGACCTCCCGGAACTCTTGGGCTAGCCGCTGTTCCCAGCCGTCGTCGGCGACGTGGTTGACTCCTGTTAGCGTGATGTCGAGCGGGGCGAACCATTGTAAACCCAGCAGGCTTGGGCGGTCGCGATTGACGATTGTGAGTGGGAGTCGTTCGGTGCGGCCCTTATAAGTTACATTAAAGTTCTTGGTGCCCACTACCGGGACGCGGTTTCCCTGGTAGTCTTTTATAATAAGTCTTTGGGCGTTTATGTTCCTCTTATGGAGGGTGGGCACTAACCGTTTTATCTCGTGCCATGCAATCATGGAGAGGTAGGACCCGGAGTCCACCTCCATCTTGCATGGTTGGCCTTCAATATGGACTTCTATGTGTACCTTTCTGGCGCCGTCGGAGATGGCGTGGCCGATGGTCACCGTCTGGTGGGTTTCTTCCTTGCGCCGACTGTCGCCGCCTCTTGAGGGTCGCTGGATTCGGTCCCACCGGCCGTCCGGTTGGCGATCTCTGGTCCTGGGCGGTGGGCTTTCCCTCTTACGCTCGTGTTGGTCCCATCTGGGAGGGCTGCGAGTCTTCTTTTGGCGGCAAACCCGAGCGATGTGTCCCCTTTTTTCACAATGCCTACAGATAGAGTCAAAAAATCGGCATTCTGATCTGGGGTGGTCGCCGCCGCATCCGGCACAGTTGGTCCTCGACCTACGACCTCTTCGATTCTTTTGGTCGCCGCGCCCCGTCTGCACGCGATGTATGTCCTCCTCGTCTTCTGACGTGCTGGATGCAGACTGGAATTCCCCGTAGTGTGCGGTTGATTCGTTTTTTGGGTCGGCCGACCTTGCCGGGTTGTTGTTTCCGCTCTTCGCGTCAGATTTTCGCATGCTGTCAGCGGAAGTGTGGGTTGCTTCTGCGGCTGCGGCTGCGGTAAGGGCGTCTGCTAGGCTGATGTCGCCTTTAGCCATAAGCCGGCTCTGGAGTGCAGGGTCCCATAGGCCGAGTACGAATCGGTCTCTTAGGAGGCTGTTCAGACCTTCGAATTCGCAGAGTCCACCTAGGCGCCTCAGCTCGGCGACGAAATCGCTCAGTTTTTCGCCCGGTTTCTGGTCGCGCCGGTAAAATTCGTTGCGCCGGATCAGGATGGGGACCTCGGGGGCGTAATGGCGCCACAGGATAGGTTCGAGGACGTCCCAGTCCATGGCGGTTGCGTCGGTTGGCTTGGCCAATGCTTTGGCCATCTGGAATACCTCGGTTCCGCAATGGGTGAGGAAAATGGCGCGTTTTAGCGGGCCCGGGGCGTCCTTCATTCCGGTGCACTCGAGGTACATGCAGAAACGGTCTGAGAACGATTCCCAGTCCTCGGTGGCGGGATTGAAGGGAGCGGGCGGTGCAATTTTCGCCATTTCGGTGCTGAAACTGGCTCTTGTTGGACACGGGGTTCGGTTCAGGGTCGGGATCCCACCCTCGTCGCCAGTGTCGTGTCCTCAAAAAGACGCCAGGAGTCGGTGACTACGTTTCAAGCTCTTTATTTAACAGTTGTGAACCGAACCAGCGAAAAGGAAAAAGCCCGCGGCTTTTATCCTTTTCGCTGCGGCGGCCGCGGCCAATGGCAGCGATTCAAGTCTCCCGCTCTTGGAGTGAGCCAATCGCGGGAGACCTAAAACGGGCCAATCAGCGCGGCTCGCCTGGCCAATCAGAAATCCCCGCGCTTTAGCCAATCAAAGCGCGGGGATTTCGAGTATGTAAATTAAGGACAGAACAGACCCCACAGTTGTAATTGTTGTCCTCCTCCTTCTCCCCCCCTCCTCCTCCCCTCCTCTATTCTAGCACTGATGATGTTACCTAGTTGGGTCATGAAACGTCTGCAAGAAAATCGCCAAGCTCAGAGAGCACCAAGGAACCCTCATTTCTTCTCTTCCTCCTCCTCCTCCTCCTCCTCCTCTCCACAAACCCCACTTCTTTCTAGCACTGATGATGTTCCCTAGTTGGGTCATGAAATATCTTGTAAGAAAACTACCAAGCTCAGAGAGCACCAAGGACCCCATAATTGTAATTTTCCTCCTCCTCCTCGCAAACCCCATTCTCTTCTGATATTGATGCTATTACCTAGCTGGGTCATGAAATGTCATGTCAAACCCCTTCCCTGCACCAAGATCAGAGTGCCAAGGACCTCACAGTTCAGTCCCGGGCTATAAAGATTCTCTTGTATGAATTCAAATTCCGTGGGGTCCTTGGTGCTCTCTTCATTCTTGGGTCTTGTGACCCAACTAGATAACATCATCAGTGCGCGTGGCAAACCCCCACCGTCCTTCTCACTGATGATGTTTCTTAGTTGGGTCATGAAACGTCTGCAAGAAAACAGCCAAGCTCAGAGATCACCAAGAAGCCCTCAATTCAACCTTGAGCTACAAAATTTGTTTTCTGTCAACCACTGATATTTTCTGTAGTCCAGAGTCTCCGGAATTTTCTTTTTTCTTTATAATATTTTTATTGTACATTTTTGTGTTATTATACATCACATTTCCAGTTTTGCAACGGCAGCATCCTGGCTATATCAAGTCCTTTTCAAATATACACTGTATTATACACCTGGTTATAACCATTATTCTCATAGTGTTCTGACTAAGACTTCCTGAGACAGTAACAATCACATGCTGTTCCCAAAAACATTGTTTTTATTTCAACAGCTGTGAATTATATGCATTCACAGCCTGTAATGAGCCCCAAGCAGTTTATGAATAGCCCAACGGAAAAAGAACAATGAACGTGGTGTAATCTAGTTGTCTTACATCACTAATTCATATGAAAAATAATGCATACATAATACATAATATATATTTACATTCTATACACATGATATATAATATATACATTAACATTAGTCATTTTTAATGCTCTTGATCCTTCCTTTTTTCCAACCAGTGGTAAAACTTTCCCCATATTTTATAATGTTCGAATCCGTCTTTATTTTTTAATTCTTGTGTCAATTGGTCCATTTCTACACATGTCCAAATTTTTCTAATTATTTCTATTTTGTCTGGTATTTCCTTTCATTTCCATTTTGAGGTGTAAATTAATCTTGCAGCTGTGATTACATGTATTATTAGATATATTATATCTTTATTACATTTATCTAAATTGATTCCCAATTAAAAAAAATTATGGTTTGTATTTTACTTTAATTTCACACATCTCTTCTAACCATCTCTGGATTTTGTGCCAAAAGTTTTGGGCTTTTCTACAATTCCACCATACATGATAATACGATTCATTTTCCTCAACACATTTCCAACATGTAGGGGATAAATTTGGGTACAAGGTGTGTCAGGAGGATTACACCACGTTCATTGTTTTTAATTTTTTTTCCCTTTTTTGTTCAATAAAATTTATTTTTAAAAAATAGTCCTATGGAAGTCTGCCACAGTCCTTCGGGATAAGGCTGATAAGCACCCACCTTTATCTCCCTTGAAATGCTGCCAATGACTCAATTGCCAATTAGCTGTACGAGGCCAAATAGAGCACAAAGTCCACACGGAGCTTCAGATTTTAAACAGACCAGAACGAACAAAGTTGCTTCCTGCAAAGGCTCCTGTCTCTTTGCTCCCCCTTTATGTCTTATGGGTGGGGCCAATCATCTCCAAGCCTTACTCCCGAGTTGCCCCTTTTGTCTTAACTGTTCTTTCCTTCTGGCAGCTCTGTGCATGTGGTGTACTGGTAACAGGCTCCCCTTGTTCCTCTTCCTCACTGCTGTCAGATTCTGGAGGCTCCGGAGTCCACACATAACTCCCCGATGGCCCCGGCCCCATATCTGTGTCGGATGCAGATCCCTTGTCCGAGTCCTCCCCAGACTCCTGGAATGGCTCATGTTCTTCCCCACTGTCCGACTCTGCTGCCAGCTCCCCAGGCCGGCGGCGGATCACAACACATAGTCATACAGTGTAGTCTCTTTTACCTACATAGTATTGTATATCACAATTATAACTATTGTTTTCACAGTTGTACCATAACACTCTTATTACATTTATTTTTTTCTGAGTCTCGATCACTTCCATTTGCCAAAAGTGCATGGCATTTGAGCCGCTTTGTTTTTTCTTTTGCCTTTTTCTTGCTTGGCGATATTTCTTATTTTTATTTCCAACTTTGTGGGAGAAAAGCTACTGTATTCGGTTTGTACGAGATTTTTTTTTTTTTTCCAAAGCTGCAGACAAATTGTGACATTCTTTTCTTCTTCGTCTTATCTCCAACGCAGGGAATTTCCAGGAAGCGGGAATTTGATCACGTTTTCCCAGTTCTTCTTTATAGCTTTGGAAGGTTTCGTCTTTGAAGCAAACTTTGGAAGGAAACAGCCCACAATTCCCATCAGGTACGGCCAATCTCTTCTGTTTTGAAATGGAATTTTTATTCGAGTTGATCCTAATATAGAATACAACTGAAAATAAAGATAACGAGGAAATGAGGAAGGACAAGGAAAACAGCTAATTTTTCCTGTCAGATATGGCCAGTCTTTTTTGTTTTTAAATATAATTTTTATTTTGAGTTTGCCCTAATATAAAATACAGCTGAAAATAAAGATAATGGGGAAATGAGGAAGGAAAAGGAAAGTAGCTCATTTTTCCTGTCAGATATGGCCAATCTCTTCTATTTTGAAATGCAGTTTTTATTTGAGTTGATCATAACAGAAAATACAAATGAAAATCAAGATAATGGGGAAATAGGGAAGGAAAAAGAAAAAGGAAAGAAGGGTAGGGAAGAAAGAATAAACCAGCAATTTCCAACTTTTTTTCAGTGCAGTGAGGTACAAAATATAACTACAATCTCAGCTTTTTAATTAGTGAATGCTACCCATTTCTGTAACAACAAACTACAGGTAGTCCTCGACTTAACAACAGTTCATTTAGTGACAGCTCGAAGTTACAATGGCCCTGAGAAAAGTGACTTACAACCGTTTTTCACCCTTATAACCGTTCTGGCATCCCCAATGGTCACATGATCAAAATTCAGAGGCTTGGCAACTGGCATGTACTTATGATGGTTTTTCAGCATCCCGAGGTCACATGTTCCCCTTTTGCGACCTGACAAGCAAAGCCAATGGGGGAAAAGCCAGATTCATTTAACGACCGTGTTACTAAACAGTCACTTGAAGACTACCTGTAGTTGATTTGTGATCCTTCTTTCTGCTTTGGGTAGAAGTCCGGGAGGGGAGTGGGATTTCAAATGGGGAGGGGGACGCCTTCCAGGAAACTCACATCCCACCTAACTTGGAAGGTGATGTTGTGGCCCACCGGTGGCTAGCGGAGCTGGCAGTGGAGTCGGACAGTGAGGAGGTTGGGGAGGAACCTGGGCCAGTCCTGGAGTCTGGGGAAGGCTCTGAGGAGGGCTCTGCATCGGAGGCAGAGATGGGGCCGACAGTTATCAGCTGCCTTTGGAATCGGAGATCAGTGGGGAAGAAGAACAGCTGGAGCCTGTTCCCAGTGTGTGCATGCACAGAGCTGCCAGAAGAGGGGAACAGCTAAGGAACAAGGGAGTAAGGCCACAGGTGGACACTGAATGGCCCCTCCATAGGGATTAAAAGAGGAGCAAAAGGGGAGGGGGATTTTGCAGGAAACCATTCGTTCATTGCAGCCGTGTGAAGATCTCTCTGTGTATCTCAGAGTCTCTGTGCCGAGTCCTTCTTTGTCAGCACTGCGTTTGGAAATAGTTACTTGGCAGCTCTCCAGGCTAGATGAGGTCTGTGCTCCTAATCAGACCCTTGAAAGACTGTTTGCCAGGCCTATAAAGGGCTGAATGCGAATGCAAGAAATTCACCTTCGTTTAATAAAAGGGGTTTTGCCAGGACAGAGAGTCTGCTTGGTGCTTTTTGGGGAAGCCGAGGTCAGAACAGGTGGATAATTTTGGACTTCTCTCTTTTCTAGGTTCTACCTCATTATGGTGGGCATGTTTTTCACAGTCAGTGTGGTGAACAACTATGCCCTCAACCTGAACATTGTGATGCCCCTGCATATGATATTTAGATCGGTGAGATTTTATTCCAGGTTTTAATATTTATTTGTTTGTACCCCACCTTTAATGTTTTTTATTAATAACTCAAGGAGATGAACGTATCTAATACTTCTTCCTATTCCTCAACAACAGCCCTGTGAGGTGGGTTGGACTTAGAGAGTGTGATTGGCCCAGTCACCCAGCCAGCTTTCATGACTAAAGCAGGACTAGAACTCACCGTCTCCTGGTGATTGGCCCAAAGTCACTCAATTGGCTTTCATGCCTAAGGCGGGACTAGAACTCACCAGGTTCTGCTGATTGGCCCAAAGTCACCTGGTGGGCTTTCATGCCTAAGGTGGGACTAGAACTCACCGTCTCCTGGTGATTGGACCAAAGTCACTCAGTTGGCTTTCATGCCTAAGGCGGGACTAGAACTCATTGTTTCCTGGTGATTGGCCCACAGTTACCCAGCTGGCTTTCATGCCTAAAGTGGGACTAGAACTCACCATCTCCTGGTGATTGGCCCAAAGTCACTCAGTCGGTTTTCATGCCTAAGGCGGGACTAGAACTCACCGTCTCCTGCTGATTGGCCCAAAGTCACTCAATTGGCTTTCATGCCTAAGGCGGGACTAGAACTCACCAGGTTCTGCTGATTGGCCCAAAGTCACTTGGTTGGCTTTCATGCCTAAGGTGGGACTAGAACTCACCGTCTCCTGCTGATTGGCCCAAAGTCACTCAATTGGCTTTCATGCCTAAGGCGAGACTAGAATTCATCAGCTCCTGATGGTTGGCCCAAAGTCACCTGTACACCTGTACTAAATTGAGGATTACCTGTGGTAATCTTCAATTTAATGCCCATATAGTGACTATATCTACCCTCAACCTTCTTAACCTACAAAAGATATCCGATGCAGGTAGTCCTCGACTTACAACGCTTCATGTAGTGACTATTCAAGGTTACAACGGCCCTGAAAAAAAGTGACATATGACCGTGTTTCACACCAATTGCCGTTGCAGCTCCCCCGTGTTCATGTGATCAAAATTCAGATGCTCGGCCCCTGGTTCTTACTTTTGACCGTTGCTGTGTCCCAAGGTCACGTGGTTCCCCTTTTGCGACCTTCTATCCAACAAAGTCAGTAGGGGAGCCCGATTCACTTAACCTATCTCTGTGATGGCAAACCTATGGCACGCGTGCCACACGTGGCACGCAGAGCCATTTGTGCCAGCACATGAGCCACAGGCAAACTTACCTCACTGCACATGCGTGCGGCTCACAGCTGATTTTTCAGCTGGTTTGAGGCCTTTTTCAGGCTCCCAGAGGCTTGGAAAAAGCCTCTGCAAGACTTCAGGATGAATAATAGGCCTGTTTTGTCACTTCCTGTAATACCAGAAGTGATGAAACGGGCCTATTATTCGTCCTGAAAAGCCTCTGGAAGCCGAAAAATAAGCTGTGAGGTGCAGTGCAGTTAAGCGGAAGGGGAGATTGTGCGTGCAGACGCAGGGGATGTGCGGACGCGCGTTGCATTCTGGGTACTGGCATGTCAGTGCGCGCGTGCTAAATGCATGCACAATTTTTTGCACAGGAGCCCAAAAAGGTTAGCCACCACTGACCTGTCTTAACCCTGCAGGGTTTAAGATAGGTTAACTTAACCACTGTGGCCAAAAAGGTCGTAAAATGGGGTGAAATTCACTTTAAAAAATGTCTTGCTCTAGCAAAAGAAACATTGAGTTTGATTGCGGTTGTAAGTCGAGGCCCATCCTAATTTACAGTCACAAGTGTGAATAATATCATAAGTCGCTTTTTTCCATCAGTGCCGTTATAACTTTGAACGGTCACTAAATGAACTGTGGTAAGTCAAGGACTACCTGTATTATCCCAATGGCTATTATCAACTCATAAAATATTTCTCTGGTCTTTTTAAGAGTTGCAACAGAAAGGGAGGGGGGAGCAGTGCGGCAGCTTGCAAACCGAAAGTGCATTCCATAAATGTTCTCAAAGATAGTAACTAGGTGACCAAAGTTTCTGCCATGCAAAATTCTAACTGGAGAGCATGATTGATGACTCTGGGCTATGGAGGTGTCCCATTGGAGGATATGAATTACAATACACCCAGGCAGTACCGGCCTGTTAATTCCCAAGAAATCCTTTTTAAAGTTTTGGATGTTTGGCTCGAGACTCATGATTTAAATGGGGGTAACTGCCAGAATCCTGACAGCTTTTTAAAAAATCCTTCTTCTCCATTTCTTACCCTCTAGGGCTCTTTGATAGCCAGCATGGCACTAGGGATTATCATTCTGAAGAAAAGGTAAGATGGCTGCTTCTTCCGGTAGCCACGAAACCAGACTCTGCCCATTCACCAGTGTCATGCCCCTGTTGGAATCTGATTCTGAGGGGGAGATTGAGCAGCTGACAGGGAGTGGGAGTGTGGCTCTGGTGGCTGTGGAGGAAACTGGGAAAAGGCACAATCCAGCTGGGCATTCAAAAGAAGGCCCAGGCCCACCCCCTCTTCATCCTAGGGCACGCAGGGAGGGACAGAGAAGGGAGCAACATGGGTTACGGGGGAGAAAGGGGCCCTGATTCCCTTCATTAGCTGCAGCTGGGAAAACAGGATTTAAAAGGGGCTTTTGTGTCACACCCCGGGTCATCACAGTCAGGGACGGGTTCATGGCTTTTCCTTGGGGTTGGGCCCGAAGGACCATGCATGTACAGATAGTCCTCAACTTACAACTGTTCATTGATCCCCAAGGTGCTCTTTTCTAGAGGCAACTGGGATTCATTGTTTTTCTTTGTTATGATTTTTCGTCACTAACTGAGCAACGAGGCCTATGCAGTACAATGGAGTGAGCTATGGGTAGATCTGTACATTGGGGAAACAAAACAGCCACTTCACAAACACAGTGCGCCACATAGCAGAACAAACCCATCACGATAAAGATTCAGCACCTGCATTTATAAGACAAAAGGCCACTCTTTGGAAGACAGCAAAGTCCACATTCTGGACAGAGAGGACCCCTGGTTTGAAAGAGGGGTCCAAGAGGCCATCTATCTCAAAATTGAACATCCCTCTCTCAACAGAGAAGGAAGGAAATGGCGTCCTCTATCCCCAGTCTACAACACGGTCCTTTCAGCATTTCCAAGAAGGCTCCGCGCTCATTTGCACCATTTAGGTGCGACCCTGAGGCTTACAAATAAACCTCTAAGTGGCCTCAACGGCCCTCTAAAAGGGTGCAAATGACCAGCTGTCTGCAAAAAGTATCAATCCCTCCATTCCCCACCATTAAGTCAGAAGGCTCCACACCCATTTGCACCACTCAGGTGTGACCCTGAGGACACAGAAAAACCTCCAAGTGGCCTCAATGACCCTCTAAAAAGGATGCACATCTTTCTGCAAGGAATATCAGTCCTTCCATTCTTCACCATCCGGTCAGAACTGAAGAAATTTCTCAAATGAGGAGCGAAACGTCTTCAAAAAAAAAAACCAGAAAGTCCAATTGCCTCTTGAGGAAAAAGCACCTTTGGGACAACCCTGACCTGAAGGACTGAGAATCTACCTAGACAACCGTTCATTTGAGAGATCAAATGCCGCTAAAAAAAGCAACGTAGGTCCCTTTTTCACGCTTACGACCTTTGCAGCCTTCCCTGTGGGCACATGATCAAAATTTAGACGTTTAGCCACGGACTCCTATTTATGACGGTTGCGGTGTCCCAGGGGGCAGGTGTGTGCCACGTGATTCCCTTTTTGCGACCTTCTGGAGGAAGCCGTATTTGCTTAACAACCATGTGACTCACTCAACGATGGCGGTGATTGGCTTAACGGCTGTGGCAAAGCGTGGTCATGGCCTCAGGCAAAGCTCAGCTGCCTCGCTTAGCAACAGAAATTTTGGGCTCAGCTGTGGCTGTAAGTCGAGGACTACCTGTTGGTTAGGAAGATTTCAAGAGCCTCCCCCTCGCACTGGTTTTGACCTCAACTTTGGAGCTCTTTTTCAAAATTTGAGAGTCGGGGACATCAACCCGACTTCCTGGTTTTCTGAGGGAATTATGGGGGTTTACGGGGAGGGGATTAAGTAACCTTGAGGGAGGGGCTTGTCTTCTGGAAGGGGCGGGGCCAAACTGGTATGCAGGAAGGACCATGCTTGGGAATGAGATGTTCTCCTTGTCCTCCTCAAAGAGACCCCCTAATCTCGTGATGGCATGCAAAGCCATTTGTGTGGGCATGCGAGCCCACACAAACTTATCCGCACTGCGCCTCCGTGTGCCTCACAGCTGATTTTCGGCCCATTTGAGGCCGTTTTCACCCTCCCGGAGGCTCGAGGGAAGCCTCTGCAGACTCGGGAAGCTGAAAAAATGGACTTTCCGGAAATACTGGAAGTGACGAAACGGGCCCATTTTTCGGCCTCCCGAGGCTGCAGAGGCTTCCCTCAAATCTCTGGGAGGGCGAAAAGGCCTCAAATGGATCGAAAATCAGTTGGGAGGCATGCACATGTGCACCGTGCAGGTAAGGGGGCAGGGCATGCGCAGGAGGTATGAGGCGTATTGCATTGTGGGCCCTGCATGCGCACACGCGCTTTCGGCACACCACAACGAAAAGGTTCTCCGTCACTGCCCTCCTGCAATTGAAAACCAAAAATGGGAGCCATAGTGCTGAGATTTGGCTTTGCTGCTGTTATTCCTAGAGGGGTGTGTGGGATTTCAAGGGTGTGAGGAAGGATCCTATCTGTGGTTGCTATGGAAGAAGGAGCCATTCTTTCGGGACCAAGAGAGAGCCAGTTGGGTTTGGTGGTGAAATTGCCAGGCGAGAAGCCGGGAGACGGTGAGTTCTAGTTTTGCCTTAGGCACGAAAGCTGGCTGAGTGATTTTGGGCTAATCACCAGGAGACGGTGAGTTCTAGTCCCACTTTAGGCATGAAAGCCAGCTGGGTGACTTTGGGCCAATCACCACAAGGTGGTGAGTTCTAATCCCACTTTAGGAACAAAAGCCAGCTGGGTGACTGTGCCAATCACCAGGAGAAAGTGAGTTCTAGTTTCACTTTAGGCATGAAAGCTGGCTGGGTGCCTTTGGGCCCATCACCAGGAGATGGTGAGTTCTAGTCTACTTTAGGCAGGAAAGCCAGTTGGGTGACTTTGGGCCAATCACCACAAGGTGGTGAGTTCTAGTCCCACTTTAGTCATGAAAGCCAGCTGGGTGACTTTGGGCCCGTCACCAGGAAACAGTGGCTTAAACTCCCCCAGCCGGCTTTCCTGCCTAAGGTAGGACTAGAACTCACTTCTTCCTGTCTTTTAGCCAGGCGCCTTCACCACTGGACCAAACTGGCTGTTTCTTTCTTGTTACCAAGTTGAGATTCTCAAAGCTTGGAGGATTCCCCGTGCAAAGCTGAGCGGAGGGTTTCGGGCTGTTCGGTTCCCTTCTGTTGACGGTCTCTCCTCCTCTTACTCTCAGGTACACTATCTCCAAATACATCTCTATCGCTTTGGTCTCTCTGGGCATTTTCACCTGTACTCTCATGTCAGCCAAAGAACTGGTAAGTCCCGTTTTTCTCCCTGTTAAATACCTGTTGTGTCTTCCAAGATGAGACATGCATCCCAGCATATTCCCCACAGTCAGAGGTGGGCTGCTGCTGGTTCGCACCGGTTCTGACGGACCGGTAGTTAAGATTAGGCGCAGTTTGGCGAGTTGGCAAATCCCACCAGCAGCCCATTTTTCGGCCTGTTTTTTGGGCCGTTTTCAGACCATTTTTCAGACTGTTTTCGGCCATTTTGGGGACCAAAAACAGCCTGAAAACAGCCCCCAAATCAACCCCAAATGGCCTGGTTTAGTTCATTTGTGTCTATGTAAGGATTCTAAGGCCGGTGCCTCTTTTCACTTCACCCCCCGATTCTTTCCTTCTTTCTCCTAAAGACAGTATGGGCCTGGTCTTTTGCCCTTCCCCTACATATTGTCATCCGAAGGCAGCTAGGAAGCCCCTCCCCTGTGAAACACCCCCTGAAATTTGACCCCCCCCCATCCTTTTCTTTTTCCATAAAGTTTTGAAGACTCGTCTTTTTCCCTTAAGAGCTAGGATAAAAGACAATACGATGATTGTTTGTGTGGCCTTTCTTGTTATGAATTTTGTGCTTATTTTTATGACACCTTATATCAGGGGTCTCCAACCTTGGCTCCTGGAAGCCTGGCGGACTTCAACTCCCAGAGTTCCACAGCCAGCAAAGCTGGCTGTGGAATTCTGGGAGTTGAAGTCCGCCAGGCTTCCAGGAGCCAAGGTTGGAGACCCCTGCCTTATATGTTTAAATGTTGTTTTAAATTTTGATTGGCAGCCGCCCAACGGTTATATTTCTGTATGGCAGCATGTTATCAGTGCCAAAAATAAATTCAGTGACCAAAGAACCATAAAAAAAACCTTATTTATTCAGAGATCTGCAAATATCGGAATAGGACTTCATCTCCTTAACATCAGGAGTATGAAAACCCCACACCTAAAGTGGATATTACATTTATAGGGTTGTGTATACATACTTCACGTCATTCTTCCTGTTATTCTCTCTTGGTAAGTCTAGGGACTTTCTCTAGATATTTTTCCATTAACTCATCCCAGACTGTCATCTCTTGGAAACCACCTCATTCTCATGGCTGCTTCTTCCTGTTATGACCATCTGGGTAATTTTGTAATCCAATAGATAATTAACCAATTCTGTTCAGTTAGGATGAACCAAGATCTTTTCACATATATGCACTGCCAAAAATATTACAGTCCCATGTTCCAGCCAAAAAATTGACATTTTCTGCAGAACATAACAAACCACAGAACATAACAAGCTTATTTGTTGTTGTGATGACCCAGGGCGTGGCACAAAAATAACAAAGTTTCCAAAGTAGATAAATTCCCTTTAATGCCTCCAACTTGACCCACAATGTCCAATTATCCTTGGCGGGAGATCAAACTCTTCCAAAAACAGTCTACAAAGGAAAGAAATGCAGTCCGAACCCAAAGATAAAGTAGAAATAAAACAACACAAACCACGCTGAAGTAATTAACACGACAAACCAGGATAATAACTTGCAGATTGCCAAAAGATAACGAGGCACGCATAGTTGGGAGGACGCCAAAACCCAGACAAGCCTCGACAAAGATAATGCATGCTTTGCTTCCAGCAACTTTGCCATGTGCAGTTTGCCCTTTTAAACAGTCTTCCCAGCTGCAGCCCATGAAGGGGATCAGGGCCCTTTCCTCCCCTGTAAACCATCTTGCTCCCTTATCTGTTCCTCCCTGTGTGCCCTAGGATGAAGACGGGGTGGGCCTGGACCTTCCTCTGAATGCCCAGCCGGCCTGTGCCCTTCCCCGGTTTCCTCCACAGCCACCGGAGCCACACTCCCACTCCCTGTCAGCTGTTCCACCTCTCCCTTAGAATCAGACTCCAACAGGGGCATGACAGTTATAGTTAAATAACAGTTCAGTAAAATTCCAGCATAGTTCAGAAATCAGATAAATATGGCATTACTCATGGTTCTCATTTTCACAGGTGTAACTCTTAATATGTCATTCATACATATCACACAGTAGAAGGAATATTGGCCGCAAACTGGATCTTGCCCCTCTGTGGTTTCATCGTTTACCTGGGCAGGTGGGCCAGGGCCAGCCCAGACTAGCTTAAACCCAGTCAGATAGACCACCTGGTCTAGTTTGTTTTGTTTTGTTTTTGGAATATTTCCGTGACTTTTTCCAATGGATTTTAAAGCTGGAACATTGCACCTGTGTGCAGAAAAGGCCGGGGGAGTCCTTAAAAAAAAATAAGAAAAGTGGAGGAGGCTCTCATTTTTTTCCTATTGGAATTTTCTCTCTGTTTAAGTTGATTTATTGGTCCGCAAAGCAATTCCAACAGCAGAGGGGGGGGAAAAACATTAAATACAACGACTAAGACAAATATAATAAAAGCAAATCAAAGTCCCCGAGGATTTGCCCAGTTAAAAAATTGGCAGGTAGAGAAAATTAAGGAGACCAGAGGGAAAGAAAGAAAGAGAACAAGGAGAGAAAATGAGAATTTGAAACCCAAGAACTAAAAGTGTTCGTGTTCTTACGATCACACAGCTTCGCCCTCGTCTTTACAACTGCAATTCAGCCCAAAATTGATGTTGTTAAGCAAGAGGTTTAAATTCCCTCCCACACCTTTTATGATTGTAAGAGCAAGAAAAAAACCGGCCCTCAGTCCCTTTTTTTCGGTGCTGTTATGGCTTCGAATGGTCACTTGAGCGAATTGTTGGAAGTCGACTGCCTGGAGCGGCCAATCAGAAGCCGCCATCTTTTCTGGAGATCATGAGGACTAGCGTGAGAGCAGGGAGGAGGGAAAAGGGAGAGGGGTGCTGAGGTCTCACAAATCCTCTCTTTCTCGAGGTGGGATTTGGGGAAACCTTCCCTCCAGGGCTGCATTTTATGGGTGGCATTTACAGTAATGTATCAGTTGCGCTCGTTTATAATCTTTGATCTGAATGTGATGCCTGTTGATGAATCTTGTAAGAAGAGCTCAATTGCAGGAGCTGACATTTTCTTTTCTTTTCTTTTCTTTTCTTTTCTTTCTTTCTTTCTTTCTTTCTTTCTTTCTTTCTTTCTTTCTTTCTTTCTTTCTTTCTTTCTTTCTTTTCTTTCTTTCTTTCTTTCTTTCTTTCTTTCTTTCTTTCTTTCTTTCTTTCTTCTTCTTTCCTTTCTGTCTTTTTCCTTCCTCCCCTTCTTCTCCCCTTTTTTCCCATCAATCTGTCCATTCTTCTCTCTTGTCCTTTCTTCCTTCCTCCCTCCCTTTTCTTCCTTCCTTCCTTCTTCCCTCCCTTTTCTTCCTTCCTGCCTTCACTCCTTCTCCTTCCTTCCTCCCTTTTCTTCCGCTAATCCATCCATTCTTCTCTCTTGTCCTTTCTTTCTTCCTCCCTCCCATTTCTTCTTCCTTCCTTCCTTCCTTCCTTCCTTCCTTCCTTCCTTCCTTCCTTCCTTCCTTCCTTCCTTCCTTCCCTCCCTCCCTCCCTCCCTCCCTCCCTCCCTCCATCTCTCCCTCTCCTTCCTCCCCTTGTAGAGCTCTGTGTCGGATTCGAGTGAAGATGAGGAGAGCATCTCTGCCTTTTTCTGGTGGCTTCTAGGTCTGTAAGTCCTCCCCACGGTTGACCCTTTCCTGAGGTTGTTGAGATCTGGAAAGGGGCACAAAACAGAATTCTGTTTCCACACCCATCTCTATAAATTGAACCAGCCACCATATTTATATTTTTTTCTTGTTATAGTGTGGCGGAAGGAGGACAGCAATTCCAAACTAATAATAAGAATTAGTGTAGTCATGGAATTGCATCTGATTCATTTCAACTTCATATTAAATCCGGTGGTCATTTGCGGCCTGGCCTTCTCCTCTTTGTTCTGTTGCCAGCTGTTTTTGTTCTTTGTTTTTGTACTTTGTCCAGGGCTGTTTAAAGTTGTGGTGTGGTTTCTCCCTCCGCCTACACAACAGAGGCAACAGGTGCATTAATCACACTAGCGAAAATGCTTTTATATATTGCCACCCGAGCCTTTCCCTGGCACACCTTGGCTAAGCTTCGCTGGACCATCTAATCTACGGGAATTACACAATAAGAAGGGAAGTGGGCTGTTTGACTGGCTTGTGGGGGCTGTGCGCAGACAATATTTTTCTACAGGGCCAAGAATGTGTTTTCATGAGGTCTTCAGTGCTCTCCAAGTCTGGTGGTTTCCTTGCAGACATTTCATGCCCCAACTAGGTAACAACATCAGTGCTGGAAGGGGGAGGAGTTTGGGAGGAGGAGGAGGAGGAGGAGGAGAAGGAATGGAGAGGAAGAAGGAGGAGGAGGAAGAGAAGAAATGAGGGGTCCTTGGTGCTCTGCCTGAGCTTGGCGATTTTCTTGCAGTCGTTTCATGACCCAACTTGTGAACATTATCAGTGTTAGAAGGGAGTAGGGTTTGCAGAGAGGAGGAGGAGGAGGGGAAAGGGGGAAGAGAGGTGGAGAAGGAATGACTGTGGGGTCATTGGTGCTCTGTGAACTTGGAGGTTTGCTTCTTCTTATTCCACCTCCTCTTTCTCCTCCTCCTTTCATGACCCAACTAGGTAACATCACCAGTGCTAGAAGGGAGTGGGATTTGCCCTTTGTTTATACCAGAGGTCTCCAAACTTGGCAACTTTAAGACTTGTGGGTTTTCAACTCCCAGGATTCAGGGAGTTGAAGTCTACAAGTCTTAAAGTTGCCAAGTTTGGCCCCCCCCTATTTTATACACAAGCAGCTTGCTCTATCAATGTTGCTTGGGGTGTTCTTGTTTTCCTTGATTAGGCTATTGTTTGATGTTAGTTTGTTTGTCTTCATTGGTTGTTCCTTGATCGGGGCGTCCTTTAAGTCTTGGTTGTTGGTCTAGTGTTAATCTTGGCATTCGTGTCTACTTATGCGGGTGTGGATTGCTGGTGGGGAGGTGCTTTGGTTTCCTTTTTAGCTTTTTGATGGCCTCTTTCAAATGGTGTGTAGATGTTATTTATCTCTATCTGCCCATTGATGGCTGTTTTGTCAGCGTGCCAGACTTCCAGGAGTTCACTCAGCTTGCTCTAAGATGCTCCTAGTTTCCCAGTTGAAACCCACCAACATTGACTGGGCAAAAGTTTATAAACAGAGAGCGAAACCCTTCCCTTCTAGCACAGATGATGTTACCTAGTTGGGTCATGAAACATCTGCAAGAAAAACACCATGCTCAGAAAGCACCAAGGAACTCACAGTTCTCTTCCTCCTCCTCTCCACAACTCCCCCTCCATTCTAGCACTGATGCCGTTACCTAGTTTGGTCATGAAATGTCTTCAAGCAAACCACCAAGCTCAGAGAGCACCAAGGACCCTACAATTCAACGCTGAGCTACAATTTCTATGAATATGTTTTCATGCTGCATTGAACAGTGCAACTCAAGGATATCTATCCCTCAGTCTCAAGTTTGTTTTTTTCTGGGTTTAAGCAACCTTGGTTTGTTCCCGACAAGCTAAGATGAAGTAAACTGGGAAGCTGAAAAATATCCTGGATTAAGGCAGTTTCCAACCACAATCTGTATCGTTGCCAAGAAAACTAGACGGATGTATTAACATAATCAAACCTGAGAGTGAGGAAATCTTACTTTTAGCTAAATAGCTTTTGCAGATCCTGAGTGTTCATCCAGTTGTGGGATTTTCTGCTGAAGGGCAAATGCACAAGGTTGGTCTCAACCATTATGTTTTAGGAATTGTGGCTTTGACCTTTGCCCTCCTCATGTCCGCCCTGATGGGGATCTTCCAGGAAACCATCTACAAGAAGTTTGGAAAACACTCAAAGGAAGCTCTCTTCTACAATGTAAGTGTCCACCGTCCATTTTATCTGGTTTCAATTTGCAGGAGTTAAGAATTCTTCAGCCAGCATGCTTTAAGACACTTCAACTCCCAGAATTCCCCAGCCAGCATGTTTTTAAGATGGGTGGACTTCAACTCCCAGAACTCCCCAGCCAGCATGCTTTAAAATGGGTGGACTTCAACTCCCAGAATTCTCCAGCCAGCATGTTTTTAAGATGGGTGGACTTCAACTCCCAGAATTCCCCAGCCAGAAGGCTTTGAGATAGGAGCACTTCCAGAATTCCCTGGCCAATAGCTTTCAGAGGAGTGTATCAAGTCCCAGAATTCCTCAGTCAGCATGCTTTAAGATAGATGGACTTCCACTCCCAGAATTCCCTGGCCAATAGCTTGAAGGTGGGTGGGCTTCAACTCTTCTGCTATGCTCCAGGATTTGCAGGCATGATGGGGATTGTGGTGCAAAACGTAATTTTGCCAGTTCTGTTCCAAAACTTTTGTTTCATTTTTTTTCCTCCTAGCATGCCCTTCCTCTTCCAGGGTTTCTTTTTCTGGCTCCAGATATTTACAGGCACGGACTTCTCTTCAGTCAAACTAGTGAGTTGATATGGAGAGCTGATTTTTAATTTGGAACAGAAATCTGGGGCAGGTGCCGCTTAAAATTAGGAGGAATCTGGTAGCTGTGGAGCTGTCCTCTTACGGACGGAGTGGAGTTACTCGACTTAAGACCAGTTGCTTAGCATGTTGTATGTTCTTTGAAGCCAACCCTTTGGACCTCAGGGACCCCCAAACTCATAATTTTACATCCCACGGACGAGTAATATAAATTTTGACTGACGGTGGCTTGCTGACGTTGATGGGAGAGAGAGAGAGAGAGAGAGAGACTTTTGGCTTCATGCAAGGAAAGCAGCAGAAGCCGCAGAAGTCTTTCTTTCTCTCCCCCAAACTCTGCCAGGAATGAGTCTTTGCCGGCACAACCTCTTGGAGTAGGAGGCCTTGCAGGGCCCCAAAGACTCATTTCTGGCAGAGTTGGGGGAGAGAAAGAAAGACTTTTGCTGCTTTCCTTGCATGCAGCCAAAAGAAGAAGAAAGAAGCGGAAAAGGGCAGCCCAGTGGCCAGGCCAGGTGCGTGGGACAGTGAGGGCAAGTTCTCCCCCTCTGCCCTTTCCCCCCCTCCCCTCACTACCTGGTGTTGTTCACAATGCAAGCGATGCAAGCCTTGTATTACCGCACAGCCTGGATTAATTGATTTTGGGGGTGATTTGTTGGCGACGTTTCTCTGAAAAGCACCGAAATTTTCTTGTGGACTACCAGTGGTCCACGGCCCACTGACTGGTGACCACTGCTTTAAAAGTTCCTAACTCACTGTCTTCTCTTCTCCAACAGGACTCATCCAAGTGCCGTTGGTTGGGCTCAACCTACCCATCATGTGGTTCTATCTCATGATGAACGTCATAACTCAGTATCCTTTGGTGTGGTTTTTTTTTTTTTTTGGGGGGGGGGGGAGAGATATCTAGCAGACATTAACGGTGAAGTTGAGGCTCAGCCAACATTCCTGGCTTCCCTATGACAGAGGGGGACTTCTTAAGAGTCCTGCATCTTGTTAAGGTTTTGGAGTGGTGGCCTAGAAGGTAGAGCTCTGGCCTCACAACCAGGAGGCTGTGAGTTCAATCTTAGGTGGAGGCTGTGTGATGAGGCAACCCAGTCAGATAATCAATAAGAGTCCCTTTATTAGCTCCAACTTTGCCCCTAATGTCCTGGTTCCCTCCTGATTGGAGAAAAACCTCTCCCAGGAACAGCCTTTGGCTGCAGAGAATCAAGTCCAAAACGTGGTCAACAAAAACTGTAACTTTAAGTCCAATCAAGCCAAACTGTGTTAATTAGTTTGGCAAGGCAGGAGCAAGAATTCCAGACGTTAAGGCAGGGTAATAACTCAACACGGTTGGAAGGATGCCAGGAACACAGATAACCGAAGTCAACAAAAGATAAACTCACATTTGTTCCCAGCAGACGCCACTCTCAGCTTGCATTTCTTTTAAACTCCCTTCCCAGGTGTGGCTAATGAAGGGAATCAGGGCCCTTTCCTCTCCCGTAAGCCACACAACCCACGTTGCTCCCTTCTCTGTTCCTCCCTGCATGCCCTAGGATGAAGAGAGGGTTAGGGTTGCCTAACCCTTCTTTCCTTCCTTCCTTTTCCTCCCTCCTTTCTTTCCTTCCTTCCTTTCCTCCCTCCTTTCCTTCCTTTCCTCCCTCCCTCCTTTCCTTCCTTCCTTCCCTCTCTCCCTCATTTCCTTCCTTCTCCATCACTGGAGGTTTTAAAGTAGAGCGTGGACAACCATTTGTCTGCAGTGGTATAGGGTTTCCTGCCTAAGCAGGGGGGATTGGACTAGAAGACCTCCAAGGTCCCTTCCAACTCTCGTTAATCTCTTCTATTCAATCTCCTTTTATTATTATTTTTTGCTCCTTTCCCTTAACGCCGCTCCTTTTCCTCAGATACATCTGCATCCGAGGAGTCTTCATCTTGACCACCGAGTGTACCTCCTTAACCGTCACGCTGGTCGTGACGCTGAGGAAGTTTGTCAGCCTCATCTTCTCCATCCTCTACTTCCAGAACTCCTTCACCGCCTGGCATTGGCTGGGCACCATCTTGGTCTTCGTGGGGATGCTCTTGTACACGGAAGTGTGGAAAAATCTGGGATTCGCCTGGCCTTGCGGACCCCGGAAGGCGGAGAAGAAGCAGGAATGATGGAGGGAGAGGGCTTCCCATCGGATGGACGTTTTTGCACCGTTTGGATGGACAAAGGGGCCCCAGGTTCTTCACTGGGCAGGCTGGGAAGGTTGAATTTTTGTAACACAACAGTCGCAACTCTTGGCTGGGCCAAGCTGGGCTGCACCTCCCTTGGAGAAGGGGAAATACGGTTTTGTATGTCTTTGGGTTGTTGAGGTGAGAATGATAAGCTGCTTTCTTTGACTGAAGATCCATGGTTTGGTGGCTCCTTCGACTCCATTAATTGGGCAATTTTGCCCCCAAAGTTTGCAAAAAAAAACCAAAAAACCCCACATATTCAACATTGGCTTCTTTTGGTTCATGGATAACCAAATTATTGGGATCAAACTCGGACTTTTAACAACAAATATATGTGGAAGTCACTGGAGCGGTGCAGTGCGGTGGCCTAGAAGAGGAGCACACGCTTCACAGTCAGGAGGATGTGAGTTCGATCCTAGGTAGAGACAGATCTTTCTCTCTCTGGGCATACTGAGAAAATATATCTGCTGAACAAAACTCCGCATTGGCGACAGGAAGGGCATCCGGCCATGAAAACAACCTGCTAGCTCCATTCAGACTCCACCCCTGCAAGGGATTATGGGGTTGTTAAGAAGAAGATGACATGTGGAAGTCGCTCTATGATAGTCTGGTTTACAGTGAAGAACTAGCTCATTCTCCCCTTTCATGAGTGATCCAGGTCATGGTTGAGGAACATCTGCAGAAGCTTGTGGCCCGTTGGGAACAGAAGAGCCATGCCAGTGAGAACTGGGTGTCCTTGGGCAGGGCTTAAGAAGGTGTGGACAGCTATCAAGTTGCTTTGGGGTTGGAGGGGAGCGCTGACCAGCTATTTGTCATCTTGGTCCAACAATCATCATCCAAAGTTGGTTCCTCAGAAATCAGATTGACCAAGCTCTCTCTGTGTCTGTTAATTTGTGGATAGAAGGTAGCTAGATAGCTCTTTCTCCCCAATACCCATGAAGAAACCGAATCTCATGACCTTCATCTAGAACAGAGATGTCCAATCTTGATCACTTTAAGACCTGTGGACTTCCAAGTCCCACAATTCCATAGCCAGCATGGCTGGTTGTGGAATTCTGGGAAGTCTACAGGTCTTAAAAGTGGCCAAGGTTGGACATCCCTGATCTAGAATACTTAAGTGTCCCTATATAAAAATGGCCTATTGATGAAGGACAAGGAAGACTAACCCAACTTTCTTGAGAGACAAAACCTTGGCCAAACAGGATAGCTATCTCTCAGGTTCCTTTGGGACAATCCAGGACAGTCTTCTTCAACCTCAACAACTTCAAGAAGATATGTAGACTCCCAACTCACGAGAAATTCTGGGAGTTGAAGTCCACACAACTTCTGAAAACTTGTTTGAGGTTGAGGCACGCTATTGAAGATTGTTCCAGAATGTTTTCAGATGTTCTCCTGCGAGAATCTGGAATGGAGATGTTGGCCAGGAATGATGGAATAAGCAACACCACTCTGAATCAACTGGGAAACTGGTTTCTGAATTGATTTAAAATGGGAACTCTGCAAGGGTTCCTGGTCTATCTGGGGAACCTTCTTGTCCGTAATAAGGTCTTTTCCAAACCAAGTCTCCATCTGAACAAACATATCCATCCATATTCTGCTTCCCTTCCTGAAAGAGGACCACGAGTTAAAGCTAATTTTTTTTACTATGATCACCTCCTTTAACCATCTGTAGATTTTGATGGTTTATTATTATTATTTTTGCAATGTTTGTGCATATTTATATTTATAATCTGCATTGACAAGCAAGTAGAGTTGCTTTCCTTGGTGCTATGAATCCATGTCCCTCAACAATTGTTAAGGTGCGTGGATTATGGGGAATTCTGGGAGTTGGAAGCCCAAGCACGCTTAAAGTTGCTAGGTTGAGGAACATAAATAATGGAGAAGTGTTCTTTTTTTTTTCTTTTACCCATAAATGCATCTCATCTGAATTTGGCTTGCTTTGGTGAAGCTCCAGAAACCAGGAGACCTGGAATTCTAGTCCTGTTTTAGGCACAACACCTTAAAAACTGAGCCGCACGTTTTTTCTGAGCCCTAGGAAGGAGGCAATGGCAAACCACTTCAAAAAAATAACCTTGCCAAAAAAACATGCCCAACATTGTCTAGTCACTGAGAATCATGTAAAATTGAATTTTTTAAAAAACACAATTTTTCGTTTTTGGGATATTTCTCCATCTTCATGGTAGCTGAACTTGGGTTGTGTTAAATTGCGATGCCCTGGAATTATTCACACCCGGGGCCTTGTGGGTCCTTTTAATCTAAGAAGGCATGCACAAGCCTGCATGGAAACACGGTTTTGGGATTCAAACCCTTAAAAGATAGGATGGCAGCAAGCATACGGTCAAGTAAACCAGGTTCCCCTTAAACCTGGTTTGTTTGTTTCCACTGGCGTGCAACGGCTTTGTGAAGAGCCAACCTCTGAGTTGAACATTTGGTGCCAACCCAGAAAAGTGGTTAATCGACATCATTCGATTGTGGGGTTTGCAAGAGTCTTGGTCAAAGATGGTTTCCTATCTAAGTCAATTGCTCCAGTGCAGGCTTGGTTTAACTTTAGCAGCTGCCAAGTATGCAAGTGATTTTTGTTCCTGTCTTCCGCCATTGCTTGAAGTCGACACAAAGAGGGGCGTACTTGAATTGTCCTTTGGCTTATCCACAAATAAAACCACGCTAGTGTTAGCTAGTCAACCAACTAGTATTAGCTAGTCAACCAGATACGTGTTTGTTGGAGGAAAAACAAAATACAGAAACCACTTCGTTGTGAACCTGGTTTGTCTCGTGAATACAATCATTCTCATATTTAATGATAATTGTGATATTTTCTGTCAACACAATACCTCGCCCTCACGCACACCGGGGATAAGGTTTGGATAGGATACCTTTCACCTTGAACTTCATTGGGTATAGATACAACCCATGTTTTAAGCAAGAAGATAGTTTTAATGAATCCCTTGAAGCTCTTAGGTTTGAAAAGAGAAATGTTTGCCAGGCGTAATATGGGTGTATCTTAAAAGACAACCAACTATGCGGATCCTGGCTGAAAATAGAATTTATTCAATAAAGAATGTTTGAAATATTTTTTCCCCTGATCTGTTTTTATTTCCTGTCCTGATCTCGGCTTCCCCAAAAAGCTCGAAGCAGACTCTTTGTCCCAGCAAAACCCCTTTTATTAAACAAAGGTGAATTTCTTGCATTCGCATTCAGCCCTTTATAGGCCTGGCAAACAGTCTTTCAAGGGTCTGATTAGGAGCACAGACCTCATCTAGCCTGGAGAGCTGCCAAGTAACTATTTCCAAACGCAGTGCTGACAAAGAAGGACTCGGCACAGAGACTCTGAGATACACAGAGAGATCTTCACACGGCTGCAATGAACGAATGGTTTCCTGCAAAATCCCCCTCCCCTTTTGCTCCTCTTTTAATCCCTATGGAGGGGCCATTCAGCGTCCACCTGTGGCCTTACTCCCTTGTTCCTTAGCTGTTCCCCTCTTCTGGCAGCTCTGTGCATGCACACACTGGGAACAGGCTCCAGCTGTTCTTCTGCCCCACTGAACTCTGACTCCGAAGGCAGTTGATAACTGTCGGACGGCCCTGGCCCCATCTCTGCCTCGTGTTCCTTAGCTGTTCCCTTCTTCTGGCAGCTCTGTGCATGCGCAAACTGGGAACAGGCTCCAGCTGTTTTTCTTCCCCACTGATCTCCGACTCCGAAGGCAGCTGATAACTGCCGGATGGCCTTGGTCCCATCTCTGCCTCCGACGCAGAGCCCTCCTCAGAGCCTTCCCCAGACTCCAGGACTGGCCCATAATCCTCCCCAACCGCCTCACTGTCCGAGTCTGCCATCAGCTCTACTGGCCGTTGGTGGGCCACAACAGTGTACATATGTACATATGCAGGCGATGTGTTGGCAGAGAAGCAAGAAATTTGCAGGGAATGCACAGGTAGGCCTCGACTTGCAATAATTCCCTTAGTGACTGTTCAAAGTTATGAGGGCACCGAAAAAAGGGACTTATGGCCGTTTTTCATACAACTATTGCACATGTCATGGGATCAAACTTCATATGCTTGGCAACTGGCATGTACTTATGATGGTTGCAGCATCCCAGGATCACCCTTTTGTGACCTTCCAACAAGCAGCATCAACGGGGAAGCCAGATCTGCTTAACAACTGCCCTGATTCATTTAACAACCACGCCAGTGGCAAAATGGGGCCACGTTCACTTAACCGATGTTTCACTTAGCAGTGGGAATTCTGGGCTCTTGTGGTCGTAAGTACCTATACCTGGAAACGTTTCATATCTGTTCACAGAATGCGACGACGGACAGCCGGATTTGACTTCCGTTGGGCATCTCAAAGCCCCAAGATTCTTACTTAAAAATTTAAAAAGAACGACCTCCAACATCACACAGGTAAATAAATCTTTTATTTAAAAGGCGCTAAATGGAGGAGGAATGTTCAAAAATCGTACAGTAAGGCATTCGTTTTGATATATGGACCAACAGGTTCCTTACATTATGGCAGGGGGAAATAGGAATATTGTTCTAAATAACAGTATAATCGGCTACTTCTCCTTTTTAACCCAGAAAAATCTGGTTTAAGAGCTATATATAATTATATATATATATATTTATATTGGTTTTCTTAAGTTATATTTATATATATTGGTTTTCTTAAGTTATATTTATATATAAGTTGATATATATATAAACTTGCAAAGAGCACCAGGAACCCACCAGAAGTAGCATGTTGTGTCACCAAACAAGTCTTTAAAAAAAAAAAAAATTGAAAAAAATTGGAGGTTTCCTGATGCCGGGTGGGCAGATTCGAGCGGGGCTTCCTTTTTGGGGGGGCCCAGAGTCGGTGCTACTCGGGAGCCAAAGGCGTTTTGGGGAGGGGGGAAATAGGACCGGTGTCCTTGGGCTACGGCTTCAGCCACACCACTGAGGCGTAGCTCTCTGCGGGGGCGGCCTTGGGCTTCTGACCGGAGGGGATGGGGGGAAGGACTGGCTTGGTGTTGGATCCTGGACGGAGGTTGACCGTTAGGGGGAGGTGAGGGGAGGGGGTTTTGTGTTTGCGCGTCTTCTTTTCCTTGCTGTCTGCGGGGCGGTCAGGGGCGGCCTCTGTAAAAGAGAAGGGGATTTGGGGAGGGGGAGGTCTGCTTGGAGAAAGTGACCGTGTGACTTTCTTTTCTTCTCTTTCTGCCTTTTCTTTCTCCTACCTTCCATTTTTCCTTGCTTCCTTTCCTCCCTCCTCCCCTTTCCTTTTTTCCTTCCTTCCTTTCCTTCTTTTCCTCCCTCCTTTGCTTTTCCTTTTCCTCTCTTCCCCTCCTTCCCTTTTTTTCTTCTTCCCTCTCTCCCTCCCTTTTCCTTTTTTCCTTCCTTCTTTTTCTCTCCTTCACTTGCCTCTTTTTCCTTTTCCTCCCCTCCCCTTCCTTCCCTTTTCTCCTTCCTTCCCTCCCTTTTCTTTCCTTCTTCTTCTTTTCCTTCTCTTTCCTTTTTTCCTTCCTTCCTTCCCCTCCCTTCCCTTTCCTCTTTTCTTCCTTCTTTTCCTCCCTCCTTCCCTTTCCTCTTCTTCCTTTTCGTTCCTTCCCTCCCCTTCCTCTATCTCCTTCTTTCTTTCTTTCCTTCACTCCCTTCTTTCTTTTTTCTTTTCTTCCTTCCTTCCCTCCCCTTTCCTCTTTTTTCCTTCCTTCCTTCCCTCCCAACTCCCTTTCTCTTTCCTTCCTTCCTTTCCTCCCCTTCTTCCCTTTCCTCTTCTTCCTTTTCCTTCCTTCCCTCCCCTTCCTCTTTATCTCCTTTCCTTCACTCCCTTCTTTCCTTTTTCTTTTCTTCCTTCCTTCCCTCCCCTTTCTTCTTCCTTCCTTCCTTCCTTCCTTCCTTCCTTCCTTCCTTCCTTCCTTCCTTCCTTCCTTCCTTCCTTCTTTTTCCTTCCACCTATTCAAAGCTTTGAATGGGTGCCCACCTTGTTGGCTCTGTTTCTCACCAGTGACTTCCACCACAGATGTGGGGATGGGCCTCGGGCTGCGGCTGGCAGATCCGCTGGGAGAAAGGGATGCTCCCGAATCGGTGAAGGACTTTTTGCCTTGTTGAGCGGATTCCCTGTAGACGAGGAAGGAAAGCGGGTGGGGAGGTCAGTGCCCAGGCAGGCTAAGCTACAACCCGCCCAGACAAGCCGCATCGTGTAGCCTCCCCCTGTTCTCTGCACCCTCGGGGCCCCCTTCCTGGGGGGGGGGATGCCTTCTTTGCTTGGGGAACCATGGGTCTGGTAGTGCATTGGATCCGGGGGGGGGGACAGGTTGGGGGAGGTGCCCAGAAGGAGTCATGTGCTCTGCTCACCTGTGGTCAGGAGGGGGGAGTTGGATGGAGCCACTGGGGCTCAAGGTGTGTCTGGAGGACCCCATGGAGGGGAAAGACGGGGCTCCCAGAGTCTGGCTGTGCACGGTGGGGCCTGAAACCCGGAGGGCGTCCCTGGAATGAGCCAGAAAGAGGGACACTTGGTTCTGTGGAGTCCGTCCGCTTCGTGCAGCTCTGAGCTCACCCTTTTTTTGGGGGTCTGTTTTCTGGTTATGCAAACTTTATTTCTAAACTGCTTTTCCTTCTGGTGGAACCTGCCACCATTCATCCTTCCATCCATCCCTCTCTCTCATTCGTATGACTTGCCCTGAAAACAAGCCCTAGTTTAGAATGAGAGATTCGGTTAGGTTAGCTTAGACTAGAATGAGGGAAGATGAATAGAATAGAATAGAATAGAATTTAGAATAGAGTATGGAGAAGAATAAAATAGAATAGAATAGAATATAGAGAAGAATAGAATAGAATTGAATAACAGAGTTGGAAGGGACCTTGGAGGTCTTCTAGTCCAACCCCCTATGCCACTTCAGACAAGTGGATGTCCAATCTCTTCTTAAAAACTTCCAATGTTGGGGCATTCACAACTACTGGAGGAAAATTGTCCCAATGATTAATGTATTATGCTGTAGCTCTTTCTTTAAGACACGGGAGTCCAACCTTGGCAATATTGAGGACTTATAGACTTCAGCTCCCAGAATTACCCAGCCAGCCATGCAAGCTGGGGAATTCTGGGAACTGAAGTCCACAAATCTTCAAGTTGAGTTCACAAGTCTTCAGATTGGCTGGGGAATTCAAACATGGGTGGCTTGGGGAACTCTGGGAGTTGAAGTCCACGAGGAAGAGGAGGAGTGTGGGGGTCCTTGGTGGTTTCTTGCAGATATTTTATGACCAACTAGGTAACATCATCAGTGCTAGGAAGGACTGGGATTTGTAGGGGGGAAGAGGAGGAGGAGGAGGAGGAGGAGGAAGAGAACTGCTGGGTCCTTGGTAGTCTCTGAACTTGGTGGTTTCTTGGAGCCGTTTTATAATACAATACAATAATGGAATGCAAAATAGAATATGGAATACTGAATAGAATAGAAAATAGAGAATAGAATTAGAATATAGAATAGAATAGAAATAGGACAGAACAGGATGAGAGAATTTAACCACTTAACTGCCTTGCTTGGCAACAGAAATACTTGGCCTGAAGTGTGCCCAGATTCTAATTCCCAGGAGAGCATCCCCCACCCATTCCAAATTATATCCATTAGATCCCATGCTCTGAAAACAGATACCATCTATGACATGGTGGGCTGGTTTTTTTTTCTTTCTTTTAAAAATGCAATGTTGCAGCCTGCTGGGATTCCAGCAGTGACAGGCTTGTGCAAGCCAAGCACAGCTGTATGCACACCTGGAGGAAGCCTGCTGTTCTCAGAGCCAACTGGCTAGGAGAGTGCAGGGCTGGGAGGTGAGTTTCTGGAGGTGGGGTTCAAATCCAGAGGGGATTCTTTCCAAAATGGCCAAGGTTGGATATCCCCTTGCGCTTAAAGGTGTATATTTCAACTTTGGCAACCTTAAGGCATGTGTGGACTTCGACTCCCAGAATTCCTCATGTAGCATGGCTGGCTAGGGAATTCTGGGAGCTGTAGTCCACACGTCTTTAAAATGGCCAAGAGTTAGATACTCCTGCTCTTAAATCCATATTTATTTTCAACTTTGGCAACATTATGGCATGTGTGGACTTCGACTCCCAGAATTCCCCATATAGCATGGCTGGCTGGGGATTTCTGGGAGTTGTAGTCCACCCCTCTTAAAATGGCCAAGTTCTCCCCCTCAGCCCAAGTCACCCCACAGGGTTTTTATTCTGAGGAAAATAGAAAGAAGGAAGAGGATTAGGTATGTTCACTGCCTTTTGTATAAAAACACTAAAGGTGGGATTTTAAATTAACTAATGGAAGGGAGGGAGGGAGGGAGGAAGGAGAGAAGGAAGGAAGGAAAGGGAGGAGAGAAGGAGGGAGGGAAGGAAGGAAGGAGAGAACGAGGGAGGGAGGGAAGGAGAGAAGGAAGGAAGGAAGGAAAGAGGGAGGAGAGAAGGAAGGAAAGGAAGGAAGGATCTGTAAGTTTTCCCCAATGCAAAAAGACTGGACAAAATCCAGCCTTTTGTTTTGTTAGGGGGAAAATTCCCTTTTTTAGTGGCATCTGTAATATTTCTTAAGCTTGATCTTCTACCCTCCCACCTTGGTCCTTAAGGAGTTGTTTAATAATAATAATAATAATAATAATAATAATAATAATAATAATAATAATAATAATAATAATAATAATAGCAATCCCATTTTCCACAGAACAATAATAGAAATGAGAGCAAATCTAACACCATCGTCAAAACCACGACTTGGAAAAATCAAAAACTGTTTTTATAGCATTTGAAAAAATGACAGACAGAGAGAGAGACAGAGAGAGATGATACAGGAGTCTGTGGAATTGACAGTGAGGGAGCTGTAAGTGGGGAAAGAAAGAGCTGGTTGCTTGCAGAGTGTTGGGCGAAGGGGAGGAAATTTGCCTGGGGGGGGGCGGTGTCACAATCTGCAAGTTGTCAATTTTGGTGTCACCGTTGCCATCTGACAGATTTTGACACATTCACACATGCAACCCAGGACGCCCCTGCTGGAGTTACAGATGCCTTTGGGGGTTGGGTGCTCTTTTAGGCCCAGCCACCTCCCTTCCAAAATAATAAGAATTGGGAGGGACCTTGGAGGTCTTCTAGTCTGTAGAAAAGCACCCCCCCCTCCCTCCCCGGAATATAAAATATTCTTTATTCTTAATGTTTAAAAAAAGGCAGGATCGAATATTTCCCCTTAAAGGAGAAGACGAAAAACATCTTCTTAAAAGACAGAAAGCAACCCTGGGTCTTCCTGCCATAGGAAAGAGAAGCAGAAGTCAGAAGAGGCTGGATTTTATGCACGGCTACTTTGTAAAGCCACTCTATTCATAAACAAAAGGGCAGCCAGAAACTCAGAATAAGCAGTGCAAGGAGCCAAAACTGACTAGGTTAGCTCAGGATTTGCATTTACCCCCCTTTTTTTGACTGTAGAGTCAGCCATGACCCCTACACAAACCCCATAGAATCTGGCAACAGCTATTAAAATATGAAAGGACACATTATTGCACAGGAACAGACATCTCAATCACAAAGGCCCAGTGGTGGGATTCAAATTTTTTTTACTACCGGTTCTGTGGGCGTGGCTTGGTGGGCGTGGCAGGGGAAGGCTACTGCAAAATCTCCTTTCCCTCCCCACCCCACTAACCTGCTTTCCAGCTCCGTTCTCCTGGGCAGGGCAACCCAAGAAGACCCAGCTGGGACTTGGCAGGCAGAGAATAGAAGGGGAGTGGGGCCAGTAAGAGGTGGGATTTGCTGGTTCTCCGAACTTCTCAAAATTCCCACTAGTGGTTCTCCAGAACCAGTCAGAACTGGCTCAATACTCACCTCTGGAAAGGCCCAAAGAATGTAGGAAAACCCACTGACTCTCAGTCTCACTTTGTCAGCCACCCCAGAAACATGTTCCTGCCGCTGTAGTTTCTGGCTACCAAATAAACCAGAGACGATTCCAAAATGCAGCTCGTCTCCAATTTATTTCAACGTTTGTCTCCCAGTTTGGAACCGGATCTGATTTTACTTCCAACAAGTCCAACTCACTGCTCAAACAGGAGACCCTATAATCAT
Source organism: Hydrophis major (assembly GCA_033807585.1). Lineage (NCBI taxonomy): Eukaryota > Metazoa > Chordata > Lepidosauria > Squamata > Elapidae > Hydrophis > Hydrophis major. The sequence goes on along the minus strand of CM066331.1, from coordinate 212,108,836 downwards.
TTCAGACAAATGGCTGCCCGGTCTCTTCATAAAAACCTCCAGGGATGGACCACCCACAATTTCTGGAGACAAGTTGTTCCACTGGTTAATTCAAGGGTCTTCAAACTTGGCAGGTTGTGGACTTCACCTCCCAGAATTTCTGAGCTAACATGACTGGAGGAGGAATTCTGGGAGTTGAAGTCCACAAGTCTTAAAGCTTTCAAGTTTGAAGACCCTTGATCTATTATTCTATTCTATTCTATTCTATTCTATTCTATTCTATTCTATTCTATTCTATTCTATTCTATCCTACCTCTCTTCCTCTATCTATCTATTCCAGGGATCTACAAACTTGACAGCTTTAAGGCTTGTGGACTTCAACTCCCAGAATTCCTGAGCTAACATGACTGGAGGAGGAATTCTGGGAGTTGAAGTCCACAAGCCTTAAAGCTGTCAAGTTTGAAGACCCCTGATCTGTACCTGTCTTGTCTATTGTCTATCCATCCATCCATCTTCTATCACAAGAGTCTTCAAACTTGGCCAGTTTGAGACTTGTGGATTTCAACTCCCAGAATTCCCAAGCTAAGGTGACTGGAGGAGGAATGCTGGGAGTTGAAGTCCACAAGCCTTAAAGCTGTCAAGTTTGAAGACCCCTGGGGCTAGACCCACAGGATAATAGAGTTGGAAGGGACCTTGGAGATCCTCTAGTTAATTGTTCTGTCAGGAAATTCCTCCTAACAGTTATAATTAACATTAAGAGTTAGAATAAGCCCATGTGTTTTGGCTTCCTGATTCCTCCCTCCCTCCCTCCCTCCCTCCCTCCCTTCTTTGGAGCAAACCATCCTCTCCTCCATCTTTTAGGGAAGGGGGTGCGTGTGTCCATTTTTACCTCTCAAACAGCTGGGAGTAGGAGGAGATGGTTTTGCCCATCAGGCCCTGCTTGGCCAGGCGCTGCCTTCGCTGAAAAGATGCCTCTTCCTGGAGATGGAACACAATCAGCTTTCTTAGTGGCGGGTCAGCCCAAGGTTTGGGCACAAGTCATTATCCAGGGGACATAGGCTCTGCAATGGGTCAACCTTGGTGAAGTTAGGGCACCCATGAGGTCGCTGGTCGCCCTGGGGGGCAGACATCGGTGGTCAGATAGACACACCAATGGCAGGTGAGGGTTGGTAAGAAGGAACCCATGGAAGAAAAAAAAACAAACCCTTCTTAGTTTAATGCAGAGGTCTCCAAACTTGGCCAGTTTAAGACTTGTGGACTTCAACTCCCAGAATTCCTGAGCTAACATGACTGGAGGAGGAATTATGGGAGTTGAAGTCCACAAGTCTTAAAACTGTCAAGTTTGGGGGATCCTGGGTTTAATGGTCTTGTGGAAAGTTCATGAGACTTCTTCAAAACCCCTGCAGGGAAGGTATCTCCCTGGCTTCATGGGTTGGAGGGGAACGTGGAGCTTGGCCCCTGAGATAACCCAATTTCTGGGCAGTGTTTCTCCACCTTGACAACTTTAAGATGGGTGGACTTTCAGAATTTACAATGCGGAGTTCCACAGACACACACACCCCATCTTAAAATTTGCTGGCTGAGGGATTCTGGGAGTTAAAAGTTCACCATTTTAAAATTGCCAAGATTTAGAAGCCTGGCTGTGCTATCATCCATTTTATATGTAAGCCTCCTGAGAAAAACCAGGAGCTGAAGAATCCCAGATGGTGAACGGTAATCCAGGATAAAACAATCTTTTCTTCAGGGAACTATGGGCATCATACATTTCCCTACCCCTCACCCCTAAATTTAACTCAGACAATAACTCAGTAAGTATAAGAGGTAAAGTATAAAAAAACAGTTGATCAGTTTTGAGCTTGATTTTATCTACTCTACCAGAGCAGAATCCAATGCATCTTAGGTGCAATGGCTAGCTGCGTTTCCTTCTTGGAAACAAAATAACAGAGTTGAAAAGGACCTTGGAGGTCCTCTAGTCCAACCCCTGCTCATGCAAGAAGCCCTATACTATTTCAGACAAATGGCAGTCCAGTCCCTTCTTGAAAGCCTCCAGGGATGAAGCTCCCACAACTTCTGAGGGCAACTTCTGTTCCATGGGTTGCTTGTTCAGTCAGAAAGTTTCTCCTTAATTCTAGGTTGAATCTCTCCTGGTTCAGTTTCCATCCATTAATCCTTCTCTGGCCTTCAGGTGCTTTGGAAAATAGCGTGACCCCCTTCCTCCTCTCTGGGGCAGCCCCTCAAATATGGGAAGACTGCTCTCCTGTCTCCCCTAGTCCTTCTTTTCGTCAAACAAGCCAAGCCCAGTTCCCGCTTCACACGTTTTAGCTTACAGCCCCCTAATCCTCTTCTCTGCACTTTCTAGGGCCTCAACATCTTTTTTTTACATCGTGGCATCCAAAACTGGACGCAGCATCCCGAGGGCGGCCTTACCAAGGCCTAGTAAAGGGGTATTGCTGGTACTCACTGTTTGCCCAACCAAACTAGGCCCGCGAACTTTCTCCTGGACAGGGAGGTCTAAGAGTGGCCTACTGCCTCCCTTCTTGAAGGCCAGGATCCTCTGGGAGAAACCGAGGGAAGATGCTTCCCGATCTACCTCTCTCCAAAAAGGAAGCCTTTTGCTGACTGGGGGGTAGGGGATGGACTTGCGACTCCTGTTCTCCATCGGAGGGCAGGGTGGCAGCTCCAGATATGGGAGGAGGGGCCCTGACCCTCCTAGCAAGGAGACCACCAGGGATGAAATCCCCCATTATGACACCATCACTCTAGAACATTCTCCCACCATCTCCTCTGGCTTCTCCATCCAAATAGAGCTGGAAGGGACCTTGGAGGTCTTTTAGTCCAACCTCCTCAAAGAGGAGAGCCTAGACCATTCCAGACAAGGGGGGTTGTCCGGTCTCTTCTGGGAAAACTCCAGGGATGGGGAAGGAGGGAAAGGTGGAAGGGAGGGAGGATGGAGGAAGGGAAGGGAAGGGAAGGAAGAAAGAAGGGGGGGGAGAAAGGGAGGGAGGGAGGAGGGATGAATGGAAGAAAGGGAGGGACGGGGAAGGGAAGGAATGAAGGGAAGGGAGGAATGGACAGATGGATGGAAGAAAGGGAGCGACGGGGAAGGGAAGGAACGAAGGGAGGGAGGGAGGGAGGAAGGAACAGAAGAAAGGGAGGGATGGAGGAAGGGAAGGAATGAAGGAAGAAAAGGGAAGGGAGGGAAGGAAGAAAGGGAGGGACAGAGGAAGGGAAGGAACGAAGGGAGGGAGGGAAGGAGGGAGGGAGGAACAGAAGAAAGGGAGGGATGGAGGAAGGGAAGGAATGAAGGAAGAAAGGAAGGGAAGGGAGGGAAGGAAGAAAGGGAGGGAGGGACAGAAGAAAGGGAGGGACAGAGAAAGGGAAGGAACAGAAGAAAGGGAGGGATGGAGGAAGGGAAGGAATGAAGGAAGAAAGGAAGGGAAGGGAGGGAAGGAAGAAAGGGAGGGAGGGACAGGAAGGGAAGGAACAGAAGAAAGGGAGGGATGGAGGAAGGGAAGGAATGAAGGAAGAAAGGAAGGGAAGGGAGGGAAGGAAGAAAGGGAGGGAAGGGAGGGAAGGAAGAAAGGGAGGGAGGGACAGAAGAAAGGGAGGGACAGAGGAAGGGAAGGAACAGAAGAAAGGGAGGGATGGAGGAAGGGAATGAATGAAGAAAGGAAGGGAAGGGAGGGAAGGGAAAGAACGAAGGAAGAAAAGAAGGGAAGGGAGGGATGAACGGAAGAAAGGGAGGGACGGGGAAGGGAAGGAACAAAGGGAGGGAGGGCGGAAAGGAAGGAAGGAAGAATAGCAGAATAAGTTGGAAGGGACCTTGGAGATCTTCTAGTCCAACCCCCTGCTCAAACAGGAGAGCCTATACCATTTCAGACAAATGGCTGTCCAGTCTCTTCTTGAAAGCCTCCAGGGATGAAGCTCCCACAACTTCTGGTGGCCAGCTGTTCCACTGGTTAATTGCCCTCCCTGTGAGGAAGTTTCTCCTTAATTCCAGGTTGCTTCTCTCCTTGATGAGGTTCCCTCCGTTGCTTCTTGCTCTGCCTTCTGGTGCTTTGGGGAATAATTGGACCCCCTCCTCTTTGTGGCAGGCCCTCAAATACTGGAAGACTGCTCTCATGTCATCCCCCCCCTGCCCCCGGTGTCCTTCTTTTCACTAGACTAGTCAAACTCAAACTTCTCCTAAGGGCTGGTTGAAGAATTCGCTGGAAGAGAGCCCCAAAGACTTAGTCTGGGGACACCCATTTTTTCAGCTATTAATTTTCTTGTAAGCCATCAACTTCACTTATGCTGGAATGAAAGGTAGTCAGATATGGTGCTACTAGGATGCTCCTGATTTTGAGGGGATCAGACTGCTTAAAACAGGGGTCTCCAAACTTGGCAACTTTAAAACTTGTGGACTTCAACTCTCAGAATTCCCTAGCCAGCCATGCTAGGAGCCTCCAACTTGAAGATTTATGGACTTCAAGTCCCAGAATTCCTCAGCCAGCCATGCTAGGAGCCTCCAACTTGAAGATTTATGGACTTCAAGTCCCAGAATTCCCTAGCCAGCCATGCTAGGAGCCTCCCAACTTGAACATTTATGGACTTCAAGCCCCAGAATTCCTCAGCCAGCCACGCTAGGAGCCTCCAAAGTTGAAGACTTGTGGACTTCTGGGAGTTAAAAGTCCACAAGTCTTAAAGTTGCCAAGTTTGGAGACCTCTGGCTTAAAATATACATGGAGAAACTGTCAATCACTCTTTCCAGACTTCTCTCTCCCACAAGATGTTGGGATCTCTTGGATACAAAGCAGGGAACTTCTCCGTTGAGTATGTTTTTCCCCCGTGGAGGATCATAAATGGATCCACAATGGAAGACTCCCTGGGCTTCTTTCAAGTCAAATCAAGGGACCCTTTCCTGTGGCTTGGGATCCTTGAATGGGAGCCCTTGAGGATCTGCTCGTGTTGACGTTCTTCGCCCATAGCCTGGATGAAAAAAAGATTCCTCGGGGAACAAAATAAACCTCCTGAACTGAAGAAGCTGCCAAGCACCACAGAAATCCGGAGATTCAGGCGGTTCAAATGAGTCTAAAGATTGATTGCAAACTTAAGCTCTCTACAAGAATCTGAACTATCGGTCAAGGGAAAGGGTCAAGGGAAAGGAGCGGTAGATAAGAAGGTGTGCTGGACCTAGATCTCTTGTGGGTGGGAAGGGGCTCCTAGCTTATGATGTGTTTGACCCCCTCGCTTGGGCTCAGCGTAGTTATTTCCTCCAGAAGCTTTTTGCACGAGAAGTGAAATGTGTCCGACCTGTCCAACTTGGTCTTTTAGAAAAAAAAAGACCCTCAACTCCCATTTTTAGTGAAAGATATACTTTACTAAAAGTCAAGTGGTTTATAGTATAGCTGTTATATGTGGAAATTGTATATTGTAAGTTACACCTGAGAACATGAAGGACAGAAGAACTGTGCCATGATTACTGGACACTTATATAACTGTCTCTAACAAACATATCATGTATTTTTTTTAACTTGTTATGTTTTAAAAGGAAAATGTCAAGTTCTTGGCTGGAATAGGTGTTATGCTAGGTCATTCTGACCCAGTGGAAATCTGTTCATGATCCATTGTGCTTAGATGGACATAACAAGAAGAAGCCATGAGAACAAGGGTAGTTTCCAAAGACAAGGAAACAGGTGTTACGCAATGGGTGTGGCGTAGGAAGATACGCAGTTGGATAGATTGTGAACCCAGGAAAGGGGCAGAGACTGTATATTTGAACCTGTATATAAACCCCAGCTCTCCTGGGGAAAATGTCTTCCGCCATGAGCAGATTTCCCTTTTGCAAAAACTTAATAATAAAGCTCTTCATATTGTTCACGTGTCTCCGGGTGTGTTTTGTGATTATTATCACAATAGGAAAGCCAGAGCTGAGGTTTGCACGCCAAACTCTGCCAGTTAGCTTTCCTCATACGGTTCCGCCACAGGACCTTCCCCCTTGCTGGTCCCTTATTGTCCAATCGTATTTGAATACATTGTCTTCGACAGCAGACTGGGTGGTGAGCCGTTGCGTTCCATTCCCAGTGCTTTGACCCTGAGATGGTGTCTTTAGAAGGTATGATGAGCAGTCCCCACTCCCAACTGCCTCCCTCTACCCCATGATTCATCGCAGACTCACAGTTAGTAACTGCAAAGTTCAAGTGTATGAGGGCAGTTCTGACAAAGAACTTTTCTTTTTTCAAAGGAAAAAAAAAACCAAGAAAGTCCAGTTGCCTTTTTGGGAAAGCATCTTTGTTGTGGTCTGTCGGCTACCGGCCCCTCCAGCAACCGAATCAGGAGAAGGCATAAGTGTCAGGGAGTAAGGGCGGCATCATGAGAGCTCTGAGGAGGAAGAGGGAATGGAGCTGGCAAAAAAAAAGAGAGAGAGAGAGAGAGAGAGAGCCTGGGCCGTCTGTCAGCTCTCAGATGGAGAGTCAACAGCCCCCAGTTTGGAGGCGGCTGATGAGGAAGAGGAGGAACAGCTTGCTTCAGTGTCTGATGCATGGATGCACAGAAAGCAGAGGAGAGGAGAGCAGTGGAAATCTATGAGCTGGTCCTTGGGATGGAAAAGCTACCACTGCTAGTGAAGCCCCAACCTAGCTTGGGGGATAAAAGGCAGGGGTTGGAGATGAATAGATGTGACAGACAGCTATTCATCTCTCTGCCAGACAGAGTAGTTAGCCTGCGGTGAGAGAGAAACTATTTGCTGGGGCTTCCGGCGTTCTTAAGAAATGAATCTTTGAGTTAACTTCAGAGGGTTTGCTGTGTTTGGGGAGCTGGGTCAGAACAACCTTTGGGACATTTCTGGAAATCCATCTGGACTTCAAAGCGTAGGTGCTTGCGAGTGTCCAGTTTGGTTAACATGACTTTTGTGTTTCATCAATAACTCCAAACGGGTTCTGGTCTCTCTTACTTACCACCGGGGTCTTCTGTGCTGAAAGTTGAGCTGATATTTTGGCGGTGTAATTTTTGGCGGAAGAATCCATAAATTCGTTGGGAGTAGGCGAGGGGGCAACACCATCAGTCCCTCGGACGCTGCTTACCTTCAGAGCTGCAGACGACTCCTTGTTGGGAGCTAAAAACAAACGGCAGATAATCGGCAGAACGGCTTTGCCCTCAGAAATTGTGAGTGCTCCATCACGGGAGGTTTTCAAGAAGAAATTGGACTGCTGTTTTCTGACACAAGGTAGGGCAGGGGCCCTCCCAAACTTGGCAACTTTAAGACTTGCAGGCTTCAACTCCCAGAATTCCTGGCTGAGGAATTCTGGGAGTTGAAGTCCACAAGTTTTACAGTTGTCAGATTTGGAGACCTCTGGTAGAGGGTCTCCTGCTTGAGCAGGGGGTTGGATTAGATGACCTCCGGGGTTCCTTTCACCTCTGTTATTCTGTTAATTTGTATATCCAGAATGGTGGAACCCTTAGACCAAACTGACTCTCTCCTTCCACAAGAGGAGTTGTGTGTGGCCCATCACTGGGCGGTTTCAAGAAAAGATTGGACAGCCATTTGTTTAGAATGATGTAAGGACTCCTTCCTTAGACAGGGGTGTGAGTAAAGGACAACTAGGCCCTAAATTTGGTGTAGGCCTCTGCCTAAATTGAAGGCCTCAAATTAACAATGTACAATAATGCCAGCTGAGCTGATTTTGCAAGCATGGTGAAATAATTGCAATCTGCTGAGCTGATGACACAACAGAGATTGATCTTATTCGAGACAATGACGAATCCGCATACAGATGGGAGGGTGTACAACTTGCCTCATGGTGTGACCGGAACAATCTGAACACACTCAAAACCGTAGAAATGGTGGTAGACTTTAGGAGAAACCCTCCCGTACTACCACCTCTTACAATACTAGACAACACCATATCAACAGTAGAGACCTTCAAATTTCTAGGTTCTACTATATCACAAGACCTAAAATGGACACCTAACATCAAAAACATCATCAAAAAAGCACAACGAAGAATGTTCTTCCTGCGCCAACTCAGGGAGCTCAAACTGCCCAAGGAGTTGCTGATCCAGTTCTACAGAGGAACTTTTGAGTCTATCATCTGTACCTCTATAACAGTCTGGTTTGGCTCTGCAACCCAACAAGACAGGCACAGACTCCAGAGAGTAATCAGGACTGCAGAAAAAACAATGGCTACCAACCTGCCTTCCATGGAGGACCTGCATCCTGCATGAGTCAAAAAGAGGGCTGTGAAAATATCTACAGACCCCTCACATCCTGGACATAAATTGTTTCAACTCCTACCCTCAATACGACGCTATAGAGCATTGCACACCAGAACAACTAGACACAAGGACAGTTTTTCCCCAAACACCATCATTCTGCTAAACAAATAATTCCCTCAACACTGTTCAACTATTTACAAAGTCTGCACTACTATTACGATTAAGCTTCTCATCATTCCTTATCACCCATCCCCTCCCAGACTGTATGACTGTAACCTTGTTGTTTGCATCCTTACGATTTATACTGACTGTTTCCTAGTATGATTTGATTGCTTATTGTACCCTATGACTATTATTAAGTGTTGTACTTTATGATTCTTGACGAATGTATCTTTTCTTTTATGGACACTGAGAGCATTTGCACCAAGACAAATTCCTTGTGTGTCCAATCATACTTGGCCAATAAAGAATCCCATTCCATTCCATTCTATTCTATTCTGATTTTGCAAGAACAACAATATGTTTGCTTTCTGCTTCTCCTGCACAAAGCATATATTTGCTGGACAAAAATAAGAGTTATTTTGGATCCCAAAATTTGGGACATTGAGAGAAAAAAGGGGACAAAGTAGCAGATGGTAAGCGAGTTGGCCTAGACCTACAATGTGTTAATTTATGGGCAGTATGAGGGAATTAGGAAAGTACATCCAGTAGGATGACATTCCACTGGGTGGGCTTCAGAAGAAGAAGGGTACAAAAGAAGGGGTGAACCTCAACTCAGGACCACTGATGGTAGCTATCCTTTCTGGAGTTAGCTACTATCTCTGGACCTCACTGCAATGGGTTGTTAGTAAGTACTATCTTATGATAAATGTTGTTATGTAATGATGGATTTTCATGTTCCAAATAACTCATGAAATAACTCTCTGATCTCAAAGTAGAGGGTTGGACAAGAACAGGGACTCCAACCTTGGCACCTTTAAGACTTGTGGACTTCCAACTCCCAGAAGTCTCCTGCCAGACATGCTGGCTGAGGAATTCTGGGGGTTGTAGGATTCAGCCGTGTTTAGTACCTGCAAGGTATTTGCTGCCGGCTGGAGGCCCTTTAACTTCGGATTCGGAAGGTTGCACCAGTCCCAGGAACTCTTCCAGAAGGCTGCTGAGTTTGGAGAAGGTTTCATCGTAATCATCTGGAGGGATTTGGGGGAAGAAGAGAAGAGCTTTGGTCAAGGTTGGGAGAAGCTGCACCCGCTAGCAACCCAAATCATTCTTGTAATGCATCTAAGTAGGCTTTAACGTACGATGATCCCTTGTTTTTGTGACAGTTCAAAATTACAATGGCATTGAAAAAAGTGACTTACGACTTGCAGACAGTTTTTGTACTTATGATCATCATAGCATCCCAACAGTCATGGGTGCTTGGCAAATGGCATGGCGGGACTTCAACTCCCAGAATGCCCCAGCAAACATTCTGGGAGTGGAAGTCCACCCATCTCAAAGCCTGCTGGCTGGGGAATTCTGGGAGTGGAAGTCCACCCATCTCAAAGCCTGCTGGCTGGGGAATTCTGGGAGTGGAAGTCCACCCATCTCAAAGCCTGCTGGATGGGGAATTCTGGGAGTGGAAGTCCACCCATCTCAAAGCCTGCTGGATGGGGAATTCTGGGAGTGGAAGTCCACCCATCTTAAAGCATGCTGAGTGGCGAATTCTGGGAGTGGAAGTCCACCCATCTCAAAGCCTGCTGGCTGGGGAATTCTGGGAGTGGAAGTCCACCCATCTCAAAGCCTGCTGGCTGGGGAATTCTGGGAGTGGAAGTCCCACCCATCTCAAAGCCTGCTTGATGGGGAATTCTGGGAGTGGAAGTCCACCCATCTCAAAGCCTGCTGGATGGGGAATTCTGGGAGTGGAAGTCCACCCATCTTAAAGCATGCTGAGTGGGGAATTCTGGGAGTGGAAGTCCCACCCATCTCAAAACATGCTGGCTGGGGAATTCTGGGAAATTGAAGTCCACACCTCTTCAAATCATCAAAATGGAGAAACAGCCACAGCGAAGACTGTTAGGTGGTTATGGGCCTGTCAGCTGTGCAATCCGTGGTCCACTTCCATTTGCTTCAAATTGATATTTCATGATGATTCTTCCGGTTAGGGTTAGGTTTATAACTTAGTTTATAAAACAACAGACTGACCTACATTGATGACGGCATCGAAGAAGCCTGGGAAATCCTGATTCACTTGGGTGTACATGTCCACCCTATGGAGAGCTTCCTCGATCTCCGGCCTACTGAATAACCCCATCCTGCGTAGGTGACCCCTGTATTTCTCTTTGTTCACTGGAACCAGTAGGATGTATCGTGGTTCGAAGTAGGAATTCTTCAAACTTCTGACACCCTTTGAGAGACAGAGAGAAAGTTTAGCTGTTGGGAGTTTGTGGGCCTTCATTAAAAATAACTCCAAGGACCAATTCAACACAGAAAGCCGTAAGATTTAAAAAAAAAAACCCAAGGGTGCTAGTTTTGAGTTCTCCAAACTATGTGGCTGAGCCACATTAAGAGGCCTATAAATCTCGGCCAACCGTCTTCTTTTGGCCCTGTTTTTCAACCTTGAAGACTTCGACTCCCAGAATTCCCCAGCCAGCATTCTGGGAGTTGATGTTCACATATCTTAAAACACGTTGGCTGGGGAATTCTGGGAGCTGAAATCCCCCTAAATTAAATGTCCATGGAGATTCTCAGCCCTCCAGGTTGTGGTTGTTCCAAAGGTGCTTTTTCAGGAGGCAACTAGACTATCTGGGTTTTCTTTGAAGGCGTTTCGTTTTTAATCCAAAGGGGTTCTTCAGTTCTGTCTGGATATTAGGGAAGAGAAGGATTTATACTCCTTGCAATCGGAGGGTTATTTGCATATTTTAGGGGGTCGTTGAGGCCCCTTGGAAGTTCAATTGAACAGCCCTCCCTCAACAGAGAGGGAGGGATACGACATCATCTATCTCCAGTCTACAAGACAATCTGTTCGGCGGTTCTAAGAAGGCTCCACACCCATTTGCACCATTCCGGTGACCCTGAGGATGGCAGACAAACCACCAAGTGGCCTCAGCGACTCTGTAAAAAGGATGCAAATGACCAGGTTTCTGCAGGGAATATCAATCCTTCCATTTCCCCCCCCCCTCCAGCCAGAACTGAAGAAGCTTCCTGGGTGAGAAGCATCATGTCTTCAAAGAAAAACAAGTAAGTCCAGTTGTTCTTTTGAAGAAGCTCTTTGGGACAATTATCTTAATGCATGCTGGCCAAGGAATTCTGGGAGTTGAAGTCCACCCATCATCTCAAAGAAGGTTGGCTGGGGAATTCTGGGAGTTGAAGTCCACTCGTCTCAAAGCCTTCTGGCTGGGAATTCTGGGAATGGGAGTCCACCCATCTCAAAGCATCCTGGCTGGGAATTCTGGGAGTTGAAGTGCACTCATCTCAAAGCCTTCTGGCTGGGAATTCTGGGAATGGGAGTCCACCCATCTCAAAGCATCCTGGCTGGGAATTCTGGGAATGGGAGTCCACCCATCTCAAAGAAGGTTGGCTGGGGAATTCTGGGAGTTGAAGTCCACTCGTCTCAAAGCCTTCTGGCTGGGAATTCTGGGAATGGGAGTCCACCCATCTCAAATCATCCTGGCTGGGAATTCTGGGAGTTGAAGTCCACTCATCTCAAAGCCTTCTGGCTGGGAATTCTGGGAATGGGAGTCCACCCATCTCAAAGCATCCTGGCTGGGAATTCTGGGAGTTGAAGTGCACTCATCTCAAAGCCTTCTGGCTGGGAATTCTGGGAATGGGAGTCCACCCATCTCAAAGCATCCTGGCTGGGAATTCTGGGAATGGGAGTCCACCCATCTCAAAGAAGGTTGGCTGGGGAATTCTGGGAGTTGAAGTCCACCCATCATCTCAAAGAAGGTTGGCTGGGGAATTCTGGGAGTTGAAGTCCACCCGTCTCAAAGAAGGTTGGCTGGGGAATTCTGGGAGTTGAAGTCCACTCGTCTCAAAGCATCCTGGCTGGGAATTCTGGGAATGGGAGTCCACTCATCTCAAAGCCTTCTGGCTGGGAATTCTGGGAATGGGAGTCCACTCATCTCAAAGCATCCTGGCTGGGAATTCTGGGAATGGGAGTCCACTCATCTCAAAGCCTTCTGGCTGGGAATTCTGGGAATGGGAGTCCACCCATCTCAAAGCATCCTGGCTGGGAATTCTGGGAATGGGAGTCCACCCATCTCAAAGCATCCTGGCTGGAGAATTCTGGGAGTTGAAGTCCACTCATCTCAAAGCATCCTGGCTGGGAATTCTGGGAATGGGAGTCCACCCATCTCAAAGCATCCTGGCTGGGAATTCTGGGAATGGGAGTCCACCCATCTCAAAGCATCCTGGCTGGAGAATTCTGGGAGTTGAAGTCCACTCATCTCAAAGCATCCTGGCTGGGAATTCTGGGAATGGGAGTCCACCCATCTCAAAGCATCCTGGCTGGGAATTCTGGGAATGGGAGTCCACCCATCTCAAAGCATCTTGGCTGGGAATTCTGGGAATGGGAGTCCACCCATCTCAAAGCATCCTGGCTGGGAATTCTGGGAGTTGAAGTCCACTCATCTCAAAGCCTTCTGGCTGGGAATTCTGGGAATGGGAGTCCACCCATCTCAAAGCATCCTGGCTGGGAATTCTGGGAGTTGAAGTGCACTCATCTCAAAGCCTTCTGGCTGGGAATTCTGGGAATGGGAGTCCACCCATCTCAAAGCATCCTGGCTGGGAATTCTGGGAATGGGAGTCCACCCATCTCAAAGCATCTTGGCTGGGAATTCTGGGAATGGGAGTCCACCCATCTCAAAGCATCCTGGCTGGGAATTCTGGGAATGGGAGTCCACCCATCTCAAAGCATCCTGGCTGGGAATTCTGGGAGTTGAAGTCCACTCGTCTCAAAGCATCCTGGCTGGGAATTCTGGGAATGGGAGTCCACCCATCTCAAAGCATCCTGGCTGGGAATTCTGGGAATGGGAGTCCACCCATCTCAAAGCATCTTGGCTGGGAATTCTGGGAATGGGAGTCCACCCATCTCAAAGCATCCTGGCTGGGAATTCTGGGAGTTGAAGTCCACTCATCTCAAAGCATCCTGGCTGGGAATTCTGGGAATGGGAGTCCACCCATCTCAAAGCATCCTGGCTGGAGAATTCTGGGAGTTGAAGTCCACTCATCTCAAAGCATCCTGGCTGGGAATTCTGGGAATGGGAGTCCACCCATCTCAAAGCCTTCTGGCTGGGGAATTCTGGGAGTTGAACTCCACCCATCTCAAAGAAGGTTGGCTGGGGAATTCTGGGAGTTGAAGTCCACCCATCTCAAAGCCTTCTGGCTGGGAATTCTGGGAATGGGAGTCCATCTGTCTCGAAGTTGCTAAGGTGGAGAAACACTGTCCTAAGATGAGGTTCCTGGGGGTTTGCTGACTCTTCCAGCCCCACTTCCTTCTTTCTCCCACAATTCTCTTCCCTCCCTCCCCTACAGGAGTCTGACCTTCAGCCTCTGGGTTTCTTCTCCAGCCCTTCCTGCTTCCGTTGGGTCAGACCACAGTTTCAACCCAGGTGCATAAACCACACTGAAAAGGCTTCTGCAGCCAGGGGGCTTCCTACCTCGATTTCTAAATGCATGCAGGTTGCCAGCCCCTCCCTAGCGATGGTTTCAATGATCTCGCGGCTCAGCCCGTAGTAGAAGCCGTTATATTTGAAAGTGGCAATGAATTTCCCCTGCAATGAGAAAAGGCGAGAAAGATAAACGGAAGCCCAGGACGGGCAGTCCAAAGGAGCCCTGCTTGGATTCTAGCACAGTGGAGTTTTGATATTTTACCAGCTATCATCCTCTTGTGGGATCCTTGGTGCTCTCTAAGCTTGGTGGTTCCCTTGCAGACATTTCAGGACCGAATTAGGTAACATCCTCAGTGCTAGAGAGGAGTGGGGTTTGCTCAGTCCCTTCTAGCACTGATGATGTTACCTAGTTGGGTCGTGAAAGGTCTGCAAGGAAGCCACCAAGCTCAGAGAGCACCAAGGACCCTACAGTCCATTTCCTCCTCCTCCTCCTCCCCCCACTACTCTCTTCTAGCACTGATGATGTTACCTAGTTGGGTCATGAAAGGTCTGCAAGGAAGCCACCAAGCTCAGAGAGCACCAAGGACCCTACAGTCCATTTCCTCCTCCTCCTCCTCCTCCTCCTCCTCCTCCTCCTCCTCCTCCTCCTCCTCCTCCTCCTCCTCCTCCCCTACTCTCTTCTAGCACTGATGATGTTACCTAGTTGGGTCATGAAAGGTCTGCAAGGAAGCCACCAAGCTCAGAGAGCACCAAGGACCCTACAGTCCATTTCCTCCTCCTCCTCCTCCTCCTCCTCCTCCTCCTCCTCCTCCTCCTCCTCCTCCTCCTCCTCCTCCTCCTCCTCCTCCTCCTCCTCCCCTACTCTCTTCTAGCACTGAGGATGTTACCTAGTTGGGTCATGAAAGGTCTGCAAGGAAGCCACCAAGCTCAGAGAGCACCAAGGACCCTACAGTCCATTTCCTCCTCCTCCTAGTTGTTCTTTGGTGTCCTCTGAGCTTTGGTGGTTTTCTTGCAGATGTTTCAGGACCGAGTTAAGGTAATAGCATCAATGCTAGAAGGGTTTGCCCTCTCTCTTCTGGTACTGATGATGTAACCTTAGTTACGTCAAAAAACGTGCACAAGAAAACAACCACGCTCAGAGAGCACCAAGGGGCCCATCGACCATTTGCTGTCCTATTCTCTTCTACCAGTTTTGTTGCACCAAACTTTCCCATCAGCTGAGAGATCACAAGACACCCGTTCGAATCCTCCAAGTGTTTCCCACATACGACAACGCGACAACGAGGGACACACAAGACAGCAAACTTTCTAGCTTTCTTCGATCTCTGAAGGCCCAAACATCTCGCCCTTTTGTCCATCCTGAACGTGAGCTAGGATGGATTTGATGACAACCTTCCTTGGTTACTTCCCAACAGACCGGAATCCCTCCTTACCGTGTTCACCATCTTGTCAAATTCCTCCTGAGATATGTAATAGTAATCTAATCTGTTTTTTTCTCCGAAATAAGGGCTCCTGGTGGTATGACAGGGGCTGAATAGGAAGCAAAGCAGAAAGAAAAGGAACTGATGACAGGGGTGAGGAAGGCTGAGGTCCCGTTCAGAGTTGAATTGAGTAACAGAATGACAGAGCCAGAGGGGACCTCAGAGATCTTCTAGTCCAGGGATCGCCATCCTTTTGAACCTCAGGGACCACCAAACTCATCATTTTAAATCCCCTAGACCAGAAACCCTGGGAAAATCCCCCAAAAAGTCTGAAGGAAAATTCCCCACCCTGTTTTCCTATCGAACGATCATTCTTTACCGTCTCCAGCTCCGTTCTCAGGGGGAGAGAGAGAGAGAGACTTTTGGCTTCATGCAAGGAAAGCAGCAGAAGCCGCAGAAGTCTTTCTTTCTCTCCCCCAAACTCTGCCAAAGTGATGATCTTGGGCTGCCAAGGCGATTATCTGAGGCATTTAAGGAATGCACTGCTTATTCACCACTCCCTTTCTGCTGGCAAGTAAAAAAGACCAAAGGGGTATTTTTTTAGTTGACACTGCCTCCACCAACTCCCCAAAGATTCCCAAATGCACAGGACTCATACCTGTATCTGAAATAATTGTTGAACTTCCGACACAGCCGGTGACAAAGTTCTCGCTTCCAGCAGGCCAACGGTCCAGTCAACACCAACATGGGGTAGGGAGCATCAAAGCTGGGCAGGGTGCTGTGGAAAGAGAAGAGAAAGCTTGATGGAGCCTCTCAAACAAGAATATTACACACAAAACCTCTGGGTAAGTTTCTCATTACTGTAATAGATGAACTATGTATATACGTACAATGACAATAAAGAATTCAAATTCAAATTATTGTAATAGATGAATTTCTATTAGGATGGTGTAGTAGATCATGGAGCGATGGGATTTTATTTAATGTAACCGGGGTCTTCTTTCAAAATTAAGAGTTGGTTACAAACCAAAAAGCTTCCAGACTTTGAACAATCAAAGCTTTCAAAAGTCCTTAAAGAGTTTTGTAAGAATAAAACGATGTACAGACTTGAGGGGATGCTGTTCCTTTAATTGTTTTGAAGGAAGAGAATCAAAGATTGGGAGAAACCAGGCTCAATAGCAGGAACTGAGGGGGATCTTGGAGTCTTAGTGGACAACCAGCTAAATAGGAGCCAGCAGTGTGCAGCAGCAGCTAAAAAAGCTAATGCAATCCTAAATTGCATTAACAGAGGGATACAATCAAGATCAAGGGAGGTACTAATACCACTCTATAAAGCCTTAGTAAGACCACACCTAGAGTACTGCATCCAGTTTTCATCACCACACTATCAAAAAGAGATTGGGACTCTAGAAAAAGTGCAGAGAAGAGCAACCAGGATGATGAGGGGACTGGAGGCTAAAACATATGAAGAATGGTTGCAGGAATTGAGCCTAGTGAGTTAGGAAAGAGAAGGACCAGGGAGACATGATAACAGTCTTCCAATATTTGAGGGGCTGCCCCAGAGAGGAGGAAGGGGGTTAAGCTATTTTCCAAAGCACCTGAAGATGAGACAAGGAATAATAGATGGAAACTGATCAAGAAGAGATTCAACCTGGAAATAAGGAGAAACTTTCTGACAGTGAGAACAATCAACCCATGGACAGAAGTTGCCTTTGGATGTTGTGGGAGCTTCATCCCTGGAGGCTTTCAAGAAGAGATTGGACTCCCATCTGTCAGAAATGGTGTAGGGTCTCCTGCTTGGGCAGGGGGTTGGACTAGATGACCTACAAGGTCCTTTCCAGCTCTGTTATTCTGTTAAAGCATAGCCTTTTTGTGTAGGGAGAGAAATATATGCTTGATACATATTTGAGGGGCTGCTACAGAGAGAAGGTGGTCAAGCTATTTTCCAAGGCACCCGAAGGCACCAGACAAAGGAAGAATGGATGAAAACTGATCAAGGAGAGATTCAACCTGGAAACAAGGAGAAACTTTCTGAACAATCAAGCAATGGAACAGAAGTTGCCCCTGGAAGTTGTAGAAGCTTCATCCCTGGAGGCTTTCAAGAAGACTGCCATTTGTCAGGGATGGTTTAAGGTCTCCTGCTTGGGTGGGGGTGTTGGACTAGATGACCTGCAAGGTCCCTTCCAACTATTCTATTTCTATTTCTATTTCTATTTCTATTTCTATTTCTATTTCTATTTCTATTTCTATTTCTATTTCTATTTCTATTTCTATTTCTATTTCTATTTCTATTTCTATTTCTATTTCTATTTCTATTTCTATTTCTATTTCTATTCCTATTTCTATTCTATCCCTATCCCATATTCCTATTCTATTTCTAATTCTATTCTATTTCCTATTCTAAGTCTAATTCTAATTCTATTCTATTTCCTATTCTAATTCTAATTCTATTCCCTGCTCTTTTCTGTTCTATTTCCGTTCTGTTCTATTCTGATTCTATGCTTTGATATTAAGAAGACAGCTGGGAGCCATCATAGCTGCAAGTTCTTGTCACTTCCAGGGGAGTTTTTCATGATCAGTGGGTGCTTTTAAGAGTTCCTTGTGCCTCTCAAAACTGCTGCTCTGATCGGTTGTTTCCAAGGAAATGAAGAGGTGGGAATCATTGCTTTGAAGAGAGGGGAGGACTAACAGGATGAGGGGAGGGATCATCTGCTGGGGTAACCCAGGTTCAGTTCAATTCCGCACTGCCAGGGTGTTTCTGGGACACGCTCTGGCTTGGAAAGAGAAGGAGAGGAGAGGAAGAGGAGGAAGAGGAAGGGGGCTCACCTGTTGAAGATGTGCTGGGGTTGCATCATGCTGTACATGATGTGAGTCATGTGGTCCTGAGAAGCTGCCACTTCTTGAGGGGGGGTCGTACTTGTTCACAGCGGCAACCTGCTCCCAAGTTAAGAGAAAGGGGGAAATGTAGGTTAATGATGCGTACGGGTGATTTACAAGGTGGCGCAGTGGTGAGAGTGCAGCATTGCAGGCTTACTCTGCCGACTGCCAGCAGTTCGATGCGGACCGGCTCAAGGTTGACTCGTCCTTCCGGAGTAGGTAAAATGAGGGCCCTAATTGTTGGGGCAAGAGGCTGACTCTGTAGATTGCTTCGAGAGGGCTGGAAAACACTGTGAAATGGTGTATAAGTCTAAGGGCTATTAGTAAGTGCTCAGGGAGGGAGGGAGGGAGGGAGGGAGGGAGGGAGGGAGGGAGGGAGGAAGGAAGGAAGGAAGGAAG
Source organism: Hydrophis major (assembly GCA_033807585.1). NCBI lineage: Eukaryota > Metazoa > Chordata > Lepidosauria > Squamata > Elapidae > Hydrophis > Hydrophis major. The sequence goes on along the minus strand of CM066331.1, from coordinate 212,090,379 downwards.
GAAGGAAGGAAGGAAGGAAGGAAGGAAGGAAGGAAGGAAGAAGGAAGGAAGGACCATGGTGGCGCAGTGGCGAGACTGCAGCATTACAGGCTGACTCTGCCCAGGAGTTTGATCTTGACTGGCTCAAGGTTGACCGCTTATGAGAGGGCTGTAAAAGCACTGTGAGGGCGGGCTATAAGTCTAAGGGCTATTAGTAAGTGCTAAGGAAGGGAGAAAGAGGAAGGAAGGAAGGAAGGAAGGAAGGAAGGAAGGAAGGAAGGAAGGAAGGAAGGGAGGGAGGGAGGGAGGGAGGGAGGGAGGGGAGGGAGGGAGGGGAGGGAGGGAGGGAGGGAGGGAGGGAGAGAGAAGGAAGGAAGGAAGGAAGGAAGGAAGGAAGGAAGGAAGGAAGGAAGGAAGGAAGGAAGGAAGGAAGGAAGGAAGGAAGGGTCATGGTGGGGGCAGTGGTTAGAAAGCAATATTGCAGGCTAACTCTGCCCACTGCCAGCAGTTTGATCCTGACTGGCTCCAGGTTGACTCAGCCTTCCATCCTTCTGAGGTTGGTAAAATGAGGACCCAGATGGTTGAGGGGAATAGGCTCACTCTGTAAACCATTGAGAGTCAAGCACTGTGAAGGGTATATAAATCTAAGTGCTATTGCTATTGCTATCTATCACCTATCTGTGATGTGGCACTGTGGTTAGAACATAATATTGCAGGCTAACTCTGCCCACTGCCAGCAGTTCGATCCTGACTAGCTCAAGGTTCAGTCTCCCATCTTTCCAGGGCCGGGGGCATTTACCTTTTCCTCCACAGAGATCTTCTTGTGATCCAATTCGATTAGACGGAGCAGCATAAAAATCACCAGCAGCCAATAATCTTCTTGGTCCTGAGGAAAACGCATAGATGGGTTGGTTTCAGTTTTTGGTTCAATTTTAGGCTAATTAGAAGAAAAGTTATTTGATTCAGATTATTCTCCCGCAGTTTGACACGGGAAGTAGAGAAGGAAGAGATGCTCAGAGGAAATAAGAGGGTACAGGGTGTCCTTGAGTTACGACAGTTCATTCAGCAACCGTTTGAAGTTACGACAGCCCTGGGAAAAGGGACTTATGACCGTTTTCATGATTGTTAAAGGAATGGTTTTAAATTGAGGATTATCTGAGAGAAAAGTATTATAAGTTACTCTTTTATAATAGGATTTTATATAATTTAAATATGGTTAAGCTAGACTATTTCTGTCAGCTTCCTTGTTACTCTCTCTGCTACATATAAAACCCCCCACCCTAAAACTCAAAATGTGTTCAGTGACAAGTACATGATGCATTGTTATAATCTTCTTGGAAAACCGGGGCTAAGCAACAAGTAAATAAGATAAGGGACATCCTCCCAAGGTAAAGCCCAGCAGTGAAGCAAGATAAGACACAGAGGCACTGTGATGACCCAGGGCATGCCACAAAAAATAACAAAGTCACAAAAGTATAATAAATTTGCTTTAATGCCTCCAACTTGGCCCCCAATGTCAGTTATCCTCAGCTGGAGATCAACTCTTCCAAAAAAACAGTCTACCAAAGGAAATGCAGTCCGAACCCAAAGTAAAGATAATTAGAAATAAAACACAAACCACACTGAAGTAATTAACATGTCAGGCCACGATGATAAATTGCACACTTCCAAAGGATAACGCAGCACCCACAGTTGGGAGGACGCTAAAGCCCAGATAAGCCTCTACAAAGATAATGCATGTTTTGCTTCCAGCAAGGTGCTGTTCTCCCAGTTGCAACTAATGAAAGGGATCAGGGCCTTTTCCTCCCCGTAAGCCCCATTGCTCCCTTCTCCATTCCTCCCTGCGTGCCCTAGGATGAAGAGGTGATGGCCCTGGGTCTTTCTCTGAATGCCCAGCCGGACTATGCCCTCCCCCCCCCCGTTTCTTCCACAGCCACTGCAGCCACACTCCCTGGCAGCTGCTCAGTCTCCCCTCAGAATCAGACTCCAACAAGGGCATGACAGACACAGAAAACAATGTCATCTTGACCCTTTTAAGCCTATAATTTAGCTCATCTTAGCTAAATGCAAGAAAATAAGGATGCAGTTAGATGCAATTAGAATGCAAGAAAATAAGGGGGGTGTGGGGAGGGCCTCTTAGGCGTGGCGTGTTCCGTGCAAGGGTATAAATGTATTGTTTGAATGTGGAATTTTGCTCTCCTTGTCTCAATCCACTTGGAAGGGTCTTGGAAGCCACGCTTGCAACCGTTTTTTTTTTTTTTTTTCTTTTCCCCAATAAACCTTTGAGTTGTGCAGCAGACCTGTCTTGGTATTGTGAGTATGAATTTATTTGGGAGGGCAGCAGTCTCCCTATTTCTCCCCCACCTGGAACACTCTTTCTCACCACCACACAGCTGCTGACCTAGCAGGTGTGGATGGCTGAGGAGAACGAGGACTCAGATGAGGGGCCAGAACCATGAGGGAGTGGACTGCTGCCTTCAGAGATTGTGGGGGCTGGCAGCAGCGATGAGGAGATTCCCGAGGAGCCTGTGCCATGTGCGTGCGCGCGCAGGATTGCTCACAGGAAAGAGCAGCTACAACAACACAGGAGACTCAGGAGTAAGGCTGCAAGGTAATGGCCCCCTCCTTCAAGAAGATAAAAGCCAGCTGTGAAACAAACTTACTTTGCAGAAGGGAAAGACGTTTTGAAACTCCAGCCTCGTGGACATTCCAGTATATTCTGAGTTTGTATTTGAAGATTCTTGTCTTGCAAATTATTTCTTGTCTGTTAACTTTTGGCCAGCCTCGCACAGTTTGGCAAGGCTTATGCTTATCATAGCTAATTATTTTGCAGAAGCATTAAAAGGTTTCAGTTCCCTTTGGATTGTATTTGATTTGTTGGAAAAAGGGCATGGGTCAGAGCACCTAAACCAGGGGTGTCCAACGTTGGCAACTTTAAGACTTGTGGACTTCAACTCCCAGAATTCCTCAGCCAGCTTTGCTGGCTAAGGAATTCTGGCAGTTGAAGTCCACAAGTCTTATAAGTTGCCCAAGATTGGACACCCTGACCTAAACAGTACAGAATCTCTCCAGGATTTTCACTACAATGTTTTCCTTACAGTGTGAACATGGATTGAAGCCAGAGATCCCAAATTCAGCCCTGAGCTACAAACATTCTCCTTTATCGTTATTAGTCCAGGTAGACAACCCTGGCGGCTTTCTGGAAAGCAAAGTTGAGAGGGAAGACAGATTCACTGAACAGCCACGTCACTCACTTAAACCACTGCAGTGATTTACTTCACTCTTATCAAGAAAGGTCGTAAAATGGGGTTAAAACTCACTTAGCGATGGTTTCACTTAGCAACAGAAGGGTTGGGCTCAATTGGAAGCCGAGGACTGCCTGTAATTCAGAGCTTCGGCTCCTGGTTTAGCTGGCAGGATAAGTCCACAGAAGAAACAAACTCTACATCACCCTTCGTAAACCATATGACAACTTTGACAGTGGTTTGACCAGGATGGGAGAAGGTCCCCTGCCTTGAGCCGGAGGTTGGACTAGAAGTCCTCCCACGTCCCTTCCAGCCCGGTTATTCTTGTTGTACAGAATGAATTGACACCACGGTTTTTAAGGTCAATGGATTTCTTGAGATGGTTTTGTGAATATCCAGATGCCGGGGTGAATTTCCCGTGTTTCCCTGAAAATAAGAACCAACTGGAAAATGTCCCAGTTAAGATTGTCAGCCAGATGGATGCATTTAGTGCCGCATTTCCCCCAAAATAAGACCTAATCGGAAAATGTCCCAGTTAAGATTGTCAGCCAGATGGATGCATTTAGTGCCGCATTTCCCCCAAAATAAGACCTAACCGGAAAATGTCTGTTAAGATTGTCAGCCAGATGATGCATTTAGTGCTGCATTTTCCCCAAAATAAGACCTAACCGGAAAATGTCCCAGTTATGATTGTCAGCCAGAAGGATGCATTTAGTGCCGCATTTCCCCAAAATAAGACCTAACCGGAAAATGTCCCAGTTAAGATTGTCAGCCAGATGGATGCATTTAGTGCCGCATTTCCCCCAAAATAAGACCTAATCGGAAAATGTCTGTTAAGATTATCAGCCCAGATGGATGCATTTAGTGCCGCATTTCCCCCAAAATAAGACCTAACTGGAAAATGTCCCAGTTAAGATTGTCAGCCAGATGGATGCATTTAGTCTCACATTTCCCCCAAAATAAGACCTAACCGGAAAATAAGACCCAATTTTGCCTTTTGGAGAAAAAATTAATATAAGACCTGGTCTTATTTTGGGGGGAAACACGGTAGCTATAATAATTTTCATTCTTCTTATCATCAGGTATCCAACCGCTGAGAGACCACTCCACAAGGAATTTCTGAGATATTTAGTACCACTTTATAAAACTTTAGTAAGGTCCACAGTAAGGAATGCTGCATCCAGTTTTGGTCACCACATTAGAAAAAAGATGTTGAGGCTTTGTAGAAAGGGCAGAGAAGAGCAACTAAGATGATTAAAGTCCTGGAGACTAAAACATATGAAGAACAGTTGCAGGGAATAATGGGGTATGCCTAGTTTAATGAAAAGAAGGACTAGGGGGGACATGATAGCACTATTCCAGTATTTGAGGGGCTGCCACAAAGCAGAAGAAGGCAAGACAAAAAACAACGGGGTGGAAATTAATGAAGGGGAGAAGCAATGTGGAATTAAGGAGAAACTTCCTAACAGTCAGGACTATTAACCAGTGGAACAGCTTGTCTCCAGAAGTTGTAGATATTCCATCGGTGGAGGTTTTTAAGAAGAGACTGGACAGTCACTTGTCTGGATTGGTATAGGACAGGGGTCTCCAACCTTGGCTCCTGGAAGCCTGGCGGACTTCAACTCCCAGAATTCCACAGCCAGCTTTGCTGGCTGTGGAACTCTGGGAGTTGAAGTCCGCCAGGCTTCCAGGAGCCAAGGTTGGAGACCCCTGGTATAGGATCTCCTGCTTGAGTAAGAGATTAGACTAGAACAGGAGTAGCCAACTGTTTGAACCTCAGGGAGCACCAAACTCATAATTCTAAATCCCGTGGACCACTAATATGAATTTTGAGTGACAGTGGCTTGCTGATGTTGGTGGGAGAGAGAGAGGGGGGGGGAGGAAAGGGAGGGAGGGAGAGGGAGAGAGAGAGAGAGAGAGGGAGAGGGAGGGAGAGAGAGAGAGAGAGAGAGAGAGATCTGATCTAACCTCGGAGGGCTGGCAGTGATGTTCTCTCTCTCTCTCTCTCTCTCTCTCTCTCTCTCTCTCTCTCTCTCTCTCTCTCTCTCTCTCTCTCTCTCTCACACACACACACACACACACACACACACACACACAGATCCCTCACCTCCCCACCCCCAGCCACATTTCTAACTTGCTTTTCGACTCCGTTCTTGGGGGAGGGGGTTGGAGAGAGAGAGAGAGAGAGACGATATCCTGCAATACAAAATCAATCAATCAATGATCGATCAATAGGAAAATGGGGTGGGGGATTTTCCCAGGGTCTCTGCAGAAGAACCAGAAGCAGCAGAGACCTTTTCCCCACCTCCCCTCACTCTGTGTTGTTCACAATGCAAGCGACGCAAGCCTTGTGTTCCCGTGGGCCATGTGGGCGGTGCAGACTTGAGTTCCCACGCAGCCTGGATTAAATTGCTTTGAGGGTTGACATTTCTCTGCGGACCATCAACATTTTCTCGCGGGCCACCAGTGGTCCCCCAGCCCACTGGTTGGCGACCACTGGACTAGATGATCTACAAGGTCCCTTCTGGCCCTGTTCTATTCTAGTCCTCAATTTCTTTGGTATCTCGACTTGCAAATAGTTTGTTCAGTGATGGTTCAGGTACAGAACAGCATTGAAAAAAAAGTCACTCAGGACTGCTTTTCACACTTATGACCGTCGCTGCATCCCCTCAATCACAGGAGCCAAAATTCAGACCCTTGGCAAGCCAACTCACATTTATGACGGGGGCAGTGTCCCCGGGGTCACGGGTTCCCCTTTTGCGACCTTCTGACAAGCAAAGTCAACTGGGGGGGTGGGGGGAAGCCGGATTCCCATAACAACTTTGCGTATAGGGTCTCCTGCTTGATCAGGGGGTTGGACTAGAAGACCTCCGAGGTCCCTTCCAGCTCTATTGTGAATTTGAAAGTCAGGTTTAAAGAGCTCTGTGCGTCCCACGAGCGACTAATCCCCGGTGGATTGTGCCAAGCAACTTCTATCAAGCCGGAAAATGCTGATAAATGGGTGTTATTTCTTCCCTGGCCTCCTGGGGCCTATTTGGAAGACTTTTTAAAACTTTGGATGCGAATGCTAAATCTTCCACCCTCCTCCAGAACGAGACCTAAACAGATGCTGCATCCAGCAGGGATGTGTTCTGACCCAAACCTGATTCCAAGGAAGCAAACACGAGACAGAGGTAACAGCACAACCTTTTAATGTTTCGTTACGAATCCCGTTCTTTCACAAGTAAAAGGCTGCTTCAAACCAATTAGCTCCGATAAGAAAGAGCCTTGCCAAGATTTTGCAAGGCTGCCAAGAACACCAGATTAAGTTACTAAGGAATATTTGAAACACACAGAGTCTCCAAACACAAACTAAGACAGTCCAAACATCCACAAGGCTTGAGTGCAAAAACTTCTTTGCTTCCTGCAAAGAGCTCCGGTTTCTCAGCTGGCTTTTATCTTGTCAGGGAGGGGCCGTTATCTTGCAGCCTTACTCCTGAGTCGCCTGTGCTGCTGCAGATGCTCTTTCCTTTGAGCAGCCCTGCGTGCACACGCTCTGGGCACAGGCTCCTCAGGGGCCTCTTCATCACTGCTGCCAGCCTCCACAATCTCCACTCCCTGATGGTCCCGGCCCCATCAGGCCCCTCATCCGAGTCGTCGCTCTCCGAGACCTCAGCCGTCCACATCTGCTGCCGGCAAACCAGAACAGGATGTGAGATTTGACTCTGATTTAAATGTTGCTGGCGTGACAGATGAGAGATCCTCCTGGCTGGTTAGTCGCACCAAAACTGTCGCCTCCATCGTTCAGGAAAGCGGGGTCCAGATTCTGGAGGGGAAATCCCTCAAAAGCCACCTTTGTCTTAAAAGGTCTGCAGATGTTCACAGAAAGAAAAAAGAAGCTGCTTTGGCTTGAATTTCTTTCCATCTTGTTGGCTCACCCTTCATTTCTTAACCTTCTTGGTATTTGAAGGCTGGTTCCTTGTACAGTTACAGCCAACTGAATGACAAGAGTTGAAAGGGACCTGGGAGGTCTTCTAGTCTAACCCCCTGCTCAAGCAGGAGAGCCCGCAGACAAGGTTTCCTAACTTTGAAGTTTCTCAGGACTCAGAGAAAATCCTACATCCAAGCCACCAAAGCAGGTTCCTGCATTTTAGTGTATTTATTATGCAAACGCATAGGGCTGCTCTTCTCATCATGCCTTCCATACTACCACCTCTTACAATACTAGTCAACACCGTATCAACAGTAGAGACCTTCAAATTTCCAGGTTCTATCATATCACAAGACCTAAAATGGACACCTAACATCAAAAATGTCATCAAAAAAGCACAACAAGGAATGTTCTTTCTGCGCCAACTCAGAAAGCTCAAACTGCCCAAGGAGCTGCTGATCCAGTTCTACAGAAGAACTATTGGGTCTCTCATCTGCACCTCTATCACTGTCTGGTTTAGCTCTGCAACCCAACAAGACAGACACAGACTCCAGAGGAGAATTGGGACTGCAGAAAAGAACAATGGCTATCAACCTGCCTTCCATGGAGGACCTGTATCCTGCATGAGTCAAAAAGAGGGCTGTGAAAATATAGGCCCCTCACATCCTGGACATAAACTGTTTCAACTCCTTCCCTCAAAAGATGCTATAGGGCACACCAGAACAAGTAGACACAAGGACAGTTTTTCCCCGAACGCCATTGCTCTGCGAAACAAATAATTTCCTCAACACTATTTCCAAAGTCTGCACTACTATTACTATTCATCTTCTCATCACTCCTGATCACTCATCCCCTCCCACTTGTGACTATATGAGTGTAACTTTGTCACTTGTATCCTCACGATCTATATTGATTGTCTCCTAGTAGGAACCAATGGCTTATTGCACCCTATGACTATTATTAAGTGTTGTACCTGATGATTCTTGACTTTTGATGAATGTCTCTTTTCTGTTATGTACACTGAGAGTTTATGCACCAAAGACAAATTCCTTGTGTGTCCAATCACACTTGGCCAATAAAGAATTCTAGTCTAGTCTATTCTCAATATTCTATTCTATTCTATTCTATTCTATTCTATTCTATTCTATTCTATTCCATTCCATTCCATTCCATTCTATATTCTATTCTATTCTATTCTTTCTATTCTATTCCATTCTATATTCTATTCTATTCTTATTGTACCCTATGACTATTATTAAGTGTTGTACCTGATGATTCTTGACTCTTGACAAATGTCTCTTTTCTTTTATGTACACTGAGAGCTTCTGCACCAAAGACAAATTCCTTGTGTGTCCAATCACACTTGGCCAATAAAGAATTCTAGTCTAGTCTATTCTCAATATTCTATTCTATTCTATTCTATTCTATTCTATTCTATTCTATTCTATTCTATTCTATTCTATTCCATTCCATTCTATATTCTATTCTATTCTATTCTTTCTATTCTATTCCATTCTATATTCTATTCTATTCTTATTGTACCCTATGACTATTATTAAGTGTTGTACCTGATGATTCTTGACTCTTGACAAATGTCTCTTTTCTTTTATGTACACTGAGAGCTTCTGCACCAAAGACAAATTCCTTGTGTGTCCAATCACACTTGGCCAATAAAGAATTCTAGTCTAGTCTATTCTCAATATTCTATTCTATTCTATTCTATTCTATTCTATTCTATTCTATTCTATTCTATTCTATTCTATTCCATTCCATTCCATTCCATTCTATATTCTATTCTATTCTATTCTTTCTATTCTATTCCATTCTATATTCTATTCTATTCTTATTGTACCCTATGACTATTATTAAGTGTTGTACCTGATGATTCTTGACTCTTGACAAATGTCTCTTTTCTTTTATGTACACTGAGAGCTTCTGCACCAAAGACAAATTCCTTGTGTGTCCAATCACACTTGGCCAATAAAGAATTCTAGTCTAGTCTATTCTCAATATTCTATTCTATTCTATTCTATTCTATTCTATTCTATTCTATTCTATTCTATTCTATTCTATTCTATTCCATTCCATTCCATTCTATATTCTATTCTATTCTTATTGTACCCTATGACTATTATTAAGTGTTGTACCTGATGATTCTTGACTCTTGACAAATGTCTATTTTCTTTTATGTACACTGAGAGCT
>CM066331.1:211906042-212076042 GCA_033807585.1 Hydrophis major | reverse complement strand
TCCCTATTTTTCAACTTGCATTTTTTTTACATGCTAGGTTGGCAGAAGCTGGGACAAGTAACGGGGACTCACTCCGTTACGCGATGCTAGGGATTCGAACTGCCGAACCGCCAACCTTTCCGATCGACAGCCTCAGCGTCTTAGCCCCTGAGCCACCGTGTCCCTCCAAAATAGGAATGAGCCTCCATTATCCAAAACATGGTCATTCTTTGGGCAAATCGAAGCACAAGCAAGGATCCACATTGCCGGCTTTGACACCTGCTTGTAACCTGATTGTGGTCCTCGACTCCCAAGAGTTCAGTTAGTGACTGCTCAAAGTTACATCGTCACTGGGGGAAAAAGGGAACGATGACTATTCTTCACCCATTAGGACCGCTGAGGCATCCTCATGGTCACATGATCAAAATTCAAATGACCCGTATTTACAACAGTCACAGTGTCCCAGGTCAAATGATCCCCTTTGTGACCTTCCAACAAGGAAAGTCAAGGTGGGAAGCTGGATTCACTTAATAGCCCTGTGACTAATTTAACAACTACAGTGATTTCGCTTAACAACGGTGGCAAGGATGGTTGTAAAATGGGGCAAAGCTCACTGAACAAATTGTCTCACTTAGCAAAGCACTGTGAAGCGGTGTATAAGTGTAAGTGCTACTGCTATCTATCACCTATCTGTGGTGGCACAGTGGTGTGACTGCACTATTGCAAGCTAACTCTGCCGACTGCCTGCAGTTCAATCCTGACCGGCTCAAGGTTGACTCGGCCTTCCAAATTTGGTAAAATGTGGACCCCGACTGTTGGGGGCAAGAGGCTGACTCTGCAAACTGCTTAGAGAGGAGTGGAAAGCACCGTGAAACGGCATATAAGTCTCAGTGCTACCGCGTTTCTCCAACAATACGACCTCCCCCAATAGGAAGAACCAGCATGTTTTCTAGGCATAAAATCAAATTAAGCCCCTCCCCCCAAATTTAGGCCTGTTTTAAAACATGCAAAATGGGGGAAAGGGCGGGGGGACTTGCCATTAGGAGCGCCCTGCGGGCAGAAATTCCTCGCCACCAGCTGCTCCTAATGGGCAGTCATGGCAGAGTGCGGAGAGCTCTCTACTCCTGCCAAGCACCTTTGCGGCAGACCCAAGACCTTCAGCGCCCGCCACTGTTGATTTCCCTTCTGCACATGCTGACGCTGCATTTGGAGCTGCCACTTCCATGTTTGGAGCACCACTGCTATTTGGAGCTGCTGCTTCCGCGTTTGGAGCACTGCCGCTGTTTGGAGTTGCCATGTCCGCATTTGGAGCTGCCGCCGCGTTTGGAGCTGCTGCTTCCGTGTTTGGAGCACTGCCGCTGTTTGGAGTTGCCATATCTGCATTTGGAGCTGCTGCTGTGCTTGGAGCTGCTGCTTCCGCGTTTGGAGCACAGCCGTTGTTTGGAGTTGCCATGTCCGCATTTGGAGCTGCCGCCGCGTTTGGAGCTGATGCTTCCGCGTTTGGAGCACTGCCGCCACTCCAAACACGGCAGCAGCTCCAAACACGGAAGTGGCAGCTCCAAACATGAAGGCGGTGCTCCAAATGGTGGCCGCACTCCAAATGGCAGCGGCACTCCAAACACGGAAGCGGCAGCTCCAAGCATGGAAGTGGAATGGGCAGAAGGGAAAGCAACAGCGGCAGGTGTCAAAGGTCTTGGATCTGCAGCAAAGGTGTTTGGTGGGAGTAAGGAGCTCTCTGCGCTTTGCCATGATCGCCCGTTAGGAGCGGCTGGTGGCGAGGCTGCCCACGGGGCACTCTAGATGAGGATGCAAGGGGGGGGGGAATTGTCAGTCCCGAAAAGACGGCCTAGCCGTTTTTTGGGGGCTCAAAAAAATATATGACCCGGCTTTATTTTATGAGAAACACAGTATTGCTAAGTGGGAAGGAAGGAAGGAAGGAAGGAAGGAAGGAAGGAAGGAAGGAAGGAAGGAAGGAAGGAAGGAAGGAAGGAAGGAAGGAAGGAAGGACCATGGTGGCGCAGTGGCAAGACTGCAGCATTACAGGCTGACTCTGCCCACTGTTAGGAGTTCGATCTTGACCGGCTCAAGGTTGACCACTTAGAGAGGGCTGTAAAAGCACTGTGAGGCGGGCTATAAGACTAAGGGCTATTAGTAAGTGCTAAGGAAGGAAGGAAGGAAGGAAGGAAGGAAGGAAGGAAGGAAGGAAGGAAGGAAGGAAGGAAGGAAGGAAGGAAGGAAAGATCATGGTGGGGCTGTAGTACTGCATTTTAACTGTCCATTCCCACAGCCAGGAGTTCAATCCTGACCGGCTCAAGGTTGACTCATCTTTCTATCCTTCTGAAGTCGGTCAAATGAGGACCCGGATGGTTGAGGGATGATAGGCTGACCCTGTAAACAATGCTGGCTCAGGAATTCTGGGAGCTGAAGCCCACAAGTCATCAAAGGGCCCGCGTTCTCTGACCACTGATGTAGGGCTTCAAATCCCACCATCATCCTTTCACGACAAGCCAACATATGACTGTCAGGAAATTGTACAAGGTACAATGACAATAAAGTAAACTAAGCTAAAGAAGTTCAACTCGGGCAATCCATGAAAACTCACCAGGCAGAGGGTTTTGATGGGCAAATCTTTCAAGCCGGTAATTGCTTTGATCTGGTTGTTTGCCAAGCTCAGGTTGGTCAGGCTGTGGCAATTCTCCAGGCCCTGAATCTCCGCAATGCTGTTATCTGCACGTCGGCATGAGAATTAAGAAATTCAATGGCAATGTAGAAGGAGAGGAGGTCAAAGCTCACAGATGAAGGCCTGGGGAGAAAAGCTCCATGCCTTGAAGAGGACCTGGAGGAGGTGTTGACTGGAGCGAGCGACGGGCAACTGGCACCCTCACCAAACCTCTTCTTGGTGAAAGTCTGAGGAGATTCAACTGGTCATTTGCATCCTTTTTGGGAGAGTCGTTGAGGCCACTTGGAGTTTTTTTTTTCCCTGCGTCCTCACGGCCACCTGAGTGGTGCAAATGGGTGCGGAGCCCTCAACAGGGCAGAAAGCATCCTGCAGAAAGCACAGCTCCACAAGACAGTCCTTCTCGCAGCTCCAAGTGGCCTCAACGACCCTCTAAAACGAATGCCAATGACCAGCTGTCTGCAAGGAGTTATCAATCCTCCCCTCCTCCACCATCCGGTCAGAACTGAGGAAGCTTCTTGGAGGAGAAGGAGAACATCTTCCAAAGAAAAAAAACAAGGAAGTCCAGTTGCACCTTTGGGACTTCTTGGTGGTTTTCCTTCCTTAAAAATGCTCCAAAAATCAAAGAGCGCCAGGAAAAGCACATTGTGTTTTCAAGAGAAAATTCCTGAAAGCCCTCTGCTCTTCGAGACAGACGGGACTCAATGGGAATCTAGAGATCTGCTCTGGCTACTTCCTTGTTTGTCCCAAAGTCCAGGCAACTGGGACTTCCTGGGTTTGTTTTTTTCCCCCTAGGAAACATTTCGCTTCTCATCCAGGAGGCTTCTTCAGTTCTAGTGTCAGTTCTAGAACTTTTTCAGTGCTAACATGAATGACGTTAGAACTGAGGAAGCTTCTTGGATCAGGAGCAAAATGTTTTCGAGGGGAAAAACAAACAAACAAACAAGTCCAGTTGCTTTTTTGGGAAAAACCTCTTTGGGACAACCATGACCTGGACGACTGAGAAGATCCATTCTTCCTTGTTTGTTCTATCAACTGAAAGAGCCCATTAGTCACAGCTGAAATGAGATTGGTTTCCTAGACAGAAGATCAGGTAAGACTTTTGCTTTCAGCAGTTGTGGAAGCTTCATCCCTGGAAGCTTTCAGGAAGAAATTGGACTGTCACCTGTCAGGAACATTGTAGGGTTTCCTGCTTGAGGGAGGGGTGGGGTGGGGTTGGACTAGATGACCTACAAGGTTCCTTCCAAGTCTATTATTCTGTAAATTTAATCTTCTGACATTTCCAGGCAAGGCTGGGAAAGATTCTTTTCTGAAACTTAGAAAAAAAAAAACAACAATTGGGAAGCTATAGCCATGCTGGGCTGGAGAGACCAAAGCTCCAGCTTATGACAGGTGGTCCTTGGCTTACGACCAAATTTATGTTGCTAAGTGAGACCTTGGTTAAGGAGGTTCTAGCCCATTCTTGTCCCGGTTGTTAAGCGAATCATTGCTGTCATAACTTAACAACTGCAATGACCCACTTAGCCACAGCGGGAAGGAAAGTTGTAAGATGGTGCAAAACTCACTGAAGATGTTTCGCTTAGGTGGCAGAAACTTTGGGCTCAATTACGGTTGTAAGCCAAGGACTACTACCTGTATGCACCTCAGGGAGTTTTGATCATCGGGGGGGGGGGGGGAATTAAGAATAAAGTCAGTCTAGCAGGAGGTTAAGCAAACGCTGATGGTTTCTAAGCAACATTTATACACTGTATAAATGTTAGTCTTGAGCCATTGGGACAACTGACTCAGGATTCCCAGGGGGAGAAGCTGCACAGGAAGAATATTGTTAATATTCCACATCTTGAAATCACAAACATGGTTAAAGTTTCCAGTCTCTATTTACTGACTTCACTGTGCATAGTACCTCACTCAAGGAAGGTACTAATACCACTCTATAAAACCTTAGAAAGACCACAGCTAGAGTCCTGCATCCAGGTTTGGTTGCAGGAACTGGGTCTGGCTAGTCTAGGGAAGAGAAGGAGAGACAGGAGAGCAGCCTTCCAGTATTTGAGGGGCTGCCCCAGAGAGGAGGAAGGGGTCAAGCTATTCTCCAAAGCACCCGAAGGTCAAACAAGGAATAATAGATGGAAACTGATCAAGAAGAGATTCAACTTGGAAATAAGGAGGAATTTTCTGATGGAACCAATGGAATGGAGCTGCCTTCAGAAATTGTGGGAGCTTCATCGCTGGAGGCTTTCAAGAAGAGACTGGACTGCCCTGTGTCCGAAATGGGGTAGGGGCTCCTGCATCAGCCGAGAGTTAGACTAGAAGACCTCCAAGGTCCTTTTCCAGCTCTATTCTGATTGAAATTGATCTCCCCTTGATAGGTTTGCATTCATTATTACTTGAACAGCCCTCTGGTGGTTTGGAGGTGTGTTCTCCAAAGCACTCCAAAGCCAGACAAGGAAGAAGGGATGAAAAGTGATCAAGGAGAGATTCAACCTGGAAATAAGGAGGGATTTTCTGACAGGGAGAACCATCAACCTGTGGAACAGCTTGTGGGAGCTTCATCGCTTGAGACTTTCAAGAAGAGACTGGACTCTGCCATTGGTCAGAAATGGTGTAGGGTCTCCTGCTTGGGGCAGGGGGTTGGCCTAGATGACCTACAAGGTCCCTTCCAACTCTTGTTCCTCTGTTAAAGCACAGTCTTTTTGAGTAGGGGGAGAAATATATGCTGGATAAATTCTTCTGCTTCAAGCACTCATACTATTGTTCCGCATTTGAGAAAAAGGAAGCTGCTCGTATCAAACCGGGGGATTAAAAACAACAAATAAATCTGAAAGGCTATTTCAGCCAGGAGAATTCCTCTCAGGGTAAGGCTGTCTGCTCTGGAGGCAGGAAAGCATTTCCAAGGGACCCGTTACTGAAGCATTGGTCCCAGTCTGAAGACAATTCAAAGGAAAATGACGTCAATGTGTCCCTTGGCGCATGATATACATAACCAGCAGTGTGTTATGGAGGCCGTAGAAAGAACCTGGCGGCAAAAAAAAACTCAGTATCAACTCATAAAATATTTCTATGGTCTTTTTGGAGTTGCCAACGGAAAGGGTGGGGGGAGCAGTGTGGCAGCTTGCAAACCGAAACTGCACTCCATTAATGTTTTCAAAGATAGGAACCAGGTGACTGAAGTTTCTGTCGAGCAAAATTCTAACTGGAGAACATGATTGAGGACTCTGGGCTATGGATGTGTCCCATTGGAGGATATGAATTATGATACCCCCAGAGGGAGGAGGGAAAACCAGGATCAAGGGTGGCAATGAATGATGTGTCTCGGAGTTGGCTTACACCCAGGCAGTGCCGGATGTAGTAACTCCCAATAAATCCTTTTGAAGTTTTGGACGTTTGGCTGGAGATTCATGATTTAAAATGGGGGCAAATGCCAAGAATCCCGACAACTGGATTTTTTTCCAAGCAATTTGCAAGCGGTCCTCATCTTATGACCGCAATTCGGCCCGAAATGTCTGTCGCCGAGGCAAACATCGGTTCAAGGAAATTCTGCCCCGTTTTACAATTTTTCTCGCCGTGCCTGTGAAAGGAATCACTGCGGTTGTGTTGAGTTAGTAAGGTGGGCGTTAAGTGAATCCAGCTCCCTCCCGGTTGACTTCACTGCTTAGGAGGTCGCAGAAGGGGGAAATCGCATGATCTCTGGGACACTGAGACCATCATAAACAGGAGTTGGTTTGTCAAGCATCTATTCGCCGGCAGCAGGTGCGGACAGCTGAGGTCTTGGAGAGCAAGGACTCAGATGAGGGGCCTGCGTGTGATGCAGGGATGGAGCCAGGACCATCAGGGAGTGGAGTGCTGCCTTCGGAGATTGTGGAGGCTGGCAGCAGTGATGAAGAGCTCCCCGAGGAGCCTGTGCCAAGTGTGCATGCATGCAGGGCTGCTTGAAGGAAAAAGCAGCTGCAGCAGCATGGGGGACTCCAGAGTAAGGCTGCAAGGTCATGGCCCCTCCCTTAAGAGATAAAAGCCAGCTGAGAAACCAGAGTTCTTTGCAGGAAGCAAAGAAGTTTTTGTACTCAAGCCTTGTGGACGTTCAGACTCTCTTAGTTTGTGTTTGGAAACTTTTTGTGTTTGAATTATTGCTTAGTAACTTTATCTGGTGTTCTTGGCAGCCTTGCCCCCAACCTTGGCAAGGCTCTTTCTCATCGGGCGAATTGGTTTGAAACAGCCTTTTAACTGGGAAGGAACAGGCTTCGTAAGGAATCATTAAAAGGTTGTGCTGTTACCTCTGTCTCGTGTTTGCTTCCTTGGAACCAGGTTTGGGTCAGAACAGCGCCTGAGTTTTGATAGCATGATCCTGGGGGCTGCAACGATGGGCGTAAGTATGACAAACAGTTGCTTTTTTCCCCCAATGTTGTTGTAAGTTTGAATGGTCACTAAATGAACTGTCGTAAACCGAGGACCATTTGTATAAAGAAAGGGACTTCGAGCATCTCATCCGGTCACACTGCCATTTTGTGGAGCTGGATAAAAAAGAGCTTTTAAAAACAACTGGATTTCGAGGAGGCCTTCAACGGAATTGCGTAGCAAATCCAATCCCCCAAATTTGATACCAGGTGGTCCTAGACTTATGACTATTCGTTTAGTGACCATGTAGAGTTACAACGGCACCAGGAAAAGCGACTTAGGAGCATTTTTCACACTTACGACTGTCGCAGTGTCCCCGTGGTTACCTGATCAAAATTTGGATGCTTGGCAACTTGACTCACAGTTATGACGGTTGCAGCGTCCTGGGGGAATAATGTGATCTGCTTTTGCGACCTTCCAACGAGCCAAGTCAATGGGGGGAGGCTGAATTCATTTAATGACCGTGTCATTAACTTAATAACTGCAGAAAGGATGGTTGTAAACTGAGGCAAGGCTCACTTAAATGACTGCCGCGATCAGCAACAGACATCTGAAATCCTTGCCCCAGGAAACTGCAGCAAGAAAGGCGATCTCACGGGTCCGAAACTCACTGAATGACCATCTTGCTTAGCGATGCAAATGTTGGGCTCCAATACATCGTAAATTGAGGACCACCTGTACATTGAGAGTGGTTTTGTAACATGAGGGCTGGGGTGAAGGAGCTCTTAACAAAATAACCATCACAAGTGGGTTTGATTGGTCCGAAAATATCCGGTGGATGGAAGATAAATTAAACCTTCATCCTATCAGGATGTTTACAGAGCTAATTGCTGCAATTAGAACGGTTGCCTTTGTAATACAGCTTGAACCTTCCTGTTCATTCATTTATTTATTTTTAATTAAAAAATATCTTTTTTGAAAAGGCAGCTTGGACAGGGAATCTACTGGGGTCCAAAGAAGGTCCTGCCCTGTTCTAAATGCATCATTTTAATTTTTTTTATTTTTATAAAAGGATACTGTCCAGTATGAGCGTTTTGAGGGACTGATAATTGGAAAGGTCTTGCATTTCAGGAATATCGTTGTAGGAAAAATTAGCCACCTGGAAAGAGAACAAAAAAAATGGAAAAAGATACATAAAGGTGTCCTAATCAACCAGCAGTCAGAAGACATGAGGAAAACTCAAGTGTGCAACACATGGACACAGACCTAACTGTAGTTTCAACAGGGAAACTGTGAACATCTTAAACCAAGCCAAGTCCAAAATCCCTAGATAATTCCTGGAAGCCGGCACTCTGACAAAACAGCCATCAATGGGCACACTGAGATAAACAACGTTTACATACCATTTGAAAGAGACTATCACGAAGCTGAAAAGGAAGTCTAAAACAGAAACTTGCCAGCAATCAACACTGAGATAAGCTTAACGCCAAGATTAACATTAAACCAACAATTAAGGATACCCCA
This sequence comes from Hydrophis major, assembly GCA_033807585.1. NCBI lineage: Eukaryota > Metazoa > Chordata > Lepidosauria > Squamata > Elapidae > Hydrophis > Hydrophis major. Next base: position 212,067,533 of record CM066331.1, on the reverse strand, counting down.
AACAAATAAACAACCTAATTAAGGAATGAGCAAGACCACTTCTAGCAGCACCAATATATAAACAGAGAACAAACCCCGCTCCCCCTCTAGCCCTGATGATGTTACTTAATTGGGTCTGCAAGAAAACCACCAGGCTCGGAGACACCAAGGACCTCAAAGAGCTTCCTCCTCCTCCTCCTCCTCCCTCCTTCCCAGCACTGATGATGTTACCTAGTTGGGTGATGAAACATCTGCAAGAAAACCACCAAGCTCAGAGAGCACCAAGGCCTCACCATTCAACCCTGAGCTACAAATATTCTATTGCTGTCTTCTACCCCGAACCAGCCACCATCATCCAATTCAGGATAATTTGGAAAAGAAAGAAAGAAAGAGAGAGAGAGAGAGAGGAGGGGAGGGGAGGACGGAGAAAGGGAAGGAAGGAAGGAAAAAAGGAAAAGAAAGAAGGAAGGAAGGAGGGAAGAAAAGAAAGGAAGGAAGAAAAGAAGGGAGGAAGGAAAGAACAAAAGAAAGATACAAATTCCTATAAAGGTTTTAAGCACACTCAGCCTCACTGCTGCAAAGATAAATGCAACTGATCTCTATGAAACAGATCAAAAATCCCATTTTCTTCATTTAGTGTCAAGTGCCAAGAAAATCAGGAGATCCAGGTAGTTCAAATGGGCCTAAAAAGATTGATTTGCACGCTTAAGCTCTCTACAAGAATCTGACCTACTAACAGCCAAAGGAAATTGATGGTAGATAACAGTAGAGGGAATTCATGGGCTGGACTTAAATCTCTTGCAGGATGACTCATGATGCATTTGACCCCTCCCTTGGCCTCAGCCTGGTCATCTCCCACATTTAAGTGGGCTGAACAAGGCAGTTTGACTGGCCAGCTAACTACAAGCGGGGTGGGGGGTGAGCCAGATTCAAAGGTGTGTTTTGAAACTCACCTGGAGGTTCTTGGGTGGCCTGAAGTCAAAATAGGTGGTTAGTGCATTATGGGAGACATCCAATTCCAACAGGTAAGGCATGTAACTGATGAAAGAGAGATCTAAAAAAAGAAAAATGAGAGGAGGGATACAAAAGGAGATAAGTGCGACTCAGGCCGGTCTAATTTAAATTCTAGTTTGGGATCTGAATGGCTGTGATGACCCAAAGGGGCGTGGCACAAAGGCAATACAAATAAGCGAGAAGAGTCCCTTTATTATTTCCAACTTTGCCCCCAATGTCCAGGTTATCTTCGGCTGGAGAAAAACGCTCCCAGGAACAGCCTTTAAGTGGAGGAAATTCAGTCCAAAACAAGGTACATACAATCTGTAACTAAAAATTCAAACAAACCAAGCTGAGGTAATTAGCTTGACAGGGCAGGAGAAGGAATTTCAGACTTGAAAGCACAGCAAAACACACACAGTTGGGAAGATGCCAGGAACATAGATAAGCCTCGACAATACCAGATAATTCACAATTTGCTCCCAACAGTTTGCTGTGCGCAGCTTCCCTTTTTAAACACTGTGTTCCCAGCTGCAGCAAATGAAGGGAATCAGGGCCCTTTCCTCCCCCGTAAGCCATGCAACTCATGTTGCTCTCTTCTCCGTTCCTCCCTGCATGCCCTAGGATGAAGAGGGGGTGGGCCTGGGTCTTCCTCTGAATTCCCTCTGCCTTGTTCTACCTCTCCCCTGCTCTGCCCAGTTGGACTTTGCCCTTCCCCAGTTTCTGACACAGCCAATGGAGCCACACTCCCACTCCCTGTCAGCTGCTCAGCTTCCTTCTCTGAATCAGATTCCAAGAGGGGCATGACACTGGCCTTTGAATGCTGCATGGAAATATCCAAGCTGTTCTGTCCAGGTAGTCCTTGACTTACGGCTACAATGGAGCCTGAAATTCCTGCAGCTAAGCAAAGCGTTTGATAAGTGAATTTTGCCCCACGTTTAACAACCATCCTTGCCACAGTTGGCAGCCTGGTTGTTAAGTGAATCTGGCTTCCTCCCCCACCCCAGTTGTCTTTGCTGGACAGCTGGTCACAAAAGGGGATTATGTAACCGCCCCCCGCCTGGGACAAAGCAACCATCATAAATATGAGTCGGCGGCCAAGCGCCTGATTGTTGATCCCGTGACTGCGGGGAGGCTGCAAGGGGTTCTAAAGTGTGAAACCTGGTCATCGTTGGTCCCTTTCCCCCCCCTGTGCCGTTGTAATTTCGAATGGTCGCTCGGTGAACAGTCGTAAGTCAAGGACTACCTGTAACAATGGCCGACCACTTTCGAGGGCAAGAGTAGTCGTGGAGCTCACATACCACTGATTTTATTGTAGGAAAGATCGAGCTTTTCGAGATGAACGTATTTGGAAAGTATGTGGACGTCACTCAAAAGACGGTCCTGCAGGAATAAAGAAGGGAGAGAGAAAGAGAGAGAGAGAGAGGGACGGGATCAGAGAAGGTCTTTTTGGTAGCTCTCCTGGAGAACGTCTGCCTGAGACCCACCGTGTTCAAAATCCTGCCCTCCGGGGAACAGACCTCTGAATGGTCAGATGGCTCCTTCATCAGGGTCTCAATGGGAGTGCCTAGCCAACATCTAAGTGCTCTAGGGCACTGGTCCCCAACCTTTTTTGTATCAGGGACCAGTTTCACGATTATTCATTCTTTGCGGCCTGGTACAAAATGATCCACGGACTGGGACCGGCATCAGCACGCACGACCAAGGCAAGGCGAGCTGAGTGACCGGCCAGCCAGCCATTCCCCGCTTCTCCCCGCCACCTTCAACTCCTCCTTTGTACCTTCTCGCGGTCGATGGGCTTTTCGGGCTCTTTCTTAATCTCCTCCTTAACGCGAGACTCCACCGCCACCGGGACGGCTCTTCGTTCGAAGCCGCCCTCCCCCCCCCCCGACGAAACTAAGGCACGAGGATTCAGCACCCAAACGCTGCTTTCCAACCGATGGCCGACAAGCTCACCCGGAAGCACTTTCTCAAGCGCCGTCGAAACAAGATGGCGGTGCCCAAGCAAAGTAGGCCCTACTTTCATCTTTCATTCTTTGCGGCCCGGTACAAAATGATCCATGGACTGGTACCGGTCGGGGTCTGGTGGTTGGAGATCCCTGCTCTAGGGCACTGATTTTTATTGTGGGGTGCTGAAAGCGCACGCATGCCGGCACCCACAATGCAATGCGCCCCGCCCCTTCCTGCACATGTGCATGCAACACTCTCACTCCCTTACCGCACTGCGCATACGCACGCCTCCCAGCTGATTTTTCAGCCCGTTTGAGGCCGTTTTCACCTTTCTGGAGGCTCGAGGGAAGCCTCTGTAGCCTTGGGAGGCTGAAAACAGGCCCGTTTTGCCACTTCCGGTATTTCCGGAAGGCCCGTTTTTCGGCCTCCTGAGGTTGCAGAGGCTTCCCTCAAAATGAATTAAAAACATGAGAATGCTTAAGCTGTGACAGACCCCAAACTTCTGGGAGATGAAGTCCATACTTCATAATATCCTCACAATGACTACTGATACTTCACAATCAGGAAAACAAAATCTGCAAGATTTTGATGTATTTGTAGGAAACTAACCACAGATCAAGCAGAGATTTTGGCTAAACCAGTTTTGGTCCAAGAGTTGGAAATTTACAAAGGTATCTCACCTCTTTTTACTGCCTCTCATCCTGGAATAAAGACTTGTGAGGCAGGTTGAGCTGAAAGAGATCGGTCCAAATTCACCCGGGAGCTTCTGTGGTCCACACTAAACTTTAATCTCTATTTTTGCTTATCTGATTTAAACTCTGCCTTTCTGCTCAGTGGAATCTCAGAGTAATTAAAAATAATTAAAATAGAAACTGTGAAAAGCACCTAATGTAGATATCCTAAAGAACCAGATCACAGTATTTCTAAACCAAGGTTTCTCAATCTTGACAGCTTTCAGATGGATGGACTTCAACTCCCAGAATTGTTGTTACATCCTCTAACCCCATTCCTTTAACCTTAAACTATCCATTATTGACCTCACCCCATTCCTAAGAGGTCTGTAAGGGGCATACATAAGGGCACCATCGTGCCTACCGTCCCTGTCCTATTGTCCCCATTTATTCCTACCTATTTCCTGTGTTCTTACTCATGTTTATACTTACATCTATTATCTGGTAAGCGATTGACAAATCAAATAAATCAAATAAACAAAAAATAAAAGAAGGAAGAAAAGAAGGAAGGAGAACAGGGAAGGGGAAGGAAGGAAGGAAGGAAGGAAGGAAGGAGAGAAAAGAATGGAGGGAGGAGCGAAAGGAAGGGAGAGAATATACATTCCTAAGAGGTCTGTAAGGGGCATGCATAAGTGCACAATCATGCCTCCCGTCCCTGTCCTATTGTCCCCATTTAATTGTACCTATTTCCTGTATTCTTACTCATGTTTATACTTACACCTATTATCTTGTAAGTGATTGACAAATCAAATAAATCAAAATTCCCCAGCCAACAACAGATGGGAAATTCTGGGCGTTGAAGTCCACCCATCTGAAAGCTACCTAGATTGAGAAACATGGATCGAAATAATCAAAAATTATCTCCAAGATAACAGTGTGCAAGAGATTGAGTTGAGGCACTGGTGGACTTAAATATCCAATGTATGAAGAAAAACTCGATCAAAAGAGCATTGTTAAGATAGCCTTGCCCAGAGCATGGCACAAAGGCAACACAGTTAAAGAAGAGTCACTTTATTATCTCCAACTTTGCCCCCAATGTCCAGGTTATCTTCGGCTGTAGAAAAACACTCCCAGGAACAGCCTTTGACTGCAGAAAATTCAGTTCAAAAACAAAGTACATACAAACTGTAACTAAAAACCCAAAGAAACCATGCTGCAGTAATTAACTTGACAGGACAGGAGAAGGAATTTCAGACTTAAAAGCACAGCAAAACACACTCAGTTGGGAAGATGCCAGGAACACAGATAAGCCTAGACAATACCAGATAATTCACGATTTTTTCCCAACAACTTGCTGTGCGCAGCTTCCCTTTTTTATCCACTGTGTTCCCAGCTGCAGCTAATGAAGGGAATCAGGGCCCTTTCCTCCCCCGTAAGCCACACAACTCATGTTGCTCCCTTCTCCGTCCCTCCCTGAGTGCCCTAGGATGAAGAGGGGGTGGGCCTGGGTCTTCCTCTGAATTCCCTCTCCCTTGTTCTACCTCTCCCCTGCTTTGCCCAGCCGGACTTAGCCCTTCTCCAGTTTCTTCCACAGCCAACGGAGCCACACTCCCTGTCAGCTATTTGGCCTCCCCCTCTGAATCAGATTCTGACAGGGGCATGACAGGCAACAATGCTGGGAACAAAAGTCTTCCTAAACTCACCGAAAGTGACAGGTGAAGGTAGACACGCTCCATGCCAGAGGCGGAATGCCCTAAGGTGTGCAGGGCTTCTGCAATTGTAGCTTCGTTCAACATACCGTCGAACACGTCCTGCGCATGTGCAAAGAGAAGCAGAGGAAGACATAGTGGGGCAGAGCAAAAATAATAGAAATGCAAGATTTGGTGCTTGTAGCTTGGTGAGGCATGCCGAGCAGAGGGCAGACTTCTCTCTTGTGTATGATGATTATGATTACAATTACGATTACTATTACTTTTATTCATTAAACATGAAACTCAGTCAACTGAACAATTAAAAATGCATCACAAGTATCATTGACTGGCGCTAATAGTTGATACAGGTTGCTGCCAGTGTCCTCGGTATCAACGAGGTACCTTAAGATGTACGATGTTCCGAGTAGCGGAGTTTTTTTGCAGTTCTGCTGGTGTGATTGCTGGAAGCTGCAATTTCTCGATATGTTTTGTTAACTTTTTGGACATGGCGCCAATTGCCCCGACGACAATGGGGGAATCATTCTTACACCTTTCATCGATAACTGTATAGTTTCGATGGCCAGGTTGCGATATTTTGTGATATTTTCCCCCATTCTTTTTCTTCGACTCTGGCATTTCCTGGTACTGCAATATCACAATAAATTATACATTTCGGTTTTCGACAAGTGTGATATCTGGTATGTTGTGTTCCAAATGGCAATCCGTCTGTATTCGAAAGTCCCACAAGACCTTCACCTTCTCATTTTGAACAACTTTTTCCACTTTACGTTCCCATGACTTTTTGGATAGGTAAGGCATATTTTTTACATAATGACCAGCGGATTAATTTAGCAACTCGGTCATGTGTAGCTTTGTAATCAGTCTGCCGATTTTGTTGCACTCACATATTAAATGAGAAACAGTTTTAACTTTGTTGTTGCAAAGTCAGCAGTTTGGATTGTCAGTAGATTTTTGTATCTTTTCTTCTTCTTCTTCTTCTTCTTCTTCTTCTTCTTCTTCTTCTTCTTCTTCTTCTTCTTCTTCTTCTTCTTCTTCTTCTCCTCCTCCTCCTCCTCCTCCTCCTCCTCCTCCTCTTCCTCCTCCTCTTCCACCACTATTACTATATTATTATTATTATTATTATTATTATTATTATTATTATTATTATTATTATTATTATTATTATTATTATTATTGTTGTTGTTGTTGTTGTTGTTGTTGTTATTCATTGCACAGCAAGCCAGATGTTCAGCCTGGGTTTGGCCTTTTTGTCTACCTATCCAGTCCTTACCAAGGACCTGGGATAGGCAAATCTGGATGTTTGACGGTGTTACAGATATTCCTTGCAGGATAGAAGCTGTTCCAAGTATTATGTTATTGTTGCTATTGCTATTATTGCTTATTGTTGTTATTGTTATAATAATTAAATAAATAATTACATTTATATGCTGCCCATCTCACAGTCACTTGGCTCCATTTAGGGGAGTCTTCCCCCCAAAATCCCTCCCGTAAATCTCCCAATAAGAGCTCCCTCCGCAATTCCAGTAATGCTCAAGGGTCTTCAAACTTGGCAAATTTAAGACTTGTGGACTTCAACTCCCAGAATTCCTGAGCTAACATGACTGAGAGGAGGAACTCTGGGAGTTGAAATCCACAAGTCTTAAAGCTGTCAAGTTTGAAGACCCCTGGATAGAGCCCCCTTTGCAAAAGCCTCCCTCCCAGTCTCCTCAGGAGCCCCCTCCCCAATTCCCATCATGCCCCATGTAGGTGAGCCCTTCCAAAAACTCCTACCTCCTCATTACCATAATACTCCACATAGAGGCACCTTTCCAAAAGCCCCCCCCCTGCACAAGTCTCAAGAGCCCCGCTCCTCAATTCCCGTAATTCTCCACATAGAGGCACCTTTCCAGAAACCTCTCCTCCCCAAGTCTCCTTAGGAGTCCCCTCCCCAATTCCCATAATGTCCCATAAAGGGGCGCCCTTCCATATGCCCCTCCCGTAAATCTCCCAATAAGAATCCCCTTCTCAATTCCCATAATGCTCTGCATAGAGGCCTCTTTCCAAAAGTCTCCCTGCCCCCCAAAGTCTCCTCAGGAGCCCCTCTCCCCAGGCTCATATAGGGGTGCCCATCAAAAGTCCCTCCCCAAATCTCTTAATAAGAGCCCCCTTCTCAATTCCCGTAATTCTCCGTGTACGGGCGCCCTTCCAAAAGCCCCAATAAGAAAGCCCCCTCCTGATTACCGTAATGCCTTCGCGCAGCCAAACTCTCCCCCTCCCACCAGTCCTTCCCGTAAATCCCCTAATAGCGCCCCACCACCACCACTACCAGCGGCCGCACCTCCTCCATGAGCTCCGGCTCGAGTTCCGACTCGGTGGACTCCTCCTCCTCCTCTTCCTCCTCCTCGCTGTCTTCCTCCTCCTGTCCCCGCGGGGACCGCTCGTCCGGGCTGCCGGCGCGGAGGAGCGAGAAGTTGACGGAAGGCGCCGTCACCCAGGACCGCGTCAGCATCATGCGGTCCTCCAGGGAGGCCTGGCTCGTGTCTCGCCATGACTGGTTGCTCTGCGACGACAGCGGCGACGGCGACCGGGGTGACGGAGACCGCGGCATTTTTCGTGGGGAAGGGAAACAAACAAACAAAAACAACCGCGCCGGCTTCGCCTCTCAGGGGCGGAACGCCGCCATCTTGTTGGCGGGCCGTTGCCACGGCGACGCCAAAGAGGGGAAAAAGGAGGGGCGGGCGCTGCCGACGTTGCGTCATCGTCGCCGCGCGGGTTGCGATGCCGCGCGGGGCGTGATGGGAAACGTAGTTCGGGCTGCCTTCGAGAGGGTTAGATTTTATTTGCCGCGGTGGCTTCTGGGAGGCTTTGGCCTTCTATATTTAGGAGTGGTTTTTTTTTCTTTTTTTCTCCCCCCCCCCCCCATCTAAGAGGGTGGACTTCAACTCCCAAAATTCCCCAGCCAGGGTTGCTGGCTGGGGAATTCTGGGACTTGAAGTCCACCCCTCTTAAAGTGCCTCAGGTTGAAAAATGCTTAATATGAGCCATTAACTGGAGCAGAGATGTCCTGATGGATGATCTCTGGGCACCCCCATTTCCCTGTCCTGGCCACCCACCCACCTCTGTGTTGCAGTCCTTCGAGGTAGGCCACATCAAGGAAAGAGACACCCTGCCTTAGCATTGCATGGATTCAGGCTGTAATTGAGATATTCTCTGGCTTGCAACTGTTCCGTTTTGTGGCCAAAGTTACGGCACTGAAATCAAGTGACTTGTGACTGTCGTTCACACTTAAATGACTGTTGCACCCACCCACTCCATGGTCATGTGATCAAACTTTGGACCTTTGGCAACCATAATAGGTGGAAGTAAAAACATAGTTATGAATACATGGATATATATAAGAAAAATAAAAAAATATATAAAAGAAACAATAGGACAGGGACAGTAGGCACATTGGTGCGCTTATGCACGCTCCCTACAGACCTCTTAGGAAAGGGGTGAGGTCAATAGTAGACATCCTAAGGTTAAAGTTTTTGAGGTTTGGGGGAAAAAACCACAGAGTCAGGTAGAGTATTCCAGACACTGACCACTCTGTGGCTGAAGTCGTATTTTCTGCAATCAAGTTTGCTGCGGTTAACCTTGAGTTTGTATCTATTGTTTGCTCTTGTGTTGTTAAGGTTGAAGCTGAAGTATTCATTGACAGGTAGGACATTGCAATGTATGATTTTATATACTACTTAGATCAGACTGAAGACGGTGTAATTCAAGGTTTTCTAGGTCTAGAATTTCAAGTCTGGTGGCATAAGGTATTCTGCAATGAGTAGAGCAGTGGAGAACTCTTCTTGTGAAATATTTCTGGACTTTCTCAACTGTGTTAATATCAGATACGTAATGCGGGTTCCAGACTGATGAGCTGTATTTAAGTATTGGTCTAGCAAATGTTTTGTACGCTCTAGTTATCAGTTAGTTGTAGGTCATCTAGTCCAACACCCCTGCCCAAGCAGGAGACCCTACACCAGGGGTCTCCAACCTTGGCTCCTGGAAGCCTGGCGGACTTCAACTCCCAGAGTTCCACAGCCAGCAAAGCTGGCTGTGGAACTCTGGGAGTTGAAGTCCGCCAGGCTTCCAGGGGCCAAGGTTGGAGACCCCTGCCCTACACCATTTCAGACAAATGGCAGTCCATGTGATGGAATGACTTCACTCAACAGTTGTCTTGCTTAGTAATGGAAATTTGGGGTTCCTTTATGGTTGTAAGTTGAGGACGATCTGCAACAAATTTTGGGGAAGCTGGAAGAAGTTTTTCCTTCCGGCCTCTTATAACACCGAACATCAAGGAGGGCCAGTCTTGAGTTTCTTTCTCATCTGAGGCCATTGCTGGGGCCAAAGCAAGGAAGGGGTTTTGATCGCCTGGCATGTATTTATGACCGTTGCAGCATCCCATGGTCACATGATCCCCCTTTATGACCTCCTGATAACCAAAGTCAAAGGGTGAAGCCAGATTCGCTTAACAACCAGGTTATTAACAACAACTGTAGTGATTCACTTAAACAAACGTGGCAAGAATATTCATAAAATGGGACAAAACTCGCGTAACAAATGTCTCACCTTGCAGTGGAAATTTTGGGCTAAATCGTAGTCATAAGTTGAGGATTTACCTGTATAGAACTGGTATAAAAGCACCATATTTCAAAAAAATCATAGCTCAGGGTTGAACTATAGAGTCCTTGCTGCTCTCTGAGCTTCATCACTTTCCCAACCCAGCTAGGTAACAGCTTCAATATTATGAAAGTTCAAGCAATGGGTTAGATTCCTGGAAGCAACAGATTTGAAATATGTTCAATGCTGCTTTGGCGTAAGGTGTGCTAAAGTTGGAAATGTAACATGGAAATAGGGATCTATTATCATATGTGGTGGAAATGTATAAAAGCAATAAAATAAAATAAAATACAGGTGTAAAATAATGTTTTGGAGAGAAGAGATGGTTAACCAGAAACTACAGTTGAGACCAGAACTGGTCTTACTGGGAATTATTAATCAGAAATACAGTAAAGGAACAATATATTTAATGATACATATAATAACAGCTGCAAGATTGGTGTATGCCCAAAACTGGAAGAATGAAGATACCCCTACAGTAGAAAGTGAAATAATAAGGAAAATATTAGTCTGTGCAGAGATGGACAGACTAACTTTAGAAATCAAAAATAAGGGTGAGGACAGAGGATTATGAAGTCTGGAGTAAAATGTATCAGTGGCTAAAGTCAAGGAAAAAGAAAGAAAGGGTTGATGCTTTACAGGAAGAAAGTTAAAGTTTTGTAAGCCAAAGAGAATGGAATATAATGGACAAATATGGGATGATACGAATGCATGAGTATAAAAGATGGTTGTAAATATGTAGATAATTGTAGATAAATTTAAATAGAAATAATATGCAGCTAGCATTATACTAATAACATAAGGGGAAAAAGAAATTAACTGTTATGTGTCTCTCTGTAATACAGCTTGTATGGCCAAAATAATGGCCAAGAAAGTTGCACTATGTTCAATTGTTTTTAATGTTTATTCAATATTTTCTTTAAAAAAAAACCCCCTATATACTAAACAAGCATCTTTCCTTCTAACAATGTTTATTAAATTATGATTCTTTTTTAAAAAATAATCAGGACACCTGGGGAGTTATTTGCTACCCCAGAGCTGCATAGCTGTCCTGCAACATTCTTCCAAAATCGAATTTATTTGGTTTCCATTGCTCTTCAGCTCAAGGCCCTGGCTTGGCTGTGGAAGGAAACAACAAGGAAGGGTCTTTCTTGAATGGTCCATTGAAGAAATATCCTGCTGAGGTTTCCATTTGGACATGCTGACTTCTGTGCCTAGGAAAGGCCAGCCCTAATCAAATTAACAGTTAGGCTGGCTTAAACATCCCTGAAAGACTTGAGCTGCTGCCCTAGTGGGCATTTTATAAGGGAGAAGTTGGTCTCCCAAGGAGCTTCCTTGGATTTTGGAGAAAGCTGGCAGCCTGTCAGCTCAGGTTAATGAATTCTCCACCCTGAAGTGCTCCAGAGTTTATTTTCCACCATCTGGAAAACACCCAGCCCCTTCTGCTGGGATTTGCAAAGGTTCAGCCAAAAGGTTATTAAAAAACTTTAGGAGTGGGGGGGGGGGGGGGAGAGCGTTAATAACAGACAGTTAATCAGATAATGGAAGGGAAGTGGAAGGGACCTTATAGGTCATCTAGTCCAACCCCCCACCCATGTGGGAGAGCCTACATCATTTCTGACAAATGGCAGTGCAATCTCTTGAAGGTCTCAAGTGATGGTGTTCCCACAACTTCCAAAGGCAACTTGTGTTCCATGGGTTGATTGTTCTTGTTAAGTACTTGGACATGGGTCGGAGTAAATGGAGACAGCCTCTGAATAGTGACTTTCAGCTCTTTATTAGCATGGTGACTTCTCAAAACAACAACCGTGAACTCTGCCTTATATAGGCAACCCTTGTGAGAATTGTCCAATAGCGAGCTATGAACGCTAGCTCTTTTAACCAATAAGAATCCTCTGTTAAGGGCCAATCGGATTCCTCAGAACTAACCAATCCGATCTGGCCGCCTAACAGCCAATCAGAAGTGCAGGGCCAGAACCCTGCACTTTACCTCAAGCTCATACTTTATTAACTATGGTACATACACAACAGTTCTCACTGTCAGAAAGTTTCTCCTCATTTCCAGGTTGAATCTCCCCTTGATCACTTTCCATCCATGATTCCTTGTCTGGCCTTCAGGTGCTTTGGAGAATAGATTGACCCCTTCCTCCTCCTCTCTGTGGCAGCCTCTCAAATATTGGAAGACTGCTATCCTGTCTCCCCTGGTCCTTCTCTTCCCTAGACTAGCCAGACCCAGTTCCTGCAACCGTTCTTCGTATGTCTGAGCCTCCAGTCCTCTCATCAACCTGGTTGCTCTTCTCTGTACTTTTTCTAGAGCAGGGGTCTCCAACCTTGGCTCCTGGAAGCCTGGCGGACTTCAACTCCCAGAATTCCACAGCCAGCTTTGCTGGCTGTGGAACTCTGGGAGTTGAAGTCCGCCAGGCTTCCAGGAGCCAAGGTTGGAGACCCCTGTTCTAGAGTCTCAACCTCTTTTTTATCATGTGGTGACCACAACTGGACGCAGTACTCTAGGTGTGGTTTTACTAAGGCTTTATAGAGTGGTATTAATACCTCCCTTGATCTTGACTGTATCCCTCCATTAATGCAATTTAGGATTGCATTAGCTTTTTTGGCTGCTGCTGCACACAGCTGGCTCCTATTCCATCTGCTCAGCTGCGACCGAGTAAAAAAACCACTGCCCTTGGGTGCCTCTGTCTGAAGATGGAGCTGACTTTATTAGGGTGCAATTCAAGGGGTGCTCAGGGGTCTCTTGAGCTTGATGGTTTTCTTGCAGATGTTTTGTTACTCAAGCTCGGTAACATCACCTCTGCTAGAAGAGGTTGTATATAAATGGAGAGCAAACCCCACTCCCTCCTAGCACTGATGATGTTACCAAGTTGGGTAGTGAAACGTCTGCAAGAAAACCACCAAGCTCAGAGAGCATCAGGACTCCTTATTTCAACCTGCGCTCCAAATATCTTCCTTTCCTGGTGCAAATAAGGCTATGGAAAATAATTCTTCCTCCTCCTCCTCCCTACATACCCTATCCCTTCTAGCACTGCAGATGTTACTGTGTTTCCCCCAAAATAAGATCTTGTCTTATATATTTTTTGTCACCAAAAAAGGCACTAGGTCTTATTTTCGGAGCAGGTAATCCACTGAATAACCCCTCACTTGTGTGCATCGCCCCCGGCCTCCTTTTCGCTCTCGGAGGCCTTCAGGAATTTCTTCTTCTGCTGCCGGCAAGGCTTTCCTGAAGGCCTCTGCAGCCTTCAGGATCGATCCAGACCTTTGTTCTCAGCTCCAGAGGCCTTCAGGAAAGACTTGCCAGCCTTGCCAGCTGCAGAAGAAATGGGCCGGCAAGGCAGATGTCAGGGTGTGCGAGGCCTGGCTACACCTGTCCAAAGGTTAGTAGCAGGGCAGCTCCACCCCCCTCCTTCCCCACCCTAGTTTCATTTTTACCCGTCTTCTCTGGAATGGGCGGGATCTTAATTAGGGCTTATATTGGGTGCACAAGTAAAAACCAAGCTAGGACTTACTTTCGGGGTAGGTTGTATTTTTGAGAAAACAGGTTATCTAGTTGGGTAATGAAATGTCTGAAGGAGAACACCAAGCTCAGAGAGCACCAAGGGCCCCACAGTCCTCCTCCTCTCTGCAAACCCCACTCCCTTCTAGCATGGATGATGTTACCTAGTTGGGTGATTAAACTGCAATGATACACTTAATAACAGTGGCAAGAAAAGTCGCAGAATGGGGGCAAAACACATTTAACAAATGTCTGACTTAGCAACAGAAATTTTGGGCTCGCTTGGAGCTGTAAGTCGAGGACCGCCGCCAAGCATCCAAAGAGACCGTCGGTGCATCAAAGGAGAGCCCACAATGCAATCACAAGGCGTTTCCAAGTTATCTTTTAATTTTCCAGTTCAACCCAGAGGGAAAAGCAACGTAAGCAGGAGAAGGATGGAAGACCCGGGACCAGATCAGATCAGAGAAAGTGGCTTTTTGCTTTGCACCTTAGAGGGAGACGTAACACGTGCACCGCAATCAAAATCGCTGCTCCCTTCATATCCTTCGAAAATCTTTATAATAAAACAAAAAACCCCCCACCAAATTCTCAAAATCAGGGTCTTGGTTGATCCAGGGCTGGGCTTCTACCGGTTTGAGTGAACCGGTATTTAATTTTATGGCCAGTTCAGTGAACCAGCAAATCCCAGCCCTGGCTGGCCCTGCCCACCAGCTCCCAGGTGTCTCCACGTAGCCAGTTTTGGATGCCGTTTGGGATGGCTGTGGTGCAGGACGTTGACTAGGCTACACCCACCCAACAACCCAGCAGAGAACCGATTGCTAAATTTTTTGAAGCCCACCCTTGGGTCGATCCCAATTTTTCCCCACCCCCCAGTAGGCGGAAGGGAGCATGATCAGATCAGAAGGTAGCCGTGATAGGATCCTGCAAAAGCGAATACCTGGGATATTCCTCCCCGACATCCCTCTACATTCCATCAAATGTCACTGGTCACATGGTGGTTTCGGATAGGTCTTGTCATGGTGATCTGGCATCTGCCATGCTGGTATCTCGGCTTCTGCTGGCCCCGCTGCCAATCCTTCCCGGCAAGGCGGAGTTCCCGAGACCAAGCCAACAGGAAGCTGTGCAGAGTGACAGCCAACCTAGGCAACATTTCGATGAAGTCTCATTCATCATCTTCAGACTTGGTCTTCAGCTCTGTGCTTCTCTCTGCTTCTCTTGGTCTTCAGCTCTGTGCTTCACTCTGAGAAGCACAGAGCTGAAGACCAAGCCTGAAGATGATGAATGAGACTTCATCGAAACGTTGCCTAGATACTTCCAATCTTACGTGGCAGAAAACCCGAATAACCAAAGATCCACGTACAAATACCCGCGAGAACCTCAGAAAACAAATATATATATATGTATGTATGTATGTATGCATGTATGTATGTATGTCTGTCTGTCTGGCATTCAGCTTTGTTCGGGTATTTTCCCACGTTATAGTAGTTGTGCTTTTAAAGTTGTAGCAACGTTTCAGCAGAATCTCATCTGTCATCATCAGGCTTCTGTATTGTGTTCGTCTGTGAGTCAGACTTTTACAGTGGTTTCAGATTTAAATTTGGGGCAGCCTATTGCTGTGTCAGAATGGTTTTTTCTTCATCCTGATTGGTTGGGAGTCTTGGTCTGTGTTTATTGGTCTTGGAGTTTGCTGTGTTCTGCTTGATTGGTGTTTCTAATACCTTCTGTCTGTTTTTTGGCTCTTTTTGTGTCTTGATTGGCTGGCAGCATTGTGTTACTTTATTGGAGGCCTTTAGTGCAGCTTGGCTTCGGGTAAATGGACGGCTATCATTAGTTAGGAAGCTGGGTTTCATTTGGGTGCCTGGTTGGGGTGTGTTTGAGCTGGAGGTATCAGGGGTGATCTGTTTGTGCCCAGGTGTTTGCCTGGCTTGTGGTGTGGAGATTTTTTTGTTTGTGAGTGCAGGCTTCCACCAGGCTGTCAATCATTTGGAAGCCTGCACTCACAAACAAAAAAATCTCCACACCACAAGCCAGGCAAACACCTGGGCACAAACAGATCCCCCCCTGACACCTTCAGCTCAAACACACCCCAACCAGGCACCCAAATGAAACCCAGCTTCCTAACTAATGATAGCCGTCCATTTACCCGAAGCCAAGCTGCACTAAAGGCCTCCAATAAAGTAACACAATGTTGCCAGCCAATCAAGATACAAAAAGAGCCCCCCCCCCAAAAAAAAACAGACAGAAGATATTAGTAGCAGAACACAGCAAACTCCAAGACCAATAAACACAGACCAAGACTCTCAACCAATCAGGAGGAAGAAAAAACCATTCTGACACAGCAATAGGCTGCCCCAAATTTAAATCTGAAACCACTGTAAAAGTCTGACTCACAGACGAACACTATACAGAAGCCTGATGATGGCAGATGAGATTCTGCTGAAACGTTGCTACAACTTTAAAAGCACCACTATTATGACGTGGGAAAATACCCGAACAAAGCTGAATGCCAGACATGTAAGTACCCGCGAAAACTTAAGAAAACATATATATATATATGTGTGTGTGTGTGTGTGTGTGTGTGTATGTATATCCTCAACACCATCAAGTGATTAAATGAAGCACAGTCCTGCATGAAAATAATTGTGATTAAATACTGAAAAGTAAATGAAATTCTGCAAAGAACGCCCATTAATAATATGGCCCAATGCTTAATTCCCTTAGCATCCCTGTAGCTGGAACAGCATTGAGCCAGCCAGAAAACCAATCGGTCGGTATGGAACCAGTTCCGTTCCCCTTTTGGAGAGCTGCACCATTAGAAATGGCTCCTCAGCTTTCCTGCAATTAGGATCCTTCTGGATCACCTCCCCTCCCTCCCCCCCGATCTGCCCATTATAGTTCAAGAGAATCAACTCCCTATAAACTGCAACCAATCCCCGCTGACCTGCCACGGATTTAAGCAAGCCACGGGGAAGATCTCCAGCTTGACACCCCCCCCCCCACAACCCCAGAGAAGAAGCTAAGCGGAAAAGGCCCAAAGGTTACCCCATATAGAGACTTTTTCCCTTCGTCGCTTCTACAGGTTGGGGGAAAAGGAATAGGGCTGCAGCTAAGCAGACTAAAACTACACGGTGGTGATTTTCTTGTCCTTGGTGGCTTGCTTGATGGCGGCCTGCTCGCAGATGATCTCCTTGAGGCGTTGCAACCTCATGTTTTGCGTGGTCTGGTCTCCCACGCCGGTCTGGCTGCGGTGGAGTAAGCTCAAGGCGTGGATGTACTCCAGCTCCGTGTACTTCACGCCTTGGTCCACCACCAGGTTCAGCAGCTCGTCCGCCGTGTTGTAGAGCATCTCGTAATACTGCCTGCAAGGCAAAGACAGTGTCAACTACACACACACACACACACACACACACTCCTTTGGTCTTTTCAGTTGCCAGCAGAAAGGTAGCCGGGGGGGGGGGAAAGCAGTGCATTCCTTAAATGACTTAGATAATCGCCTTGGCAGCCCAAAGCTCTCAGCACACAAGAACATTACTGGAGGGAATGATTGATGACTCTTGGCTATGGGTGTATCCCATTGGGGAATAGATCTAGAGTTGGGTTGGGATGGATTGGGATGAGATGGATGGGATAGGTTAAGTTGGATTGGGTTGGGATGCACTGGGGTGAGATGGATTGGATTGGAATGGGATAGGATAGGATATTTGGGGATGGATTGGGTTGGAATTAGAGCATTGGGATGAGATGGACTGAATCGGGATGGGTTGGGATGGGTTAAGTTGGGATGGTTTGGATGGGGATGAGATGGATGGATTGGGATGTGTTGCACTGGGATGCACTGGGATGAGATGGGTTGGGATGGGATAGGATAGGATACGTTGAGATGGGTTGGGTTGGAATTAGAGCATTGGGATGAGATGGAATGAAACAGGAGGGGTTGGGATGGGTTAAGTTGGGATGGTTTGGATGGGGATGAGATGGATGGGTTGGGATGGGTTGGATTGGATTGGGATGAGATGGATGGTTTGGGGTAGGTTGGATAGGGATGAGATGGATGGGTTAAGTTGGGATGGGTTGGGCTGGGCTGGGATAGGATATGTTGGGTTGGAATTAGATGCATTGGGATGGGATGGAATGGATTGGGATGGGAGGATTGGGATGAGTTGGGTTGGGATGCATTGGGAATGGGTTGGCATGGGATAGGATGGGATGGGCGAAGAGCAGCCTTCTGTCCAAAACATTTCTGCTCACTTCCTGCAGCCAAGGCTGACCATGGAGGAGAAGATGGTTTTCTCCACAGATTGCCCTTGGCTGAAAGAGTCTGAGATCAGAAAGAACAGGCTCTCCCTGGTCTGGGTCAAACTCCCTCCCTTCAGGACATACAGTATCTGTCAGTCATGAAGATTAGATTCTTTTTAATTAAAATAAACCGCCACTATCCAAGGAAGGACGCAACCTCCCTTTTGAGCCGCTCCCCCATTAAAAACTCCCTCTGCTTGGTCTGTTCTATGCCTTTGGCCAGTCAGCCAATGTTTGGGAAATGATTTCTTTGATTAAGTGCTCAAGCTCGTTGCATTTTGCCTCCCTTGTCGGGCAAATGGATGAATAAATATTGATCAGGAGCGCTTCCTGTTTTCTTTTGCCAAAGCAATTCGATGCGGCCAATACTCCTGATGTTTATCAAATAATGAAATATGGACGCGTTAGTTCAATTCTCCATGTAGCCCCACTGTCTTTCCCAGGTTTTGCCTAAGGCGGCGGTTGAAAAATATTCCGTCTAGTTTTTTGGAGTGGGTAGGAAGGGACCGGCAGATACAATTTGGCAGGAAATGCATCATTGATTCAATGCTGAGAAGAATTCTTAAGACAGCTGGACTCACATTTCCTGCTGTTTCGCGCTTCAGGGAAACTGGTGGGACTATACAGGCAGTCCTTGACTTATGATGGTTCATTAGGTGGCTGTTCAAAGTTGGAAAAAAAAGTGACTTCTGGCCATTTTTCACACTTGTGACCGTTACAGCATCCCCATGGTCATGGGATTTATATTTGGATGCTTGGAAACCGGCTCATATTTATGACGGTTTGCAGTGTCCCGGGGTGACGTGATCCCCTTTTGCGACCTTGTGACCAGCAAAGACAATGGGGAAGCAAGATTCACTTCACAACGGCGTTACTCATTTAACTGTCAAGTATTTTTGTGTTTAACCTGATTTCAATCTTTGTGTATTATATGTTGCTGCAAGAGTTTCTTTTCAATTGAGGGGTGGGCAGCCTGTCAAGCCCAAAACTCACATATGCATAGCCATTTTATTTAGCCTTATTATATTGTATATTCCTTTTCTTTCTTTCTCTTTGCTGGTTATGGGGAAGGGTTTCGGGCTTGCCACTTTCCTAAGGTGGGCGGAGCGGAGATAGAGAGAGTTGTTTAGGCTAGGTGGTTCTTCTTCCTGTGGGAACAAAAACTGACCCTGCTGAGACCTGGAGGTGGAAATTGATTTCACCAGGCAAACGTTGATTTACTTCTATTGGGGAATTTGGGGGGGGGGGGCTATTTCTAATTTCCAGTCCACTTCTTTGTGGTGTAATTCCAGATTGTGTCAGATCCAGAATTACAACAGACTTTGCCAATTTGATGCTTTCCTAAATGAAAGAAATTGTTTTGGAAGGTGGACTTTGCTCTTTTCTTTTTAAATGGATTTCATCCCTTGGAAACGTGAAACAACTGCAGGGATCCACGTAACAAACGTGGCAAGAAAACTCGTAAAACGGGGCCAAACTCACTTAACAGATTTCTCACTGAGCAACATAAATTCTGGGCTCAATTGTGGTCATAAGTCGAGGACTACCTTATGCGATGCGGTCCTGGTGGTATTGCAGGGGTTATTGCTATTGTTGTTCACTAGTGGGCACTATGGTGCTGACCCACAATTACCAATCCATTGGATTGGATAAAATTCTCGAGACTCCAACATAAAGCCTTATAAAGTCTTAGTAAGGCCACACCTGGAATACGGCATCTAGTTTTGTTGACCACATTACAAAAAAAACCAAACCATGTTGAGACTTTGGAAAAAGTGCAGAGAAGAGTCATTAAAAGGATTAAAGGCCTGGAAACCAAAACATATGAAGAACAGTTGGAGGAACTGGGTACGTCTAGTTTAATGAAAAGATGGACTGGGATGACATGATGGCAGCCTTCCAGTATTTGAGGGGCTGCCCCAAAGAAGAGGGAGTCAAGCTCCAAAGCCCCGAAGGCAGGACAAGAAGCAACGGATGGAAACTCATCAAGGAGAGAAGCAATCTGGAATTAAGGAGATACTTCCTAACAGTGAGGACAATTAACCAGTGGAACAGCTGGCCACCAGGAGTTCTCGGTGCTCCATCACTGGAGGTTTTCAAGAAGAGACTGGACAGCCATTTGTCTGAAATGGTATAGCATTTCCTGCTTGAGCAGGGGGTTGGACTAGAAGACCTCCAAGGTCCCTTTCAACGCTAGTCTATTCTTTCTCCCTCCCTCCCTCCCTCTCTCTCTCTCCAGCTAAAACATATGAAGAAAGATTGCAGAAACTACTTAGATCTAGTCTTGAAAAAAGAAGGACCAGGGTGACATGAAAGCAGTCTTTCAACATTGGAGGGGCTGCCCCAAAGAAGGAGAGGGTCAACTTATTCTCCAAGGCACCAGAAGGCAGAAGAAGAAAGGATGGAAACTCATCAAGGAGAGAAGCAACCTGGAATTAAGGAGATACTTCCTAATGAGGACAATTAACCAGTGGAACAGCTTGCCACTAGAAATTGTGGGTCACTGGAGGTTTTAAAGAAGAGACTGGATGGTCACTTATCTTGCTTGAGAAGGGGGTGGTGGACTAGAACGGGGGGTCACCAACCTTTTGGACCTCAGGGACCACCAAACTCATAATTGTAAATCCCAGGGACCACTAATATGACTTTTGACTAACGGTGGCTTGTTGACGTTGGTGGGAGAGAGAGAGAGATCTAATTTAACCTCTCTCTCTCTCTCTCTCTCATACACACACACACTCCCCACACAGAGGCAGGGGTGGGATTGAAATTTCTTAACAACCGGTTCCAAAGGTGTGGCCTTAATTTGTGGGTGTGGCTTGGTGTTCCTGTGACTGGCTGGGCATGGCTTGTATGAAATATTGATGTAAATATTGGTATATTTTTTTATAAAAAGAGAGCAACTTTGACCCAAAATCAGGCAAAGCAAGCAGGCAGATTGAGTTGCTCACAGAACCACAGATTCACTTAAGAGATTTGTGTTTCTGCCATTGGCTCTCTGAGTCTGTCACATCCAATTTGCTTGCAAGCTAACTCATAAAATTTGCTAGCACGCAAACTCACAAAATTAACTCACAAGACACCATGTATGTAAATATTAATTTTTTTTTTTTTAATTAAAAAAGAGCAACTTTTACCCCCAAATCAAGCCAAGCAGGCAGGCAGATTGAGTTGCTCACAGAATCACAGATTCACTTAAGAGATCTGTGTTTCTGCCCTCTGAGTCTGTAATTGAATAATAGAACCTTCAGTCCTAAGGGAGGTTCGGCTCTGCTTAAAAGCAGAGCTGAAGATCTAAAGATTAGCTGGAAAGCAAGAAACCCAACGACTTCCTGCTTTCTAGCTAATCTAAATCTCTCAGCACAGCAGATCGCCAGGAAAAAAAAAAAAAAGGAAAAATAGCAAGTTAGCAGGGTCAGGAGTGAGTCGGCAGGGAGGCCACTGCAGGCCATGTAGGCGGCCCAGCCTTGTGTTCCCGCGCAGCCTGGATTAATTGCTTTGGGGGTGACATTTCTCTGCGGACCACCAAAATTTTCTTGCGGACTACCAGTACCCCAACGGCCCACTGGTTGGCCACCAATGGACTAGAAGACTTCGAAGGTCCTTTCCAGCTCTATTCTGATTGATTGAGCATCACCTTGTCCTGGCACCTTATGGTTCTGATTCTCATTCACAACCCAGAATTCCTTCTGCTAGATGGGTGCTATATAAGCTTGTTAAATAAACCATTAACTCTGAAAGTAGCAGTGATTTGGAACACCTTAACCAAAAATCCTTATGCTTATTGGCTTCTTGAACCTGCCTCAAATGTAAAGCACAATTTTATTTTATTCTTTGGATGAGATGATCTTGGAAGATGAGGGTGGAGACAAACCTATGATTTTAGCAGCAGATTTCAATAGAAAATCATAGACGGAATGAACGCCAAAAATAACAGTGCTAATCACTTCCAAATCTCCCCCCCCCCTCTCCTTTTAAAAATGGTAGGATCATTTCCTGGCTGGCTGTCAGACACCCTGCAATCCTGTTGTCTTTTCAAATTATATTTATTTGAAAACTGACACTTCTTCTGTTTAAAAAAAAAAAAGGAATCAAAAGTCCAGATTTACGCAGGTAGTCGCAAGGAAGAGGAGACAGACCGAAGGATACGCAGAAAACTGAAGCAATAAATAGAAGAGGAGAAAAACTGAGGCCATCTGTGGTGAATTAACTTACCAAGATGAATCCTGTAAGGTTTGGGGATTAAGGAACTCTGTAAATTACCAAATCTATTTTCCCCCCACCCTCCCTAGAGATGGAAGGCTGATCACGATTAAGTTGAGAAAATCACCTTTCCGAGGCTTTGTTTTGTTTAGCGAGGTCCTGGGTTAGAGGTGAAAATTAGCATTTAAATGGAGACAAGTCCTGATGGCACTCCAGGGAGAATTGTTTCATTGCGACCGCCTCTTGCCAAATGAGATTATTATTATTATTATTTTTATAATATCCCAAGGGGTGGGCGGGGGAGTGTTGTTCTGGGAGGCCCCGCTCGATCCGTTTCTCCCCACAGAGCCTTCTCTGAGAAGAAGGGAGAGGAATATATAAACCTTCACTCATATTTTGTGTTAAATAAAATAACATTCTGGTCCGAGGTTTTGAATCTGGGTTGTGTAGAAATGAGGAAACCTGCACGGCTGCATGATGACATGCATGGCCTGCACAGTGGCCTAGAGGTGGAGCTCTTGCCTCACAATAAGGAGGCTGTGGGTTCGATCCTAGGTAGAGGCAGATATTCCGCTCTGTGTGGAGAATGAATATAATCTGCTGCCGAACAAAACACTCCGTACTGGTGACAGGGAGGGCAGTAAACACTCAGCTCTATTCAGTTACTGGGATTCTACCCCACGAGGGATTATGTTACGGGGTCATTAAATGACGAACAACAACAATAGTCTTCCTGACCAAAGAGCCCATCATGACAGAACCTCTGACGTTGGCAAAATTGTCGCATCCTCAGACACCAATCGTCCTACCCTATCCGTGTCAGGAAAATAAGCTTTTTTCTACGATTTTGCGTACTAAAAGCACCGTGTTAATGATGCTGTGTGCGGATTAATTATAGAAAAGATGGGGGAAGGGAGCCCTCCTTTTAAAACAGGGATCCCATTTGCCTGCCTGCCCCAGTAATTCAGCAAGAAAACCTGTCCTTTTCTTTTTTTTCTTTTCTTTTTGTCCCCGAGTGGAACTTTTATTACAGGGCATTAAAGGAAGCCCCCCCTTTCCTTCCGCACTTATCTAAATCTTTAATTAGTTCTATAATATACCGATGATATCGGGCCTAATTAAATTTATACAGATATAAAGGGCAATGAGATTATAACCAACTGAGCTGGAAAGTACATATTAAACAGCAAATTTAATGGTTCACGTCGATAAGTGCCATTTCCCAGCACACACACACACAAAAAACCCAGATTCAATTTGGGAGGGAGGCCTTGTGTTCAAATTATATCAGGAAAACTGCTAATCCGCCTCTATTTAAATACCCTTTATTAAGGCTCGGCGCTGCTTTGGAATTGGTGAGATGTGGGGAAGAGGCCTATAATTTGCATTTTTTAAATTATTATTAAATGGCAGAGAAAGGCAGAAATCGTCCAAAGTCGGAGGCCAGATGTGATAACAGATAACAGATACTCAGTGTTGGAAGGGATCTTGAAGGTCATCTAGTCCAATCCCTTGCCCAAGCGGGAGACCCTACACCATTTCTGACAGAAGGCAGTCCAATCTCTTCTTGAAAGTCTCAAGTGATGAAGCTCCCACAACTTCCGAGGGCAACTTCTGTTCCATTGCTTGATTGTTCAGAAAGTTTCTCCTTGTTTCCAGGTTGAATCTCTCCTTGGTCAGTTTTCATCCTTTCTTCCTTTGTCTGGTGCCTTCGGGTACCTTGGAAAATAGCTTGACCACCTTCTCTCTGTAGCAGCCCCTCAAATATGTATCAAGCATATACTTCTCTTCCTACACAAAATGGCTATGCTTTAACAGAATAACAGAGTTGGAAAGGACCTTGTAGGTCATCTAGTCCAACCCCCTGCCCAAGCAGGAGACCCTACACCATTTCTGACAGATGGGAGTCCAGTCACTTCTTGAAAGCCTCCAGGGATGAAGCTCCCACCCACTTCCAAAGGCAACTTCTGTTCCATGGGCTGATTGTTCTCAATGTCAGAAAGTTTCTCCTTATTTCCAGGTTGAATCTCTCCTTGATCACTTTCCATCCATGATTACTTGTCTGACATTCAGGTGCCTTGGAAAACAGCTTGTCCCCTTCCTCCTCTCTGGGGCAGCCCCTCAAATATTGGAAGGCTGCTCTCCTGTGATCCCTGGTCCTTCTCTTCCCTAGACTAGCCAAGCCCAGTTCCTGCAACCATTCGTTGTATGTTTGAGCCTCCAGTCCCCTCATCATCCTGGTTGCTCTTCTCTGCACTTTTTCTAGAGTCTCAACATCTTTTTTATAGTGTGGTGACCAAAACTGAATGCAGAACTCTAGGTGTGGTTTTCCTAAGGATTTACAGAGTGGTATTGCTCTCGATTGTATCCCTCTGTTAATGCCACTTAGGATTGCATTGGCTTTTTGGGCTGCTGCTGCATATTATAACGTATAAAGGATATTAAGTGATTTCGCTTCTTGAAAAAAGAGGAGGGGAAAACAGAGGGAGAATGGTAAGGCCAGTCTGCGGGAAGGAGAGAAGTCAGCACTTTTGCGTGCCAGTCAGCAGAAAAAAATGTTAACACAATTACTTTAGCTTTCCTCGCTGGGAGCAAGGGAAAACAGGCCTCTGCCGAGAACGGCCATCGTTCTGCAATTGCACCTCCAAAGGGCCTGAGGCTGGGAACAACTGCCAAAAGAAATTGTCTGCAGCTGCTATAATCTCTTAAGTACGGGCCACTTGCAGTTGCTACTCAAGTTGTGGTCATCTCTGCCAGAGTCTCCAAAAGGTGTGTACTTCAGGTTACATGTACAGCTAACCCCAGTGGTGGGATTCAAATTTTTTTTTGACTACTGGTTTTTTTGGGCATGGCTTGGTGGATGTGGCCATGTGACTGGGTGGGTGTGGCTTTTTTGTAAAAAACAACAACAACAACCATTTTTTGGGCCTTCTGGGCCTCAGGCAAGCCTCCTGGGCGAAGGAGTAAGACAGCAAGGGGAATCCCGGCACAGCTGATCATAGGAACAGCTGATCGTCAGGAGGGAAAAAGAAGAAGAAATTGTGCTGACCCAAACCCTGGTCCAATCAAACAAACACGAACCAAAAGGAACAGGAAACCTCTGAATGATTCTTACGAATCCCCGGTTAAAAGGCTGCTGCAAACTAATGAACTCTGATCAGCACAAACCTTGCCAAAACTGTGCAGGACTGCCAAGAATCACAGATAAGAAATATTTCACAACACAAGGATCTTCAAAAGCTAATTTAAGATACTACAATGTTCACGAGGCTGAGTTTCAAAACGTCTTTGCTTCCTGCAAAGAACGTCTGATTCACAGCTGGCTTTTATCTTCTTGAAGGAGGGGCCATTACCTTGCAGACTTACTCCCAAGTTGCCCGTGCTGTTGCAGCTGCTCTTTCCTGCGAGCAACCCTGCGTGCACGCACGCTTGGCACAGGCTCCTCGGGAACCTCCTCATCGCTGCTGCCAGCCCCCACAATCTCTGAAGGCAGCAGTTCACTCTCTAATGGTCCTGGCCCCTCATCTGAGTCCTCGCTCTCCTCAGCTGTCTGCACCTGCTGCCGGCTAACCATGACAGAAATATCTTAAGGAGTGACTCGGCGGGGCAAGCATTAGGCGGATTCGGTGGGTGGGTATCAGGAGGGTGGGGCAAGCGAGCAAGTGGCAACTGGGCAACTGGGTCGGGGACATGGCCAGCCAGATGTTATTACCGGTTTGGCAACTCAAATCCTTGCTACTGGCTCCCTTGAACCGGTACGAACTGGCAGAATACCACCACTGGCTAGCCTTCGACTTACCATCATTTGCTCTACTATTAGCAGCTAACCATGTGCAAGACTCTCTTTATGGCCAACAGAAGAGAATCTTTGTAGTTCAGGACTGAACTGTGGCGTCCTTGGGGCTCACTGGGCTTGGTGGTTTTCTTGTCAGACGTTTCATGAGCCAGCAAGGTAGCATCATCAGTGCAAGAAGGAAGTGGAGTTTACGGGAAGGAGGAAGATGACCGTGTAGTCCTTGTTGCTCTTTGACCTTGGTTGCTTTTTTGCAGATGTTTCAAGATCCAACTGAGGAACATCAGCAGTGCTGGAAAGGAGCAGGGTTTATGGAGAGGAGGAGAAGGCAGAGGGAGGAAGGAAGGAAAAGGAAAGGAAAGGAAAGGAAAGGAAAGGAAAGGAAAGGAAAGGAAAGGAAAGGAAAGGAAAGGAAAGGAAAGGAAAGGAAAGGACTGTGGGATCCTTGGTACTCTCCTGGCTTGGTTGCTTTCTTGCAAATGTTTCATGAGCCAACTATGTAACATCATCAGTGCTAGAAGGGAGTGGGGTTTATGGAGTAGAGGAGGAAGAGAAGGAGAAAAGGAAGAAGAAGGAATGGAGGCAAACGAGGAGGAGGAAGAAAACATGGGGCCTTTGATGGTTCCTGAGCTTGGTTCTTTTCTTGCAGACGTTTCATAACCTGACTAGGTAACATAATCAGTGCTAGAAGATAGTGGAGTTTGCTCTCACTTTATATATAAGTAGTACTCCCTGTCAGTATTGGTGGGAGTATTCTTAGTGGTTCCTTGAGTGAGATGTTGATTACTGTTGGCTTGTTTGTCTGAGTTGGTAGTTGCTTGGTTGTTGTCTAGTGTTAATCGTGTTGTTAAGCTCTGCTTATTTGGCATTGACTGCTGATAAGTTTGTCTTTGCATCCTTTAGCTTTCTGAGTTGTCTCTTTTGAAGGGCAGGTAGACGTTGTTGATCTCTCTGTGCCTGTTGATGGCTGATTTGCCTGAGTGCCAGGCTTCCAGGAATTCTCCAAGTAGTTTTTGGGACTTGGCTTGGTCTGAGTCTCCAAAGCATCTGAAGACAGGACAAAAAGCAATGGATGGCAACTAATCAAGGTGACCACCAACCTAGCTGATTGTCGGTGTCTGCTGTGCATGCGCGGTGGGAGATGCGCACGCAGGAGATGCGCATGTCTGTGCAGGGTGTGTGGCATGCACAGGGGTCACACACACGTGCACAGGGGGGGTCATTATGGGTGCACACGTGGCGCACATGCTTTCAGCACTCGATGAAAAGGTTAGCCATCACTGGTATAGGGTTTCCTGCCTGAGCAGAGGGATGGACTAGAAGACCTCCAAGCTCCCTTCCACTCTGTTATGCTGTTCTGGTCTAGGATGCTGACAATTTCCCAACTGAAATTACGGTTGAGTCTGTGTATTCTTCAATTAAGCAGGGTTCCTCTTGTCTTCTGCTTGCTAGTTGGTGTTTATGGATGTGCTCAGCTAGACGTCTGCCTGCTTGTTGTACACGGTGACTGTGGCGTTCCTGATGCCATAAATTGTAGACGAGTCGTCCTCTAATCAGCTCTGCAGGGACCACGACTTCTAGGCTACGCCAGCTGGCAAAAGCCTGGCATCTCCAGCCCCAAAGCAGCTGAAGGGTTGCCAAATCTGGGGTCAGCTCGAAGCCTTGCCGTGTGCTTCCAGGAACTGACCCCGGGCTCCATCCGAGGGTTAATCCCATTCCCAGTAAACGGGATTGGAAGGAAGAGAGAGGATCGATGGTTGAAAGGCCGAAGAGCAAGCCAACTATAAATGGACTTACGGATTTATTTGGCAAATGCTGGCTTAGCCGCCAATTTGCGTGAAACCCTGAAGAAATGAGATTTTACTGGCTGTTGCCGTGCCACAAACAATCTATCCAGTAGAGCAGTGGCTCCCAAACTTTTGGGGGACCAGTTGTGGAGAGAGGTTTTCCCGTGGACCGGAGGCGGGCGTGGCTTCACCTGCTGCCTGCATCCCGCTGATGGGGCTTGGCTTGTTTGCATGGCCCAGTTTCTGGCATGCCGTGGCCCCGTGCTGGTCCACAGACTGAAAGTTGGGAACCCCCGGTGTAGAGGGATCCTCCTGCATAGCCCGTCCTACTTGCCTGATCCACCGCTCTCTTCTCTCTCGTCTTTCACTCTTCTTGCTCCTTTCTCTTCTTTCTTTTTCTCCTCTCCTCTTTATTTCTTCTTCCTCCTCTCTCTTTCCTCTTTTTCCTTTCTCTCTTCTTTCTCCTCTCCTCTTTCTCCTCTTTTCTCTCTTCTTTCTTTCTCCTTTCTTCTCTCTCTTCTTTCTCCTTTCTCTTTTCTTTCTTCTTTTCTCTCCCTTCTTTCTCCTTTCTTCTCCTCTCTTTCTTCCTCCTCCTTTCTTCCTCATCTTTCTTCTCTCTTTCCTTTCTCCTCTCATTTTTCTCATCTCTCTCTCTTTCTCTTTTCTCTCTTCTTTCTTTCTCCTTTTTTCTCCTCTCTCTCTCTCTCTCGTCTTTCTCCTCTCATCTTTCTCTTCTTTTCTTTCTTCTTTTCTCTCCTTTCTTTCTCCTTCTCCTCTCTCTTCTTTCTCCTTTCTTCTTCCTCCTCTCTTCTTTCTCCTCTCCTCTCTTTCTTCTCTCTTTCCTTTCTCTTCTCTCTCTTCTTTCTCCTTCTTCTTCTTTCTCCTCTCTCTCTCTCGTCTTTCTCCTCTCATCTTTCTCTTCTTTTCTTTCTTCTTTTCTCTCCTTTCTTTCTCCTTCTCCTCTCTCTTCTTTCTCCTCTCTTCTTCCTCCTCTCTTCTTTCTCCTCTCCTCTCTTTCTTCTCTCTTCTCTCTCTTCTTTCTCCTTCTTCTTCTTTCTCCTCTCTCTCTCTCTTGTCTTTCTCCTCTCATCTTTATCTTCTTTTCTTTCTTCTTTTCTCTCCTTTCTTTCTCCTTCTCCTCTCTCTTCTTTCTCCTCTCTTCTTTCTTCCTCCTCCTCTCTTTCTTCTCTCTTTCCTTTCTCTTCTCTCTCTTCTTTCTCCTCCTCCTTCTTTCTCCTCTCTCTCTCCCCATCTTTCCTGCCCTGTGCCAACGCTCAAGATGCCAGCCCTCCGGTCTCTGTTAGTGGCAATTATTTATTCTCATGTTGCAGGTTTGCAGCATCTGAGCAAAGGAGAAAATGAGAAGGGGAAGGGGAGGGAGGGTGGACACGTCGAGACCACACATCTGATGTGTGAAATTTCGGGGTGTTCCCATCAGGCAGCCCACAGATGCCACTTGCAAGGTTCCTCCAACAGCCTCCATCTGGAAGATATGCTAATCCAGAGACACAAATGAAGAATCTGCCCTGCGCAGCGCCTGGATGAGGGGTTTGTAACACCACTTTTACTACCAGGAGGTTTGGAAGGGAGAATACACTTCAGATTCAGAGCTTGCTTTTGCAGTCAGTCCTCAACTCACAACAGTTCGCTTAGTGACCATTCCAAATTTACAACGGCAGTGGAAAAAAAAGTAATTGAATGACCGCTTTTCTCACTCTTTACGACCACTGCAGGATCCACTTGGGCAAATAATCGAAATTTGGATGCTTGGCAGCCGATTCACATTTATGACGGTTACCAGGGGCAGGTTGATGCTGAAGGATTGTGATCTTCCGAAAAGCAAAGTCGAGGGGGGAGCCGGATTCACTTAACAACGGTGTTACTCACTTCACCACTGCGGTGAATCCCTTAACAACCCTGGCAAGGAAGGTCATAAAATGGGGGCAAAAACTCACTTAGCAAATGTCTTGTTCAGCAACAGAAAAGTTGGGCTCAATTGTGGTCATAACTCGAGGACTATCTTATTTATTTATTTATTTACATCTTGCTTTTATTATCTTTATAAATAACTCAAGGTGGTGCAAGTATCTTAATATTTCTTCTATTTTCCCTGCAACCACATGAAATCAATTGGGTTGAGAAGGAAGATTTTATGACTTAGGCAGGACTTGAACTTACTGTCTCCTGGTTGACTTTCATACCAATTGACTTTCATTCACCCAACTGACTTTCATACTTAAGGCAGGACTGGAACCAAATGTTGGATTCAGCAGGTTCAGACCGGTTCTGGAGAACCGGTGGCAGAAATTTTGAGTGGTTCGGAGAACTGGCCAATCCCACCTCTGACTGGTCCCGCCAATCCCATCTATTCCCTGCCTCCCATCGAGTCCCAGCTGATCGGCTGGGTCTTCTTTGGTTGCCCTGCCCAGGAGAACGGAGCTGGAAAGCAGGTTAGTGGGGTGGAGAGGGAATGGAGATTTTGCAGTATCCTTCCCCTACCAGGCCCACCAAGTCATGCTCACAGAACTGGGTTGTTGTTGTTTTTTAAATCACACCATTGGTTGATATGGGATGGAGAGAAACACCTTTAGATTTGCTTAGACTACTTCTAGCCCGTCCTGTGCCAATAGGTCATTCTGGCAGAAAAAGAACACAGAACCGGTAGTAAAAAAAAATTATTCCCACCACTGACTAAAACTCCCTGTCTCCTGGTGATTGGTCCAAAGTCATCCAATTGGCTTTCATTCCTAAGGCGGGACTAGAACTCACCCTCTCCTGGTGATTGGTCCAAAGTCATCCAACTGGCTTTCATTCCTAAGGCGGGACTAGAACTCACCATCTCCTGGTGATTGGTCCAAAGTCATCCAACTGGCTTTCATTCCTAAGGCGGGATTAGAACTCACCATGTCCTGGTGATTGGTCCAAAGTCATCCAACTGGCTTTCATTCCTAAGGCGGGACTAGAACTCACCCTCTCCTGGTGATTGGTCCAAAGTCATCCAACTGGCTTTCATTCCTAAGGCGGGACTAGAACTCACCCTCTCCTGGTGATTGGTCCAAAGTCATCCAACTGGCTTTCATTCCTAAGGCGGGACTAGAACTCACCATCTCCTGGTGATTGGCCCAAAGTCATGCAGCCGGCTTTCATGCCTAAACAGAACTAGAACCACAATTCTGGTTCCCAGCCTAATGCCTTCACCTCCACCCCAAATTGTTTAGATTGCTAAGTGCCTCGCCTACCAAAAATCTGATTAACCCCTCTTGGCTTTCTTGGCAAATATATTTGGAAACAGTTTGCCCTTGTGTCCTTCCTAGGTGATTTTTTTTTTCCAATCCTTCCAGTGTCAGATACAGTCTTGGCATGTCTAACTGGCTTCCCGTCCAAGCACTAACCATGTCCTGGCTTCCCTTTAGCTTCTGACCCCAAGCAAGTTTGGTACGCGGAACGTGAGTAAAAGCCAAGGTAGAATTTCCAGAACTTGGACACCTAAGGTCAGAAGCTCTCTCCCTATTTAACTCACGTTGGCGCCGTGGACACCTGTGAAGGTTGGTATGGATATGTAGCTGCACACAACAGCAGATTTGTGTGTCCACAGACATACTCTCTCACTTCAGGTCTCTGGTCTTTTTAAGATGATGGATCTCTGATTCAGTCCATATTGGAAGAGCTACGACACAAGTCCCAAGGAGAGTCTTCTCCCATCTTCAGGTTTCTTGGTCCTGATGGACAATTGTTGGTCCACCCAAAACCAGGGATGACCACCTGTACCTGGGAGCATCAAACAGAAAGCTTCATGGAATTGACCACCAAAGGAGATTTATGGAAATGAAGGATAATTTGTGCACAATTTATAAGCCTTCTTTGGCAGAGAGAGACACACCAGAAGATGTGAGCTCAGACTTCATTGAACCTAATGAGAAAGAGAGAGAGATTTGTGTTCATTCTACACACAGTTGTACAAGTTCTGGCTCAACTCCAACTGGCTGGGTTCAAAAAAATGCCTTCCATATTTTCCATTCGGTTGGCATGTTCTCTGTGGGCGTCCCTTCGGTTTTTGGCTTTGATGGTAACGCAACTTGCCAGCTTCTGGGTTTGCCAATGGCCTGAAGTGCCCAATCTCGGAGTGTGACAAGCCAGGATGGATTTTCAACAAGCCTGGGTTGCTACTTCAAATCCCTGGTGGCTTCATTAGTGACCTAAGCAGCCTTAGAAGCACTTTGGAAAGCCAACAGTTCGACGGCCAAAAAAGGTTAGCCCACCCTTCTCCAAGCCAAGTCAATAGGGAAGCCAGATTCACATTAACAACCGGGTTACTGACTTAATGGCTGCAATGAAGTCGGCTTATCAAAGCTTAAGGTCAAACAGCCCAAGGAGTTGCTGTTCCAGTTCTACAGAGGAATTATTGAGTCCATCATCTGCACTGTCTGGTTTGGTTCTGCAACCCAACAAGACAGACACAGACTCCAGAGAGTAATTAGGACTGCAGAAAAAACAATGGCTACCAACTGCCTTCCATGGAGGATCTGTATCCTGTGAAAATATCTACACGCCCCTCACATCCTGGACATAAACTGTTTCAATTCCCACCCTCAAAATGACGCCGTAGGGCATTGCACACCAGAAGAACTAGACACAAGGACAGTTTCTGCTAAACAAATAATTCCCTCAACACAGTCCAACTATTTCTAAAGTCTGCACTACTATTACTATTAATCTTCTCACCACTCCTTATCACCCCTCCCCTCCCCCTTGTGACTGTATCACTGTAACTTTCTGGCTTGTATCCTAATGATTTATATTGACTGTTTCCTGGTATGATTTGATTGCTTATTGTACCCTATGACTATCATTATTAAGTGTTGCACCTGATGATTCTTGACTCTCGACGAATGTCTCTTTTCTTTTATGGACACTGAGAGCATTTGCACCAAAGACAAATTCCTTGTGTGTCCAATCATACTTGGCCAATAAAGAATTCTATTGTATTCTAAAAAAATTTTGAGTAGTTCAGAGAATTGGCAAATCCCACCTCTAACTGCCCTCGCCAACCCCATCTCTTCTCTGCCTCCCATCGAGTCCCAACTGATCGGCTGGGTCTCCTTGGGTTGCCCTGCCCAGGAGAACGGAGCTGGAAAGCAGGTTAGTGGGGTGGGGAGGGAATGGGGATTTTGCAGTATCCTTCCCCTACCAGGCCCACCAAGCCATGCTCACAGAACTGGGTTGTTGTTTTTTTTTAAATCCCACCATTGGTTGATATGGGATGGAGAGAAACACCTTTAGATTTGCTTAGACTACTTCTAGCCCGTCCTGTGCCAATAGGTCATTCTGGCAGAAAAAAATGGAGGCATGCCACTGTTTACTTTTAGAGGGCAGGTAGGGTATAAATCAAATCAGAACAAATCAATAATCATGTGCTAACTTTCAATAATGGAAGTGACTGGAATTATAAAACGGAAGATTGCTTTAATGCTTCTAAATCTATTCTCCTCTATTAGAATATGTACTTTGGGGACAGAAACAAGATTTGACCGGAGAGTCTCCAAGGAGAAGGTGATACATGACCAAAGAAATTGAAAAGAAAAAAAAAAACTGAGCTAAGCTGGAGAATAGCAGCCATGGCTTAAGAGGAATAATAGAATAACAGAGTTGGAAGGGTCCTTGGAGGTCATCTTGTCCAACCCCCTACTCAAGTGGAAACCATAAAGCAGACTTTGCCATGGATGGTGTTGCCGCTGGCAGCTATCAACCAGTTGTTTTCTTAAAACTTTTTTTGCGATAATAGTAGTCCAGGTTTCTATGGAGATTCTCCATCCTCCAGGTGCTGGTTGTCCCAAAGAGGCTTTTTCAAGAGGCAACAGGACTTTCTTGGTTTTTTCTTGAAGATGTTTTGCTTCTCATCCAAGAAGCTTCTTCAGTTCTGACTGAACAGGGGAAGATGGAAAGATTTATATTCCTGGCAGTCATCTGGTCATTAGTACTCTTCCTGAGAGTTGTTTGAGGCCACTTGGAGGTTTATCCTCAGGGTGACTTGAATAGTGCAAATGGGTGTGGAAGCTTGGAACTGCAGAAAGGACTGTGTTGTAGACTGGAGATAAAATGATGTTGTATCCCTCCTTCTCTGTTGAGAGAAGGATGTTCAATTTTGAGATAGATGGCCTCTTAGACCCCTCTTTCAAACCAGTGGTCCTCTCTGTCCAGAATGTGGACTTTGCTGTCTCCCAAAGACTGGCCTTTGTCTTTCAAATGCAGATGGACTGCTGAATCTAGTCCTGGTGGGTTTGTTCTGCTATGTTGCACCCTGTATTTGTGAAGTAATTGTTTTGTTTATCCAATGTACAGATTTGCATATGTCTCACTGCATTGTACTGCATACATTAATATTGCTCAGTTGATGCGTGGGTTCATTCCACATAATTTTAGTTGAGATTCTCACCAGCATTCAGAAATGTAGAGCTGCCGATGATTGAGATCAACTCACACCTAGGGTAGTTAAGGCATTGTCGATGATCGAGATCAACTCACACCTAGCGTAGTTACGCCATCATTGATGATCAAGATAAACTCACACCTAGTATAGTTAAGCCACTGTCGATGATCTAGATCAACTCACACCTAGAGTAGTTAAGCCATCGTCGATTGAGATCAACTCACACCTAGCGTAGTTAAGCCATAGTCGATTGAGATCAACTCACACCTAGAGTAGTTAAGCCATCGTCGATTGAGATCAACTCACACCTAGCGTAGTTAAGCCAATGTCAATGATCGAGATCAACTCACACCTAGTATAGTTAAGCCATTGTCGATGATCTAGATCAACTCACACCTAGAGTAGTTAAGCCATAGTCGATTGAGATCAACTCACACCTAGCGTAGTTAAGCCATAGTCGATTGAGATCAACTCACACCTAGAGTAGTTAAGCCATAGTTGATTGAGATCAACTCACACCTAGCGTAGTTAAGCCAACGTCAATGATCGAGATCAACTCACACCTAGCGTAGTTAAACCATTGTTGATGATCTAGAGCAACTCACACCTAGAGTAGTTAAGCCATCATCGATTGAGATCAACTCACACCTAGCGTAGTTAAGCCATTGTTGGTGATCTAGATCAACTCATACCTAGTGTAGTTAAGCCACTGTCGGTGATCTAGATCAATTCATACCTAGTATGGTTAAACTACTGTCGATGATATTGATCAATTCATACCTAGGTATAGTTAAGCAATCTAGACCATCGACAATTGCTTAACTATACTAGGTATGAATTGATCTAGATCACCAGCAATTGCTCAGCTACACTAGGCATGGTGATCTAGATTCTAGATCAACATACCTAGCCTAGTTATGCAACTGTCAGTGATCTAGATCAACACACACCTAGCGCAGTTAAGCAACTGCCAATGATCTAGATCAACTTATATCTAGTGCAGTTAAGCCATTATCTATTAGCTAGATTAACTAGGCATAGTTAAGCCAAGACTCTCTACCCTCCAAACTGTAAGATCCTGTCTTATATATTTTTGCCACCCAAAAAAGGCACCAGGTCTTATTTTGGGGTGATGTCATCCACTGACTAACCTCATTTGCATGCGGCACCCCTGGTCTCCTTTTCGCTGTCAATGGCCTTCAAGAACTTCTTTTTCTGCAGCTGGCAAGGCTTTCCTGAAGGCCTCTGCAGATTTCAGGATCGATCCAGAGCTTTGTTATCAGCTCCAGAGGCCTTTCAGGAAAACCTTGCTGGCTGCCGAAGAAATGGGCCGGCAGGTGTTGGGGTAGGCGAGGCCTGGCTACAACTGTCCAAAGGTAAATAGTAGGGGCAGCTCCACCCCATCAATCCCCACCCTAGCTTATTTTTTACCTGTCTACTCTGGAATGAGTGAGATCTTAATTAGGGCTTATTTTTTTTGGGGGGGGTAGGGCTTATATTGGGCACACGTGTAAAAATTAAGCTAGGACTTACTTTCTGGGTAGCTGGTATTTGTAAGGAAACAGGTTCATTCGACAATCCATCATACATGGGTTCAATCTGACGATTCTTCCACTGCCTAAAACCTAGGAGGAGAAGTCGTCCCCCACCCCCGGCTTCGATATCCCAAAGGGAACAGTAACAGCCCAGGAGAGAGCCCACGAAAACAGAGGCGGGGGGGGGGGTCAGGCTTAATCCATCCCAATTGGAGCTCATTGGTTTTGGGTTTTTTTTAAGCGTAGGATTCAAGCTAATTAATGCTGCGCGAAGATCAGAGCTCCGTAGAAACAGCGGGGAAGACCACAAACAAAGGGGTGGGTGGGAAGGAAATTACATAGGAGACTATTTTAGGGAGCCAAGTTCTTAATTGCAAATAAAATAATATTCTTTCTTTCTTTTTCTTTTTTTGTCGGGAACGTAAAGCAGAATCCAAGCGGACCTCATTAAAACATGACTTAAGCTCGTCGAGCCTTTTAGCCTCCAATGGGCTTAGCATATTTCAACGATTGTTCTTCTCTCCACCCACCCCTCCCAAAGTGGCCTGAATATTGAGGTCCTCAACGGAGCCGGGTTCAGATCCTTCCACGATCAGAAGGAATCACAGAATAAACACAGCTGGAAGCGACCTTGCAGGTCTTCTAGCCCAACCTCCTGCTCAACCATCTACTGCCTCAACGGACAAAGGGTTTGTCCAATCTCTTCTTAAAATCTTCCAGTTTTTGGAACAGCCACAACTTCTGGGGGCAACTTGTTCCACTGGCTAATGGTCATCACTGTTAGGAGCTTTCTCCTTAATTCCATGTTGTTTCTCTCCTGATATAGAGAAAAAGGTATTTTTTTTCCTGATTTTTGAACTTTTATTTGAAGGATGCTTGCCTAATTCTAATATTATTTTAATACCAAGAGGAAACCTCCTTCTCGGACTAGGATTTCAGCATTATTCAACTACAGGATAATAGTTTTATAGGTAGCCCTCGACTTACGAAAGTTTGTTTAGTGACCGTTCAAAGTTACTACCTTAACAACTGAAGCGATTCACTTAACAACTGTGGGAAGAAAGGTCGTAAAAGGAGACAAAACTCACTTAACAGCCATCTTGCTTAGCGATTTGGGGGCTCAACTGTGGTCATAAGTTGAGGACTACCTGCATGTATGTATGTGTGTGTGTGTATGTACATATCTATCTATCTATCTATCTATCTATCTATCTATCTATCTATCTATCTATCTATCATCTATCTATCTATCTATCCATCTATCTATCATCTATCTATCTATCTATCTATCTATCTATCCATCCATCTATCATCTATCTATCTATCTATCTATCTATCTATCTATCTATCTCTCTACCTACCTACCTACCTACCTATCTGTTTTCTGAGGTTTTCGCGGGTATTTGTATGTGGATCTTTGGTTATTTGGATTTTCTCCCGCATAGAATTGGAAGTGTCTAGGCGACGTTTTGATGAAGTCTCATTCATCACCTTCAGGCTTGTGTCTTCAGCTCTGTGCTTCTCAGAGTAATCTGTTTATTCTGTTACTCTGAGAAGCACAGAACCGAAGACACAAGCCTGAAGGTGATGAATGAGACTTCATCGAAACGTCGCCTAGACACTTCCAATTTTACGTGGGAGAAAACCCGAATAATCAAAGATCCACATACATACATACATACATACATATATATATTTGTAAAGCGTTGAAAGACTGCTCTCACCTAAAAGAACGCAGCCCACATTGCAACTTTGAATCCGGGTCTTAAGTCCCATTTTCGGGGTGTGTTGTACTTTCGAATGGTCGCGTAAAAGACCAGTCGTACGTCAAGGACAACCTGTAGAGCCCACCCCACCCCTTTATTCCTCTCATGGCAACCATGCGAGGTAGGCCCAGGCAGAGGGACAGCCCGAGAGTCACCCATTAAGCATCCGAGACTAACAACTAAATCATATCACAGCCATGTTTTCGGAAATAACCACCATGGATGGGGCCTGACACAAGCCAATTTGTCTCAAGCAACTTTATGACGGGGGCGGGGACTTCAGTTCCCAGATTTCCCCTGGCTGGAAATTCTGACAATTGAAGTCCACCCATCTTAAAGTTACTCAAGCTGAGAAAACCTATACTGACCTATGTACCATGTTCCCCCCAAAATAAGACCCTGTCTTCTAATTTTATTTTATTTTTGCTAACAAAAAATGGCACCAGGTCTTATTTTCAGGGGATGTCATCCACTGACTAACCTCACTTGCGTGTGTCGCCCCCCCGGCCTCCTTTTCGCTGTCCGAGGCCTTCAGGAACTTCTTCTGTGGCTGGCAAGGCTTTCCTGAAGGCCTCTGCAGCCTTCAGGATCGATCCAGAGCTTTGTTCTCAGCTCCAGAGGCCTTCAGGAGAGCCTGGCCAGCCTTGCCGGCTGCAGAAGAAATGGGCTGGCAAGGCGGGTGTCGGAGTGTGCGAGGCCTGGCTACACCTGTCCAAGGGTAAGTAGTAGGGCAGGTCCACCACCCCCAATCCCCACCTTAGCTTAATTTTTATCCATCTACTCTGGAATAAGCGGAATCTTAATTAGGGCTTATTTTTTTTGGGGGGGGATAGGGCTTATATTAGGAACACCAGTAAAAATCAAGCTAGGATTTACTTTTAGGGTAGGTTGTATTTTCAGGGAAACAAGGGTAGGTGATTTAGAGATCGCAACATCGGGGTTTCCAAAGCACCCTAAATCAGTACCCAAACAAAATTCATTCTAGGCTATTAAATCCAGTCCCTTTTTTGGGGGTCTCGTCCAACAATTGTGCCAATTTTGTTAAGGTTGGTATGGTTTCATATGGTTTTCATGTTAGAAGATGGAGTTGAGCGTTGGCAAAATTGGCAGAATGAAACATCTCCATGTTCAGGATGAAAATAAGAACTCGCCGCTCCTGTCTTGCTCATCTTACACATTTGGGACAAACTGAAATATACAACTTCACTCGGAACTCCATTGAGAAAAAAATGAAATTAAGAAGTCTGGCTCTTGCTTGGCATGGCCACTAGATGGCAGCCTTGTCTTGCCAAATCGCCACTGGCTGGTGCATTGTGGTACTATCAAAACAGCAAATAGTTTTGTTAAAATTATAGGATGGATAATTCTATCTATCCATCCATCTTTTTTTTTTTTTTTTCATTCTCAGCTGTGTTTTTTTAAAAAAAGTTTAAGTTTCTCCATCCCTAAATAAAGTTTAAAAGAAAACAAATTAAAAGCCACCTTTGGAAGTTTATATAGAGTGTCATAACTCCATATAATAAAATAAAACAAGACATGTTTACTTTTACTTTTGTTTATGCTTTACTTTTGCATTTGGTTTGGTAGTCAGCTGGGTGGATGTGTTTTTTTAAAGGGTTTGAGGTTCCTTTCTCCAACCTTGTATTAAAATAAAAATTTTAATTGTTTTTAAGTTAGTTTTTAAAAACCCACATTGGGATGATGGCAGAGCTTCTCAAAAGACTGGGCATGAAGAAGTGGAAATGCCAACGTAAAGAGGTGACCAATTTAGCCCATTTGAGTGCACCGGTGCCTTAACTTTGCTTTTAAAATGTTACATTTGAACCATTTAGAAATGTTAATTGTTTTCCTCTTTATCTTTCTACCATCCATGAACCGCTCTGCAGTCACTTTACGAGGGAGATGGGCAGCATATAAACTTAATAAACAATATATATATATATATCTCCTTGGTTATTCGGGTTTTCTCCCGCGTAAGATTGGAAGTATTTAGGCAACGTTTCGATGAAGTCTCATTCATCATCTTCAGGCTTGTGTCTTCAGCTCTGTGCTTCTCAGAGTGAGATGAACACTATACAGAAACCTGATGATGGCAGATGAGATTCTGCTGAAACGTTGCTACAACTTTAAAAGCACAACTACTATGACGTGGGAAAATACCCGAACAAAGCTGAATGCCATACATGTAAGTACCCGCGAAAACTTAAGAAAACACACACATATATATATGTATATATATATTTCATATACAAAGGACAAAGATACAAACAAATTGAAGGAGCCCCTATGGGATCACCACTGTCACCCGTCATTGCAAACCTGTTCATGGAAGAATTCGAATCCAGAGCCCTGGCCAATGCCATCCACAAACCCAAACTATGGTTAAGATACATCGATGACATATTTGTGATTTGGCCCCATGGAAAAGAAAACCTAAACAATTTCCTAACACACCTAAACAACACACACCCCAAAATCAAGTTCACCATGGAAACGGAAACAAACAAACAACTACCATTCCTAGATGTACTAATCTACAAAAAAACAGATGGCACACTAGGACACACCGTATACCAGAAGAAAACACACACTAACCGCTACCTCAATGCCCAATCCCACCACCACCCAGCACAGATAAACTCCGTGGCTAAAACACTAATTACTCGAACCAAACGCCTGGCAGACAAGACCCACATTAAGACTGAACTATGCACCCTGACCAAAGTACTGACAGCCAACGGCTTCCACAAAAGCAAAATCACCGGCTTGATCCACAAAAACACACTGAGACATAATAGAGACCCAGAAGAAGAACAGACCATGGAACAGCTGTCCTGCCCTACATAAGAGGTACTACAGACAAAATTAGTAAGATATTACACAGACATCACATCAAGACTGCCTTCAAAACAGACAGAAAAATAGCAGCCATCCTTAGAAACCCCAAAGATAAAATTGACCTGGAAAACCAAAGCATATACGAAGTCCCCTGTGCATCATGCCCGGCCACATACATTGGACAGACCAATAGAAGAATAAGCACCCGCCTGGATGAACACAAAAATGCAGTCAAAAAGCTGGAACACACTTCCTCACATGGAAGCCACAGGTCATAGCATCAACTTCAATGGCACCAAAATCCTAGCCACTATAGAAAACCCCAGCCACAGAATCATCAGAGAAGTCATAGAAATTGAAAAAAGACCAGAAAGCATGAATAAAAGAGATGATTTCACCAGACTGTCAATCATTTGGAAGCCTGCACTCACAAACAAAAAAATCTCCACACCACAAGCCAGGCAAACACCTGGGCACAAACAGATCCCCCCCTGATACCTCCAGCTCAAACACACCCCAACCAGGCACCCAGATGAAACCCAGCTTCCTAACTAATGATAGCTGTCCATTTACCCGAAGCCAAGCTGCACTAAAGGCCTCCAATAAAGTAACACAATGTTGCCAGCCAATCAAGATACAAAAAGAGCCCCCCCCCCAAAAAAAGACAGAAGATATTAGTAGCAGAACACAGCAAACTCCAAGACCAATAAACACAGACCAAGACTCTCAACCAATCAGGAGGAAGAAAAAACCATTCTGACACAGCAATAGGCTGCCCCAAATTTAAATCTGAAACCACTGTAAAAGTCTGACTCACAGACGAACACTATACAGAAGCCTGATGATGGCAGATGAGATTCTGCTGAAACATTGCTACAACTTTAAAAGCACAACTACAATGACATGGGAAAATACCCGAACAAAGCTGAATGCCATACATACATACATACATACATACATACATACATACATACATACATACATACATACATATATATATTTTCTCTGTCTGGCGGCTTCAGCAATGCCAACTTCTTCTGTTTCCAGCCGCAATCAGCGTGCCAGTTGCTATTGACTCGTTGCCCATTGTGTTAGCGACTGCCAACCCCCCCCCCCTTGCCTAATTAAGTTAATATTTCAAGGGGAGAGAGGAAGAAACAAAATCATTTTAAAAGGAAATGATTGAATTTGAGGACGCTATCCCAAAGAGAATTGGCTGCATTGTGGCTATGCAATTGCTCCACATTGTCAATGTTGGCATGACCGGGCCCGAGTTAATTACAAGATTATTCCCTGTACGAGGGTCCCTGTAATTGAAGTCGTGAGCGGTCGCTATTCTTCACCCATCTAATTTGAGGACAGTGGGGAAGAAAAAGGGAGAAAGGGAGGGGACATGGGATTATGGAGGTATCCCTTTCTTGGTGGGTGGGATGGGTGTGTGTGGAGGTGCAACGGAGCACAAAAGCCAGTGGTGGGATTCAAATAATTTAATAATAATTCTCTTCCCTCATGATTTCTTCCAACAACCAGTTCACCAAACTGCTCAGAAAGTTAACAGCTGGTTCTTGCGAACTGGTGCGAATCAATTGCCTCGCTTAGAAATGGAAATTTTGGGGCTCAACCGAGTTCATACTTCTAGCATTACCCATGCTCCACCCAGATGTATGCTCCAACCCCAAACCCCCCCCCCCAACGCACTCTCCTTCCTCCCACCTTGCAAAGTCCAGATCAGCCTCTCGGGACATGGTGATGTTGGTCAGGTTCTGTTGAAGGATGAAGATGTTCCGGCACATCTTCTTAATGCCAGACTCACTGATGCGCTTGAAGTACTGAGCCCCGTTGATGAGAATACAGGAAATCAAATGACCCAAACCTGGACGAGAGAGAGAGAAAGAAAAAAGAGAGAGAGAGAGAAATTTCAGATCAGGAGAAAGACATGCGCGTTTACTGACCAGATGCTTTTCTTGTTGCCAACGTGGAAGTTTTTTTAGCCAGATATATTATCATTGTGCTCAGAGAAAGAAATATCTGTTTCTATCTAGGATCGAACTCATAGCATCGTGATCGTGAGAGATAAGAGCGCCACCTCTAGGTCACCTCACCACTATAAAACTCTTAAATTATGACACAGGAAATTCTCAACTTACAACCATTTGTTTAGTGGCCGTTCGAAACTATAGGCCCTGGGAAAAAAGTGACTTAGCCCCCCAATCGTCGCCCTTATGGCCATCGCAGCATCCCCACGGTTATGTAATCTGTTCAGGCAGTCCTCAACATATGACCACAATGGATCCCACAAATGGATGGTTGCATGTCCCAAGGTCATGTGAACTGCAGCCATTCAGCAGAGCCAAGCCAACCGGGAACCCAGATCTACTTAACAACCATGTGACTAATTGAACCCTGCAGGGATTCATGAACAACGGTGGTAAGAAAGGTCATAAAATGGGGCAAAGCTCACTTAAGAAATGACTTGCTTAGCAACAGAAATGTGGGGCTCCATTGTGGTCATAAATCAAGGACTGCCTGTAAAAGAACAGAATCGATGTACCACTGGCTCTTTTTTTCTTCTTCATTTTTCTCTGTTTCTACGATGAGAAAGCAAGACCGGGAACTTTGCCCATCTCCACTCTTTGGCAAGCAACCCACCTTCGAAGATGTACTGGAACTTGTGCTGCTGCAAGCTAGCATTCATGGCTTCTTCCACGGCGCTGATGTCCTTGTTCAGCCGCACCACCAGGGGGTCGTAATCCATGCTCTCCACATTGGCCACAATGGCATAGTTGCCCTGTTTCGCCAAAGGGATCAGGTAGTGGAAGCAATGGACCCTGTGAATGAGAAGGGTCTTCAAACTGGGTTTGTCATGAGAAACTAGGATTATTAGAGATCCAAGGCTGGGGAAGGGGGGAACTCCTGGGTGGGCCTCCTCTCTTCAGGCACAAGGAAACCAAAGCAACGTGGAAAATCCACAAGGCCAAGGGAGCTATGCATGGCACCCAAAGAGTGCCATGCTTGAACCAGAGGTTCAAATGAGATGGAATGAGACAACTTGACATGGCCAACTCTCGGTGGGCAACTCGTCATGGCCAACTCACCGGAAGCCAACTCAACAAATACAAAGTTACATTCATTTCAAAGGAACAAACAATAATAATAATGAAGTCAACCCAGAAATACAAGAGTTACAATAATTTTGATGGAAACACAGTCACCGTAATAAAAGGAATGGAATGAAACGATTAATACCGTG
The DNA here is from genome assembly GCA_033807585.1 of Hydrophis major. Classification (NCBI taxonomy): domain Eukaryota; kingdom Metazoa; phylum Chordata; class Lepidosauria; order Squamata; family Elapidae; genus Hydrophis; species Hydrophis major. Next base: position 212,024,196 of record CM066331.1, on the reverse strand, counting down.
TTGAATTGAACCACGACGAGTTATCCTGCAGGAGCTGGTGGTAGTAAGCTGGCAAACTGTATCCTAGACCAAGGCAAGTCCAAAAAGGCTAGAAAATTCCTGGGATTCTGGCATTTTGATGAATCCACCATTGACAGGCACACAGAGACCAATAACGTCTACATAGCATTCAAACGAGACAATCGAAAAGCCCAAAAGGTAACAAAGTGTGCCCTCCCACGCCCCCTAGGCATGTGCGCACAATCCCCACTCATCCCCACTGCCCCCTTATCTGCACTACGCCTGAATAGCTGATTTTCTACTGATTTGAGGCCTTTTTCAGCCTCCTAGAGGCTAGAGGAAAGCTTCTACAGGCTTCTGAAGGCCAAAAACTAGCCCCCTTTCATCACTTCCAGTATTTTAGGAAAAACAGGAAGTGATGAAACAGGGCTAGTTTTCAGCCTGCGAAGCCTGCAGAAGCCTTCCCCAAACCGTTGGGAGGCTGAAAATCAGCTGTGAGGCATGCGCAGTGAGGTAAGTTTGCCTGCAGCTTGTGTGCTGGCACAAGTGGCTTTGTGTGCCACCTGTGGCATGCCATAGGTTTGCCGTCACAGCACAAGACCAACAATCAACAAATAAATAATACCCCCATCAAGGAATTACCAACACAGACAAACAGTAAACAACCGCCTAGGAACCACTAAGACCACTCCCACCAATGCTGATAGGGCGAGCCACCAGTACATAAAAAGAAGGGCAAATCTCACTACCTTCTAACACTGATGGTATTTCCTCCTCCTCCTCGGAAAATTACGGAGTGCACCCAAAATATTCTGTAGACGATGTTATCCCTGGGAAGGAAAGGTCCATCAAGACCTCCGGAACTGAGACTTTTCTGATCCGTACCAAGGTTGCCTGAAGTATTATTTGCTATGATGCTGCTTACAGGTGGTCCTCGAGTTATGACTGTAATTGAGCCCTGTGTATACGGTTATGAGTTATGATAGTCCCAAACAGATCACCATGTTGTGACGGGATCTCATTCGCAGATGGTTTGGGTTGTGCCTTCCGAGTTCTCTGCTCCTTTGCAAATGAAATGTTTGCATTGACCTTAACTCCACTTCGGCATGAAGGTTTTCCAAAAACATAGCTGAAGGAAACCTGATTTCGCCAAATGTATCTTGGAAGCCCTTATATGTTGAGCTGTACTCACTACAAAAATCACTAAACCTGAAGGTAGGCCTTTCATTGACCAAAAGGACCAATCAAGGGGACATTCCAGAAACAGAAATGACAGCTTTATGACTTTCTGTTTGAAGTTCATATAGAACAGGGGTGTCAAACTCAAGGCCCGCAAGCCAGATCTGACCCATGGGGTGCTTAAATCCGGCCATGCAACCGGCGTGGACATATCAAGGGACTGGTCTGCAGTGCCTCTGGCGGCTAAAACGGGCTGCGTGCACCCCCTATGCACCTCCTTTGCTCCCTCCATGGCCTCCTGCAGCACTCTGCCGGCTGAAAACAGATCAAAAAACAGGGCCCAAACCAAGCTGAAAACAACCCGAATGTCATGCCCCTGTTGGAATCTGATTTCAAGGGGGAAGTTGAACAGCTGACAGGGAATGGGAGTGTGGCTCTGGTGGCTGTGAAAGAACCTGGGGAAGGGCACAATCCGGCTGGGCAGTCAGAGGAAGACCCAGGGCCACCCCGTCTTCATCTTAGGGCACGCAGGGAGGAATGGATAAGGGAGCAACGTGGGTTATGGGGGAGAAAAAGGCCCTGATTCCCTTCATTAGCTGCAGCTGGGAAAGCAGGATAAAAGGGGTGTTTGCACACAGCACCTTGCTGGAAGCAAATTTGTCAAGTCTTATCTGGGTTCTGGCGTCCTCCCAGCTGTGTGTGTTTTATTATCTTTTGAAGTCTTCAATTCCTTATCCTGCCCTGTCTTGTTAATTGCTGCAGTGTGGTTTGTGTTGATTTTTGTTTATCATTTAGATGTACTTGGGGTTTGGAGGGAATTTCTTCCCTTTATAAACTGTTCTTGGGAGAGTTTTTCTCTGGCCAATGATAACTGGACATTGGGGGCCAAGTTGGAGGTATTAAAGGGACTTTATCTATTTTTGTGACTTTGTTGCTTTTGTGCCATGCCCCTCTGGGTCATCACACTGAAAATGGCCAAAAAATGTTTCTGGCCAGCAGAGTGCTGCAGGAGGCCATGGAGGGAGAAAATGAGACACAGGAGGGCCACACACGGACCTCCCATGCCCTGTTTTGGCCGGCAGAGTACTATAGGAGGCATCCATTTTGCCCCCCCCCCGGCCCCGCCAACAGCCCGCAGAGGAGAACAACAATGCTGATCTGGCCCTGGAAGAAATCCAGTTTGATACCCCTGATATAGAATGACACTAAAAACTAAAACGGTACTAACCATCATAATGTCTGTGGTAACTTCATGGGTTTCTAGTTTCTTGGGAGCAAGACAGATGCTCCTGTTATGTAGAACAAACAGATTGAAGACTAGCAGTGCGCATCCCTGAACACCAATTAGCAGTCAGAAGACATGATGAAAACTGCTTAATTGCACAAGACATGGGCAGATTTTGCCATAGTTTCAACTGGGAAACTGTGAGCAGCCTAGATTAAGCCAGGTCCAAAAACACTAGGGAATTTCTAGGAGCCTGGCGTCAATCGGCCATCAACAGGCACAAGGAGGTAAATAATGTCTACACGCCATTCAAAAGAGACTGTAAAAAAACTCAAAAGAGGGACAGAAAGACCAAAACCTCCTTGCCAGCAATCAACAGTCATATGAGTAAAGACCAGGGGTGGGATTCTAACAGTTCGGACCGGTTTGCCTGAATCCCTTGCTCCAAAAATCAACTGGCAGTGAACTGGTTCGCTGCAACTATCATGCGGGCCCGCCTGCCCGCCCCTATGCTTTACCTACCTATATTGTCTTAGCTGATTAGCGCGGCATAACGGGTTGCCGCTTCTCAAGATGTGTTACTTGAGTGTTACCCATGAGCGGATAGCGCACGATCACTGAACCAGTTGTTAACCCGGGAGAATCCCACCCCTGGCGGAGACTAACTTCAAGATTAACACTAGATTGACCAACAAGCCATAATCAACATTCCAATCAAGGAGAATTACCAACTCAGACAAACAATCCAACAATAAACAACAGCCTAATCAAGGAACCCATCAAGATCACTCCCACCAACACTGACCAGGCAGACACCCATATGTAAAACGAAAGCCATCTCCACCAGGGGTGGGATTCTACCGGTTGGAGACCGGTTTGGGCAAACCGGATGTTAAAGTTATAGCTGGTTCACTGAACTGGTATTTCAACTGAGTGGCTGGCCCCTCCCAGGAGTCTCTACATGGCCTGTCATGCCCCTGTTGGAATCTGATTCCGAGGGGGAGGTCGAGTAGCTGATAGGGAGTGGGAGTGTGGCTCCGGAGGTTGTGGAAGAAACTGAGGAAGGGCACAGTCCAGCTGGGCATTCAGAAGAAGCCCCAGACCCAATCCCTCTTTATCCTAGGGCACGCAGGAAGGAACAGAGAAGGGAGCAACGTGGGTTATGGAGGAGAAAAAGGCCCTGATTTCCTTCATTGGCTGCAGCTGGGAAAACAGGATTAAAAAGGGTGTTTGCGCACAGCACCTTGCTGGAAGCAAAGCATGCATTATTTTGGTTTGTCAAGTCTTATTTGGGTTCTGGCGTCCTCCCAGCTGTGTGTGTTTTATTATCTTTTGAAGTCTTCAATTCTTTATCCTGCCCTGTCTTGTTAATTGTTGCAGCTAGTGGTTTGGTTTTTATTTATCATTTAGATATACTTTGGGCTCGGATTGAATTTCTTTCCTTTAAAAACTGTTCTTGGGAGAGTTTTTTCTCCAGCCGATGATAACTGAACATTGGGGGCCAAGTTGGAGATATTAAAAGGACTTTACCTACTTTTGGGACTTGGCTGTTTTTGTGCCATGCCCCTTTGGGTCATCATGCGGCCTATTTTTGATGGAGGTAACTGCAGGGTCTGCGCGAAGGCTCTGGGAGCGGGAAAACGGGCCTTCTGGAAGTCTGGAAATGGGCTTGTTTTTGGCTTCCAGAGGGCCTCCAGAGGCCAGGGGAGGCTGTTGTCACCCTCCCAGAGGCCCGGAGGAGGCCTCTGGATCCTTGGGATAGAGAAAAGGCCTTCTCTGGGTTCTGGAGGTCCACCTGAAGTTGGAAACAGAAACTTCCAGTAGGCCTCGCCCACCCATCAACCAGGTTGCTGGGATTTTTGGATCCCACCCCTGATCTCCACTCTATTCTAGTACTGATGATATTACCAAGTTGGGTCATGAAATGTCTCCAAGAAAACCAACAAGCTCAGAGAGCATCCAGGACCTCACAGTTCAAGCCTGAACTACAAAGATATTCTTTTATTGGTGGAAGAGAGTTGAGAGGTTATCTAGTCCAATTCTCCTTAACTTTTTGGTAGCTTGAAGATGTGTGGACTTCAACTCCCAGTCTTCCCCAGCCAGGATCCTGGTGTTGGGAAATCTTTTGAGTTTTTGAAGTCCTCACATCTTGCCAATGTGGAGAAACACTGGTCTGGACCATGGGGTCTGCAACCTTAAACACTCAAAAGAGCCATTTGGACCCGTTTCCCAAAGAAAAGAAAACCCCAGGAGCCAATAATTTAACAACCGGTGTGACTGGGTGAGCGTGGCCAACGCGACATCACTCATTCCCACCCAGTTACCTCCTGCTCTGGAATGTGGAGCGAGTCTCCATCCCCTGCCATCACCCTTACCTTCTCAGGCCAGGCGAGAAGCAACGGGGAGGAGAGTGGTGGGGCCAGCCAGTGGTGGGATCAGCCAACAGGGAGCCACAGCAGCAGAGGGCCAAAAGAGCCGGTTGCTAACTCCTGGTCTGCTAACTCCTGGTCCTGTAACAGGTTGCTAACTCCTGGTCTAGAGTCTATAAAGGTGCTAAACTGTGTGAATAAATAAACATATACCACACATACACCTTGTGTCAGGGCTCAGGTAGTTACCCCCATTTAAAACATGAGTCTTTAGACGGATTTTCAAAACTTAAAGAAGATGTCAACTCATAAAACATTTTGTATACACATTTTATAGTTGACAACAGAAAGAAGGGGGAGAGTGTCAAAGAGCAGGTGGCAGTGTGGAATCGAAAGTACATTCCATTCATATTTTCTTCAAAGACTGATTAGATGACTGAAGCTTCTGCTGCACAAAAATCTAATTGGAGAGCATGATTGATGACTCTTGGCTGTGGACGTGTTTCGTTGGAGAATATGAATTATGATATACCCAGAGGGTTGGGGGGGGGGGGAAAGCAGAGTCAAGGGTGACAGTAAATTACGTATCTCAGATTTGGCTACTCCCAGGTAAATCCTGGACATAGAATGTTAACCTCAAATAAATCTTTTTTAGTTAGGCTCGGGGCTCATGATTGAATTGGAGTAACTGCCGGAATCCTGACAGAAGATTTATTAGGAGTAAACATGCTGGTGCTACCTGGGTATAGCTGACTCTAAGACACATCATTCATGGTCACCCTTGACCCTGGTTTTCCCTCCACCCCTCTGGGTGTATCGTAATTCATATCCTCCAATGGGACCCGTCCATAGCCCAGAATCATCCATCAGGCTCTCCAGTTAGAATTTTGTGCAGCAGAAACTTCAGCCACCTAGGAACTATCTTTGAAAACATTTATGGAAGGCACTTTCGATTTGCCAGCTGCTGCACTATTCCTCCGTTCCTTTCGATTGGCAACTCTAAAAAGACCAGGGAAATATTTGATGAGTGGACAACTTGATTGGCAAGCAGTGGTGGGATTCAACTGGTGTAACAACCGGTTCGGTGAGCGTGCGCTTCACACTGCATTTGAAAATAGCAAGAAAACTTACCTTTTACTGCAGCCCCAGTGAGTAAAAACAGCTGGGCTTCAAACAAAGGAAATATAGGACAGGATACCGCAGGGGCCAAACAATCACTGGAACTACCCGTTTGCCCAAACCGGTCCGTACCGGCTGAATCCCACCCCTGATGAACAAGCGAACGAACGTTTTCGGTTCATACAACACACAGACCCATCAACTGCCTAAAAAGCTGGTTTTGTGCAAGATGCAGCATTCTCCTCCTGCATATTCCAGAGAGTTGAAAGTTAGCTAAGACTGTCATCAACCTGGTTAAGACTCCGGCGTTAGTGTTTTTAATTGCCTCTTGCAATCTTAAATCAAGACGAAGAGTGATTAAAAACTCACACATCTGCCACCTCCAGCTTGGAAAAATCTCTGGCTCTTACTCTTGGCCCTTCCTACTCTATCTGAACTACGGGGATAATTACACAGACCTACCTGACAGGGAGAACAGAAACAAAGTATAGGAAATGTTTTTACAGGGCTAATTTTCTGCGTAATTTGCTCTATATGCTGCTTTATAAATTCTAAGGCTTTCTTCCCCCAGGACTCTGTGGATCTTGGGGGTATTCCAAAATACTTAGATTTAGACATATCTACTCAGCACAAAGCAAGAAACTTGGAGACGGTGAGTTCTAGTTCCACCTAAGGCATGAAAGCTGGCTGGGTGACTTTTGGGCCAATCACCAGGAGACGGTGAGTTCTAGTTCCACCTTAGGCATGAAAGCCGGCTGGGTGACTTTTGGGCCAATCACCAGGAGACAGTGAGTTCTAGTTCCACCTTAGGCATGAAAGCTGGCTGGGTGACTTTTGGGCCAATCACCAGGAGACGGTGAGTTCTAGTTCCACCTCAGGGATGAAAGCCGGCTGGGTGACTTTTGGGCCAATCACCAGGAGACGGTGAGTTCTAGTTCCACCTTAGGGATGAAAGCCGGCTGGGTGACTTTTGGGCCAATCACCAGGAGACGGTGAGTTCTAGTTCCACCTTAGGCATGAAAGCCGGCTGGGTGACTTTTGGGCCAATCACCAGGAGACGGTGAGTTCTAGTTCCACCTTAGGGATGAAAGCCGGCTGGGTGACTTTTGGGCCAATCACCAGGAGACGGTGAGTTCTAGTTCCACCTTAGGGATGAAAGTTGGCTGGGTGACTTTTGGGCCAATCACCAGGAGACGGTGAGTTCTAGTTCCACCTTAGGGATGAAAGCTGGCTGGGTGACTTTTGGGCCAATCACCAGGAGACGGTGAGTTCTAGTTCCACCTTAGGGATGAAAGCTGGCTGGGTGACTTTTGGGCCAATCACCAGGAGACGGTGAGTTCTAGTTCCACCTTAGGGATGAAAGCTGGCTGGGTGACTTTTGGGCCAATCACCAGGAGACGGTGAGTTCTAGTTCCACCTTAGGGATGAAAGCTGGCTGGGTAACTTTTGGGCCAATCACCAGGAGACGGTGAGTTCTAGTTCCACCTTAGGCATGAAAGCCGGCTGGGTGACTTTTGGGCCAATCATCAGGAGACGGTGAGTTCTAGTCCCACTTTAGGGATGAAAGCCGGCTGGGTGACTTTGGGCCAATCACCAGGAGACGGTGAGTTCTAGTTCCATCTTAGGGATGAAAGCCGGCTGGGTGACTTTTGGGCCAATCACCAGGAGACGGTGAGTTCTAGTTCCACCTTAGGGATGAAAGCTGGCTGGGTAACTTTTGGGCCAATCACCAGGAGACGGTGAGTTCTAGTTCCACCTTAGGCATGAAAGCCGGCTGGGTGACTTTTGGGCCAATCACCAGGAGACGGTGAGTTCTAGTTCCACCTTAGGGATGAAAGCCGGCTGGGTGACTTTTGGGCCAATCACCAGGAGACGGTGAGTTCTAGTTCCACCTTAGGCATGAAAGCCGGCTGGGTGACTTTTGGGCTGATCCCTCTCTCTCAGGTCAATCCACCTCATAGGTTGCTCCAAGTAAGGAGGATTAAGTAGGTTTGCCACTTGGGTTGTTTATACATACAAAATGAAGGAATGAATGAATGATCGACATGTCTTACCTGACTTCCAGGTGTAAAACCAGCAAGCAGGAGTCTGCCATCTCCTGGAAAGATCGAGCCAAATCTGTGAGGGTCTGCAGGATCTGTTCTGACACTGGCGGGAGATCAGCTTTGCTGTGAACGTCTTGGGCGGGAGAAGCTGGAGACCAAGAAAAAGGGACATCAGGGTGATGCTTCCCTTTACAAAGCAGCCACATTTCTCTGCTACTTCAGATGACCTCTACTGTGGGATCCTTGGTGCTGAGCTGGTTTGTTTTCGTGCAGACGTTTCATGACCGGACTAGGGAACATCATCAGTGCTAGAAGGGAGTGGGGTTTCCAGGGAGGAGGAGGAGGAAGAAAAGGAGGAGGAGGAGGAGGAGGAGGAGGAGGAGGAGGAGGAGGAGGAGGAGGAGGAGGAGGAGGAGGAGGAGGAGGAGGAGGAGGAGAAGAGTGTGGGGTCCCTTGATGCTCTCTCAGTTTGGCTGTTTTCCTGCAGACGTTTCATGACCCAACTAGGTAACATCATAAGCACTAGATGGAATGGGGTTTGTAGGGAGGAGGAGGAGGAGGAGGAGGAGGAGGAGGAGGAGGAGGAGGAGGAGGAGGAGGAGGAGGAGGAGGAGGAGGAGGAGGAGGAGGAGGAGGAGGAGGAGGAGGAGGAGGAGGAGAGTGTGGGGTCCCTTGATGCTCTCTCAGTTTGGCTGTTTTCCTGCAGACGTTTCATGACCCAACTAGGTAACATCATAAGCACTAGATGGAATGGGGTTTGTAGGGAGGAGGAGGAGGAGGAGGAGGAGGAGGAGGAGGAGGAGGAGGAGGAGGAGGAGGAGGAGGAGGAGGAGGAGGAGGAGGAGGAGGAGGAGAGTGTGGGGTCCCTTGATGCTCTCTCAGTTTGGCTGTTTTCCTGCAGACGTTTCATGACCCAACTAGGTAACATCATAAGCACTAGATGGAATGGGGTTTGTAGGGAGGAGGAGGAGGAGGAGGAGGAGGAGGAGGAGGAGGAGGAGGAGGAGGAGGAGGAGGAGGAGGAGGAGGAGGAGGAGGAGGAAGAGGAGAGTGTGGGGTCCCTTGATGCTCTCTCAGTTTGGCTGTTTTCCTGCAGACGTTTCATGACCCAACTAGGTAACATCATAAGCACTAGATGGAATGGGGTTTGTAGGGAGGAGGAGGAGGAGGAGGAGGAGGAGGAGGAGGAGGAGGAGGAGGAGGAGGAGGAGGAGGAGGAGGAGGAGGAGGAGAGTGTGGGGTCCCTTGATGCTCTCTCAGTTTGGCTGTTTTCCTGCAGACGTTTCATGACCCAACTAGGTAACATCATAAGCACTAGATGGAATGGGGTTTGTAGGGAGGAGGAGGAGGAGGAGGAGGAGGAGGAGGAGGAGGAGGAGGAGGAGGAGGAGGAGGAGGAGGAGGAGGAGGAGGAGGAGGAGGAGAAGAGTGTGGGGTCCCTTGATGCTCTCTCAGTTTGGCTGTTTTCCTGCAGACGTTTCATGACCCAACTAGGTAACATCATAAGCACTAGATGGAATGGGGTTTGTAGGGAGGAGGAGGAGGAGGAGGAGGAGGAGGAGGAGGAGGAGGAGGAGGAGGAGGAGGAGGAGGAGGAGGAGGAGGAGGAGGATTATTGTGGGGATCCTTGCTGTTCTTGGAGGGTTTCTGGTTGTTTTCCTGCAGACGTTTCATGACCCAACTCGGTAACATCATCAGTGCCTCCCACTAAGTTGCCAGCCTTCAAGTATTGGAGGACTGCTATCCTGTCACCCCTAAATGTCCTTCTTTTCTCTAGACTTGGTATCGCCAGTTTCTGCAATCTTTATGGTTTAGCTCCTTTGAGAAAAAAAAAAAAGAGGGGTGGGGGTGGGTGGGAAATAATAGACTAGAGCTGGAAGGGACCTTGGAGGTCTTCTAGTCCAACCCCCTGCTTCAGGGAGGAAATCCTATACCATTTCAGACAACTGGTTGCCCAATCTCTTCTCGAAAGCCTCCAGTGTTGGAGCACTCACCACCTCTGGTGGCAAGCTGTTCCCCTGGCTCATTTTTCCTTACTGTCAGGAAGTTCCTTCTTAATTTGAGGTTGCTTCTCTCCCGGATGTGAGTTTCCACCCGTTGCTTCTTCTCCTGCCCCTTCAGGGGCTTTGGGGAATAGATTGACCAACCCCCACCGCTCCCCACTTCTTCTCTGGGGCAGCCCCTGAGATACGTGGGCTTCAGAATCCCTCAGCCATGCAACGGAAGGGCCGGGCCCTGGGGGTTCACACACCACCCCAGCAGGCAAACTCCCAAAACATCAATCAGGTTTTCTCAGAGATTTCTTCCCCTTTTCAAAATCCTGTGCAAAAAAAGCTTTTCCGTTTTACCCCAGGCTGTTTTGGCTATTGACATTTTTCTTTCTTTCTTTCTTTCTTTCTTTCTTTCTTTCTTTCTTTCTTTCTTTCTTTCTTTTCTTTTTCTTTCTTTCTTTTTCTTTCTTTCCCTCTCTCTCCTCCCTCTTTTTCTTTCTTTTCTTCTTTCTTTCCTTCTCTTTCTCTCTCCTTACTCTTTCTTTTTTCTTTCTTTTTTCTTTCTTTTTCTTTCTTTCCCTCTCTCTCCTCCCTCTTTCTTCCTTCCTTCCTTCCTTTCCTTCTCTCTTTCTCTCTCTCCTTACTTTCTCTTTCTGTCTGTTTGTCTTTCTTTCTTTCTTTTCTTTTTCTTTCTTTCTTTTTCTTTCTTTCCCTCTCTCTCCTCCCTCTTTTTCTTTCTTTTCTTCTTTCTTTCTCTCTCCTTACTCTTTCTTTCTTTTTTCTTTCTTTCTTTCCCTCTCTCTCCTCCCTCTTTCTTTCTTTCTTCCTTCCTTCCTTCCTTCCTTCCTTCCTTCCTTCCTTTCCTTCTCTCTTTCTCTCTCTCCTAACTTTCTCTTTCTGTCTGTTTGTCTTTCTTTCTTTTTCTTTCTTTCCCTCTCTCTCCTCCCTCTTTCCCTCTTTATTTTTTACTCTTTCTTTCTCTCTCTCTCTTTCTTTCCCCCTCTCTCCTCCCTCTTTCTTTCTTTCTTTCTTTCTTTCTTTCTTTCTTTCTTTCTTTCTTTCTTTCTTTCTTTCTTCTTTCTTTCCCTCTCTCCTCCCTTTTTCTCTTTCTTTTTTTCTCTTTCTTTTTTCCTTTCTTTCCTTCTCTCTTTCTCTCTTTCCCCCTTTCTCCTCCCTCTTTTCTTTCTTTCTTTCTTTCTTTCTTTCTTTCTTTCTTTCTTTCTTTCTTTCTTTCTTTCTTTCTTTCTTTCTTCTTCCTTCCTTCCTTCCTTCCTTCCTTCCTTCCTTCCTTCCTTCCTTCCTTCCTTCCTTTTTTTTCTTTTGAAAGATCTGTTTGGTTCCCCACTCCCTCTCTCCTTCCCTCCCCTCCTTTTGCTCCTTTTAAGTACCTGCTGAGCTTTGCTTCCTATTCAATGTATGGATTTTATTTCACTGTTAACCTGCCCTAACAGGCCCAGCTGAACAGCCGCCTCCTAAAACTTCAGGTAAAGGGGAAGGACAGCAGCAAAGCTTAAAGTATGACTGTGTCTGCTGCTGTTCCCAAGGTGAACTTAGAAATTCAAGGTGATTGCACCTGCCCTAATTCACAGAGGCGTTAGCCATCTGTGTTTGCTCCTTATCACCCGAAAAGGCTGTTTGCTCTGGGACTTTTTCTCCCCAAACCCATCTGGATTTGGATTCAGACTACAAATAAACAGAATAAGAGAGTTGAAAGGGACCTTGGAGGTCATCTAATCCAACTCCCTGCTCAGACCATTTCGGACAAATGATTGTCCAATCTTACCATTTATATGGATTGTTTCTAGTATGACCTGATTGCTTATTTGTGCCCTGTGACTATCATAAAGCGTTAGCACCTGATGATTCTCAACAAATCTATCTTTCCAGGCAAGTAACACTTAAGGTTAAGGAGAAGAAAGATAGTTAAAAGCACTTGGCAATATTATTTACTATTATTATGGATTATTATTACTGTGTTTCTCACAAAATAAGGCTGGGCCTTATTTTCTTTTGATCCCCGAAAAAACGGCTAGGCCATCTTAATTCCCCCCCTTACATCCCCCGGCGGGTGGGCGGCAATGGCTTGGATGTTGACCTCGGCGTTGGTGGGGCACTTCGAATCGGGAGACCTTCCGCCACCATTGCTTTCCCTTCTCCCCGTTCTGCCGCGGCGTTTAGAGCAACACCGTGGCGTTTGGCGCAGCCATGCGCGGCCAGCCAGGGCTCCTCCCTGCAACCGGAGCCCAGCAGGGACATTCCGCTTCAGGAGCTCCTGTTGCCGCCTTCTTGGGCATCATTCAAAGGCAAAGCCTATTCTTTTAAAAACCACGCCCTACTACCGGTACGACAAAGCCTCCCCTGCCCGAGAGGGCGGCCCAACCCCACGTGGGGAGGTGAACCTCCTGGGGCTGCAGCACAGGATCGGCCCATCCTGGGAGAAGCACCCAGCCGCCATCCCTGCCTGGCGCCGGGCAGAGCGGGCAGAGCTTCGCCTGGGGTGCCCAGCGCAGCTGACAGGTGGGCCCTCCTGCCCAGCGGCGGAGCTCTCACCAAGGCAGCGAGTGCCTCCCCACCGGGCTTTCCGTTCATCCCGCCAGAGCCATGCCGGAACCGGGCGGGCTGGGCAGAGCCGACAAACCGAGCCGCGGGTGCGCAGCCGCCTGCCAAGCGAAAGAGCCGGGCCGACCCAAGCTTAGCTTCCTTCCCAATTCCCTCCAGCCTGAACCTGAAGGGGCCACTGGGAGAGGATGCCCATGACAGTGATACTGGCCACCCATCCGTGGACAGGGAGGCAAGGTGACGGCCCGTGCCGTGTCCTCCTCCGAGCTGTGCCCCACTGAGTGAGCACCTCTGCCTGATGCCTGAGCCACTGCAGCATTTGGAGCTGCCGGCGCGTTTGGAGATACGTGGGGATGGGGACGGGCTGGGCAAGGGGTGGAAAGGACAGGCGGTTTCGGGCTCTTTCCGCTGGACCTGTCGGTCAGGGAAGCAGCGCTGCTGGTGCCCCGCCTCCCTGTCTGCGGATGGATGGGCGCTATCACTGCCTCAGGCGGCCTCTCCCGGTGGCCCCTTTGGGTTCACACTGGAGGGACTTGGGAAGGAAGCCAAGCTTGGTTCGGCCCAGCTTTTTCGCTTGGCAGGTGGGCGCACACCTGCAGGAGATTCGCCTCGCCACGTGGGGTTGGGCCGCCCTCTCGGGCAGGGGAGGCTTTGTCGTACCGGTAGTAGGGCATCATTTTTAAAAGATTAGGTTATGCCTTCGAACGATGCTCGGGAAGGTGGCGACAGGAGCCCCTGAAGCCAATCTCTCTGCCGGGCTCTGGTTGCAGGGAGGAGCCCTGGCTGGCCACACGTGGCTGTGCCAAACGCCATGGCGTTGCTCTAAACGCCGCGGCAGCAAGGGAGGAGGGAAAGCAACGGTGGCGGAAGGTCTCCCGATACGAAGTGCCCTACCAACGCCAAAGTCAACGCAGGCAGCACCATATCCGGGTATGCAACAAAAGTACTTCCTAACAGCAAGCCCCCCCCGCCATTCCCCCCCATTTCACATGTTTAATATAGGCCTTAATTGGGGGGGGGGGCTTAATTTGATTTTATGCCGATAAAACATGCTGGGACTTCCTATTGGGGGAGGCCGTATTGTTGGAGAAACACGGTAGCACTGCCCTCACTTCATGTATTAGTATTTAATGTTGTATTCTTTAAGGTGTTTTTTTTCCCCCTTGTAAATGGTATATCCTGACAATACACTGTACGAAAAAATATTTATGAATAAAAATTAAGAAGAAGAAGAAGAGGAGGAGGAGGAAGAGGAGGAAAGAAAAGGAGGAGGAAGAAGAGGAAGAGAAGGAAGAAGAGGAAGAGGAGGAAGAAGAGGAAGAAGAAGAATTGCGGGAAAGAAGAAGAGGAAAAAGAGGAAGAAAAAGAAGGAGGAAGAAGAAAAGAAGAGGAAAAGGAGGAGGAAGAAGAAGAAAAGAGGAGGAAGAGGAGGAGGAAGAGGAAGAAGAAGAAGAGGAGGAACAAGAAAGGAAGACGAAAAAAATAAGAGGAAGAAGAAGAAGAGGGTGAAAAGAAGGAGAGGAAGAAGAGGGAGAAAAAGGAGGAGGAAGAAGAGGAAGAAGAAGAGGAAAAGGAGGAGGAAGAAGAAGGAAAGAAGAGGAAGAAGAAGAGGAGGAGGAAGAGGAAGAAGAGGAAGAAAAAGGAGGAGAAGAAAAGAAGAAAACAAGAGGAAAAGGAGGAGGAAGAAGAAGAAAAGAGGAGGAAGAAGGAGAGGGAGGAAGAAGGAAGAAGAAGAGGAAGAAGAAAAGAAGAAGAAGAAGAAGGGGAAGGGGGAAAAAGAGGAAGAAGAAGAGGAAAAGGAGGAGGAAGAAGAAGAAAAGAAGAGGAAGAAGAGGAGGAGGAAGAGGAAGAAGAGGAGGAAGAAGAAAAGAAGAGGAAGAAGAGGAAGAAAAAGGAGAAGAAAAGAAGAAAAGAAGAGGAAAAGGAGGAGGAAGAAGAAGAAAAGAGGAGGAGGAAGAAGGAGAGGGAGGAAGAAGGAAGAAGAAGAGGAAGAAGAAAAGAAGAGGAAGAAGATAAGAAGAAGAAGAAGAAGGGGAAGGAGGAAGAAGAGGGAGAGGGAGAAGAAGAAGAAGAGCCTGCTTGTCCCTGGAGATGCAGATGAGAATTCAGGCTGGGATGGAGGCCTTTTGCCCCTTCAGTAAACATTAATGGTTGAGCCAGGACACTGAATGTCATTGGCGATAAAGAGCTGGCTAAACACTCCATTAGCTGTTGTTTTTTCATTTTTCATTTTGTGCATTAATGTTCTTCAGGGGGTGCTTGCACGTTCTGGTTAATGAATTGTCTCCTTGTAACTGCCTGGGGTGGGTGGGGGAAGATTCTGGGTAGCCACTGCTGGCAGCGTAAATTTCATCAGGAAATTAAGTCTTTCAAAAACCCCAAAAGGCAGGAATTCTGGGGTGGAGCGCGAGACGAAGGCTATTGTTTTTCCATTTGTTTTTGCGACCCTGAAAGCGCTAAGGGATGATTGGTGGAGAGGAAGAGGAAGGGGAGAGAATAGGACGGAAGGGAGGGAGGAGAGGGAAAGAGAGGAAGGAAGGAAGGAAGGAAGGAAGGAAGGAAGGAAGGAAGGAAGGAAGGAAGGAAGGAGAAAAGAGGGAGGGAGGGAGAAAGAAGGAAGGAGAGAGAAAGAGGAAGGGAGGGAGGGAGAAGGAAGAGACAGAGGGAGGGAGGGAAGGAAGAAGGAAGGGAGAAAGAGGGAGGGAGGAGATAGAAAGGGGGGAAGGAAGGAGAGAAAAAGGGAGGGAGGAAGGAAGGGAGAAGGAGGGAGGGAAGAAGGGAGGAAGGAAGGAGATAGAAAAAGAGGGAGAGAGGGAGGAAAGAAGGAAGGAAGGAAGGAAGGAGAGAGAGAGAAAGAGAGGGAGGGAAGGAAGGAAGGAACCCAAAGACATCTCTTTTCTTCCCTGCCTCCAAAATCTTTTATTAAAGTGCAATTTGATTTCAAGCCAGAATTTAAACCAATTTAGTGTCTGCCTGACCCTCAAACAGCCATGGCAACTCTTAGTTAATGTTAGTGTTTCGTTGCAGCCATAAATGTGGAGCTTAAGAGCCATTTTTTATATGTTCCCTCCACTGTCTCCTCCACCTATTATAATTTTACACTCATAAATTTCACATGTTTGGTCTTCTCCTGTGGGTTTCTGACAGCATCGAGAGCATGCTAGGACTAACCAAGAATTCTCATCGGCGGATAATAAATCTTGCAAACCGACATTCCATTCTCTTGCACTTTCTTATTCAGGTAAAAATAATGTTTTTTGCCCAATCCACTGGAAGAGCAGAACCAGTTTGGTTCAGGGGTGAAGAGGCAGGCCTAGGAACCAGGAGGCTGTGAGTTCTACTTTTGCCAGGCATAAACCCTGGCTGGGTTGACCTTGGTCCAATCACCAACAGATGAGGAGTTCTAATCTCGTCTTAGGCAGGAAAGCCAGATGAGTCACTGAGCCAATCACCAGGAGACGTGAGTTCTAGTCCTGCCTTATGTATGAAAGTCAGCTGGGTGACTTTGAGCCAATCACCAGGAGACGGTGAGTTCTAGTCCTGCCTTAAATATGAAAGATGAAGATTTTTTTCAGCCAATCACCAGGAGAGAGTGAATCCTAGTCCTGCCTTAGATTTGAAAGCCTGCTGAATGATTATCAGCCAATAAGCAGGAGACGGTGAGTTCTACTCCTGCCTTATGTATGAAAACCAGCAGGGAATTTTGGGCCAATCACCAAGAGATGGTGGGATCTAGTCCCGCCCATGGGCACGCAAGCTGACTGGGTGACTCTGAGCCCATCACCAGGAGACGGTGAGTTCTAGTCCTGCCTTAAATATGAAAGATGAAGATTTTTTTCACCCAATCATCAGGAGAGAGTGAATCCTAGTCCTGCCTTAGATTTGAAAGCCTGCTGAATGATTATCAGCCAATAAGCAGGAGACGGTGAGTTCTAGTCCTGCCTTAGATATGAAAGCCAGCTGAGTGACTTTGAGCCAATCACCAGGAGACGGTGAGTTCTAATCTCACCTTAGGCTTGAAAACCAGCAGGGAATTTTGGGCCAATCACCAAGAGATGGTGGGATCTAGTCCCGCCCATGGGCACGCAAGCTGACTGGGTGACTCTGAGCCAATCACCAGGAGACGGTGAGTTCTAGTCCTGCCTTAAATATGAAAGATGAAGATTTTTTTCACCCAATCACCAGGAGAGAGTGAATCCTAGTCCTGCCTTAGATTTGAAAGCCTGCTGAATGATTATCAGCCAATAAGCAGGAGACGGTGAGTTCTACTCCTGCCTTATGTATGAAAACCAGCAGGGAATTTTGGGCCAATCACCAAGAGATGGTGGGATCTAGTCCCGCCCATGGGCACGCAAGCTGACTGGGTGACTCTGAGCCAATCACCAGGAGACGGTGAGTTCTAGTCCTGCCTTAAATATGAAAGATGAAGATTTTTTTCACCCAATCACCAGGAGAGAGTGAATCCTAGTCCTGCCTTAGATTTGAAAGCCTGCTGAATGATTATCAGCCAATAAGCAGGAGACGGTGAGTTCTAGTCCTGCCTTAGATATGAAAGCCAGCTGAGTGACTTTGAGCCAATCACCAGGAGACGGTGAGTTCTAATCTCACCTTAGGCTTGAAAACCAGCAGGGAATTTTGGGCCAATCACCAAGAGATGGTGGGATCTAGTCCCGCCCATGGGCACGCAAGCTGACTGGGTGACTCTGAGCCAATCACCAGGAGACGGTGACTTCTAGTCAGGAAGTTTCTCCTTAGTTCTAGATTGGCTCTCTCCGGGATGAGTTTAACTTTCATTATTTCTCAGTCTGTCCGCACATGCTTTGGAGAATAGCTTGACTCCCTCTTCTTTGGGGCAGCCCCTCAAATACTGGAAGACTGCTATCATGTCCACCCTGGTCCTTCTTTTCACTAGACTAGCCAGACCCAGTTCCTGAAACCGTTCTTCATATGTTTGAGCCTCCAGTCCCTTAATCACCTTCATTGCTTTCCTCTGCACTCTTCCTAGAATAAATCTTTTTTTTTTTTTTTTGGTATTCTGGTGACCAAAACTGGATGCAATAACCCAGAAATATAATGGACCAAAGGATGGCTACCTTTTGATCACCCAGGAACCTTCACGCACCTCACTGCTTGGTGCTCCCTCTGAGTTCCTAGCTGTGCCAACAATTGTCACCTTTAATAGCTTGATAAAACACCAGCTGCTGCTTTTCACCACCCCCCAAGGCAAAACCTGCCTCACTCACTTACTGTATATGAAATCAGATGCCCTTTGCCTTCTGCTTCAACAGTGTGCATTCACATGTAACACAACAGAGAGATTTATTATTTTTTTTGCGAACTCAATCAAGCCGGTGGTTGTTTTCGTTTGGTCTCCATATACCATCAAATTGGGACAGCTTTTTTAGAATGGGAGAGAAAAGTTCTCAATAGCAGCCCTCTTCCCCAATTATCTGCAGATAATAACCCTGCTAGAAAGCAATTCTAGATAGAAGATAGATGGATAGATGGATGGATGGATGGATGGATGGATGGATGGATGGATGGATGGATGGATGGATGGATAGATGGATAGATGCATAGATGGATAGATGGATAGATAGATAGATATAGACAGAGATATTGATATAGATACAAAGAGATAGATAGATAGATACAGTTAGATAGATAGATAATTATCTGATATAGATAGAGACAGAAATATTGATAGAGATAGTTATAGATGGATAGATAGAGATACAGAGACAGAGATATCGATTGATAGATATAGATAGATATCTATCCGATATAGACAGAGATATAGAGACATATATATCATATAGATAGATAGATAGATAGAGATAGATAGATAGTGTGTGTGTGTGTGTGAGAGAGAGAGAGAGAGAGAGAGAGACAAAGATATATACAGAGATATTGATATAGGTAAATAGATACAGTTACAGATAAATAGATAGAGACAGAGATATAGAGATAGATATAGCGATAGATACAGTTAGATAGAGAGATAGATGTAAACAGTTAGAGATAGATAGATACAGTTAGAGATGGATATCGATATAGATAATTAGAGATAGATAGACACAATTAGACAGATAGAGATACAGTTAGAGATAGATAGATATACAGTTAGAGACGGTATCATCTATATCTATCTATCTATCTATCTATCTATCTATCTATCTATCTATCTATCTATCTATCTATCTATCTATCTTGGCCTCTCTCTCTCTGTTTCTCTGTTTTTTCTATCATCTCTCTCTCTCTCTCTATCATCTATCTTGACCTCGCTCTCTGTTGCTCTCTCTATTTTTCTACTTACCTACCTACCTACCTACCTACCTACCTACCCATCCATCCATCCATCCATCCATGCATCCATCCATCCATCCATCCATTTTGTACCTAACTAAATCTATCTGTCTATCCATCCATCCAGCAATTTGAAATCCCCACAGGTGTTATTTCTGCCTTCACGGGAGTCACTTACTCTGGGCCAATGGAAGGCTGGAGAACGCGCTTTTCACCCGTCCCGAGAGCCATTCCAGGCTCTCGTGCATGTTGGCCAGGGCCTTCAGATCGCTGACATCCTGGAGAATCTCAGGCTGGGGAATCAGTTTATCCCCCAGGTTCCCAATCAGGACCTCAGACTCCTTGCTGAAGGCGGTCCTAGAAGAAAAAGACGGCAAGACAGGTGTCAATCACGAACAATAGCATTATTCCCCCCACTCCCTTTTCCTGGGAGACCGAAAAAGACCAAAGGAGTATCTTTTTAGTTGACATTAGCAACTGCGACGATTCCCTTAACAACAGAGGAAAGAAAAGTCATACAATGGGGCAAATCTCACTTGCAACCATAAGACAATGCACAGGTGACCCCCTGCACTCCCCCTGCCTCCCTGTACATGCACACAAATCTCCCGCATGTGCCCCTCCCCGCCCCAAGCATGGGCGGCAGATACCCTGGCTGAGCCAGGGAGACAGCTTGAGCGCCTGCAGAGATGGCTCTGCGTGCCACTTGCAGCACGTGTGCCACAGGTTCACCATCACGGCCCTATATTATATACTATTTCCCTCCAAAAGCCTCACCCAATCGCCCGTTGGCTCAATCATGCCTCCTTTCCAATGACTTTAGTGGCACCCAACTGCATTAGCCGGTGTCAGTTTCCAGCAGGAAATATTTCCAATCTTATGAGTTTTTACACTCGAGACAAAAAAAAAAAAAAAGATTTATAATATTCTTTGGTTGTTCTCATCGGTCACAGTTCAGCTGCTGCAGTCAGTCTGTGATGAGCCCAAAACACAAGTCAGATAATCATAGGAATCCCTTTATTAGCTCCAACTTTGTCCTGGTTCCCTTCTGGCTGGAGAAAAACTCTCCCAGGAACAGCCTTGGGCTGCAGAGAATCAAGTCCAAAACATGGTCAACAAAAACTGCAACTATAAGTTCAATCAAGGCAAGATGAGCTAATTAGTCCAGCTAGGCAGGAGCAAGAATTCCAGACATGAAGGAACGGTTGGGAGGATGCCAGGAACGCAGATAAGCAAAGTCAACACAAGATAAACTCACATTTGCTCCCAGCAGCTGCCACTCTCAGCATGCATCTCTTTTAAATTCTCATTCCCAGGAATGACTAATGAAGGGAATCAGGGCCCTTTCCTCCCCTGTAAGCCATGCAACCCACGTTGCTCCCTTCTCCGTTCCTCCCTACGTGCCCTAGGATGAAGAGAGGGTGGGCTTGGGTCTTCCTCTGAACCCCCTTCTCCCTTGTCCTACCTCTCCCTGCTCTGTCCTACCTCTCCCCTGCTCTGCCCAGCTGGACTCCCCAGTTTCCTCCACAGCCAACGAGCCAGTCTCCCGCTCCCTGTCGGCGGTTTGTTTTCCTCCTCAGATTCAGACTCTGACACGGGCATGGCAGTGCTGTTGTAAATTGAAATGTTCATTAACTGAACTGTCGTAACTCGAAGACTACCCACAGCTGGTTTGAACTCTATAGATGTGAGTCTAGTTGTATGTGCCTGACACTTGGGTGTGTTGCGCAAACCCAGCCAATTTGGTGGCTTAATCCATTGTTTCAACCTGGAAAATACTGAACTCACTAACCAGGTTAAAAGTAGTGAAGAAAAAGAGACTAGGTTGAAAGCAACTCTTTCATTCCATTGAAATCTGCAGGATTTAACTTCATCATCGCCAGCCTGGAAACTGAGTGGTGCGGTGGCCTAGAGGTGGAGCTCTCCCCTTACAATCAGGAGGCTATGAGTTCGATCCTAGTTGGAGGCAGATATTTCTCTCTCTGGACACACTAGAGTATATATCTGTTGCGAAATCCGCATTGGAGACAGGAAGAGCATCCGGCCAATAAACACTTAACTCCATTCAGTTTGCCCTGACTCCATCCTGATGCAAGGGATTATTTTGGTCATTAAAAGACCCAAAAAAAAAAAAAAAATCACCAGCCTGGGACTCTTCACACCATCTTTGTTTTAATTTAAATATTTTTATCCCTCCGCCACCCTTTCTGGTTTTTGAAAGATTACCCAACCATGGACTAGAAAAGCGGGGACAAACGGGGAGAAAGCTAACAGGGAGAAAAGGAACACGAACGAGTTAGTTTGACAAGGAGACCCAAATTCATTGGAAGCCTCATATTGCAATGAACAAGGACATGTATTCAATTGAAAACTATTGCCACTGTTGGCCGAGCAGGGACAAAAACAGCCGAGAGAAATGATTGAAGCCCGGAAACAGGCCCCCTTGTTGATTCCCCACCAGCTTATCAGGAGCCAAGGGCACAGCGGCACGACAACGATCGACGACTCTGTTGTGGTTCGCTGGCAGCCGGTGCAGATGGCAGTGGAGTCAGACAGTGAGGAAGAATGGGAACCTGTCAGGGAGTCAGGAGAGGACTCGGACGAGGGTTCTGCATCCAATGCAGGGATGGGGCCAGGACCATCTGGGAGTTGTGTGTTAACTCCGGAGCCTCCAGAATCTGGCAGCACCAAGGCAGAGGAACAAGGGGAGCCTGTTCCCAGTGAGCATGTGCACAGAGCTGCCAGAAGGCAAGGCAAAGGGGGCGACTTGAGAGTAAGGCTGGGAGGTGATTGCCTCTCCCATAAGAAATAAAGGATAGGCAAAGGTGAAGAAACCTTTGCAGGAAGCAAAGTTGTTTGTACGGTTCAGATTAATCCTTGAAGCTCTGTAAACTCTGATTGGTTTTTTCTGGTACTCTGGCTGGTTTCCTGTTACAATTAATTGGATACTTCTGTTTTTGGCAGCATTGGAACCCTGACCACAAAACTGAAAGGTATGTGATTATCTTGGGGAACTGTTTTAAGATAAAATAGGTTTGCTTTTCAATCAAGTTTGTGTTTAATTATGTTTGACGAAACAGACTGCTCTGGGTCAGAACAGACTCAACAGCCAGCCATCAACACCCTAATTGATTACAAAAAGCTGCACACAAACCGGGCACCATAAAATGCAGGGTGTAGAACAATCCAGTGCAGATATTTTAGAGGGAGAGTTGTTCTGTGAGGATAGGCTCCATCCAGGATGAGCCTGAAAGCTTGGAAGAATAAACCCTTGGTTCTGGTGACCGACTCAGACTGGATCCTAGAATAGCTGTGTTTCAAAATCAAGCCATTATTTTAGTGAGTTCACTTTACTGTCACTACACCTCATACAACGGGATCAAACACCATCTTCAGTGCACATCATGACCATGAAAATAAACACAAACACACCTCCTTCACCCTCCACACATTGAACCGAAAACCCCTGACACCGCACCAACACTGCACTATACAACAGAATTCAAAAGAGCTCCTGCCCTGGGATAGAAGCTGTTTTGCAGCCTGTTTGTCCTTGTTTTTATTATTATCCTGTACCATCTGCCAGATGGTAATAGTTCAAAAAAAAAAAAAAGGCTGCTCAGGATGAGATGGATCTTTGAGGATGTTTCTTAAGGCAGCAGGAGCTATAAAACTCTTCCAAAGAGGGGAGAGGGCAACCCATGATCCTGGGCAAGGACATTAACCTTCTGGAGCGCTGTCCTATCTGCCACTGTGCAATTGGCAAACCCTATACAGGTGTAGTATGTTAAAATGCTCTCTATGGTGCAGCGGTAGAAGGTCACCAGCCGTTTTTCATTCAGTTGTTGTTTCCTGAGAAGTCTCAGGTGGTATAATCTCTGCTGGGCCCTTTTGACCAGGGCTGCAATGTGGGCACCCCAGGTCAGGTCCTCTTTTAGGATAATACCCAGAAACTTAAAACTGGCCACTTGCTCCCCTCGTTCTCCCTTGAGAAGCAAAGGACTGGAGCTCTGATCTGTTCCTTCTATATAGTTCACTATCAGCTCCTTGGTCTTATTGAGGACCAAATTATTGTCTCCACACCATGAAAGCAACCGGTCCGACCTCATCTCAGTAGGCAGACTCATCCCCCCTGGAGATGAGTCCCACCACTGTTGTATTATGTTCTTCTACAGGGGGAAGGGAAATCCAATCAATTTCAACCGCACACCAGGTTGGCTCCAGATGATATGGAAAGGGTAGGAATTCCTTAACATAATTTTCCTAATGGACTCCGGTAAGCGGTAATAACCGGCCTCTTGTCCATCACAAGGGATTTCTAAAACAGCTTTAGTAGCTTCCAAGAAGCTTTCCCAGCTATCCCAAAGGGAGGAAGAGGTCAGCAGCTGGACCAGGGAAGCGAAGAAAATTGATCCAGTGGTCAGACGGTCTCCAGTTGAGTCCACTGCTAAAGTCACGCCCATGTGAGGAAGCAACCCACAAAGAAAACGTTAATCAATTCAGCCCAATTTCACTGGTCTACAAATGTCAGGACATGATCATTCTCCGAGATTAAAAAAAAAAAAAAGGTGTGAATTTTACATAGTTCGATTAGATGGATTAGAAAACGGGAGAAAGGTGGTCAAGTTTTCAAGCTATTTCACAACAAAAGGTGAGTAGATTTGCCTACAAGGGAAGGGAGTTAGCTAATGATCACGATGCTTTGTAACTCCTCGACAAAGTTGTTCTGACCTAGACCTTCCCAAGATCCTGAAGCTGACTCCTCATTCTGATAAAACCCCTTTTATTTAGGTTAAGGGGAATTCCTCTCTAGCAAAATCCCGGCAAACAGTCTTTCAAGAGATTTCACAACTGCAGACCTTTATCAGGCTCGGAGAGTTGCCAGGCCGATAGCTTCCAAACGCCACGCTGACGCAGCAATGAGTTGACAAGAAGTCAGGAACATAGATCTTCACTCTAATGAATTGAACTAATTGTCTCCTGCAAACCCCACTCCCCTTTCGCTCCTCTTTATTCCCCATGGGAAGGGCCATTCACTGTCCACCTGGGGCTTTATTCCCGAGTCAACCCTTGTTCTTTAACTGTTCCCTTCTGGCAGCTCTGTGCATGCGCACACTGGGAACAGGCTCCAGCTGTTCTTCTTCCCCATTGATGTCTGACTCTGAAGGTAGCTGATAACTGTCGGACGGCCCTGGCCTCATCTCTGCCTCCGACATAGAGCCCTTCTTAGAGCCTTTCCCAGACTCCAGGACTGGCCCAGGTTCCTCCCCAATCTCCTAACTATCCGAGTCTGCCATCAGCTCCACTGGCAGGCCACAACAAAAGTATGGTAGAACAATGAAAAGAGTAGAACCTGGAAGTTTATAAAGTTATCTTCACTCTGAGGACAGGTAAGCTGTTATGCCCCTGTTGGAGCCTGAATCTGCAGAGGAGGGTGAGCCAGAGCTTGAGCCGATGGAAATCAAGGGGGTGGCTTCATTGGCTTTGGAGGAATTTGGGGAACAGCAGGCCGAGGCATCCCAGGACCCCTCAGGATTGGGACGGCTTTTTAGCAGGGAGGAACGGGGCAAGGTGATCGAGAGAGGGCAAGCAGTAGAGGTGAGTAGCAACGGAGCTCAGGCGATGAGCAAGGACCGCCCTCTCCTGATCTCTGAGCATGGAGGGTGGAAAGAAGGCGGGAACAGTGCAGGCCGACCTGACAACTCGGGAGGAGGGTGCCCCAACCCTCGTCATAAGGCACACCTGGGGACTGAGATTTAAGGAGACACTGTGGGGAGGGGCATTTGTTGGGAAAAAAATGCTGCTTTGGTAAAGTTTGGTGTGCCGGTACAGACATTTGGAGTTTGCAGGACTACTGTCATGACCCGGGGTGTGGAGACAAAAATAACCAAGTCACAAAAGTAGAATAAATTCCCTTTCATGCCTCCAACTTGGCCCCCAATGTCCAGTTATTCTCGGCTGGAGATCAAATTCTTCCAAAAAACAGTCTACAAATGGAAGAAATACAGTCCGAACCCAAAGTAAAGATAATTAGAAATAAAAGAAACCAACATAAGCCACACTGAAGGAATTAACACGGAAGGCCAGGATGATAAATTGCAGACTTCCACAAGATAACGCAGTACCCACAGTTGGGAGGACGCCAAAACCCAGATAAGCCTCGACAAAGATAATGCACACTTTGCTTCCAGCAAGGAGCGATGTGCAAATGCACCACTTATATCCTATTCTCCCAGCTGCAACTAATGAAAGGGATCAGGGCCCTTTTCTCCCCCGTAACCCATGTTGCTCCCTTCTCCGTTCCTCCCTACGTGCCCTAGGATAAAGAGGGGACAGGCCTGGGTCTTCCTCTGAATGCCCAGCCGGACTGTGCCCTTCCCCCGTCTCTTCCACAGCCACCAGAGCCACACTCCCACTCCCTGTCAGCTGCTCAATCTCCCCCTCAGAATCAAACTCCTACAAGGGTGTGACAGCTACTTGCTTCTTCCTGACTTCATGGACTCATTGTTTGCTCCTTGTTTCATAGCCCATATTAAGAAGATGGAGTCCAGGTTAAACAGTGATTTACATCCACGGATGTAAGGAAGAACCCACCTGATGAAGTCTTCTTCGTCCTCTCTTTTAGGTCTCAACTGCTTGGGCTGGGCCATGTTGCTCCAGTTGGGAAGAGACTTCAAGAGTCTGGTGATGTCGTCGTCTTTGGCCCAAGACGCGCTGATCACCATCTTGTCATCGGATTGGACGATGCTCCTAAAATAAACCAAAGAACCAGAGGACAGGATTTAGAAGAAGAAAGCCTGATTTGGCCATGTACTGCAGGTAGTCCTCAACTTACAACTGCTATCGAGTCCCAAAATTACTGTTGCTAAGCGAGACAGCTATTCAATGACTTGTGCCCCATTTTGCGACCATTTTGGCACAGCTGTTAAGGGAATCCCTGAAGATGTTAAGGGAATCATGCAGGTGTTAAGCAAATCTGGCTTCTCCCATTGGCTTTGCTTGTGGGAAGCCGGCTGAGAAGGTGTTGTGGTTCGCCGGCAGCCTGTGCAATCAGCAGCAGAATCGGACAGTGGGGAAGAACAGGGACCAGTCCAGGAGTCTGGGTCCTGCGTCCGATGCAGAGATAGGGCCAGGACCATCTGGGAATGGAGTGCTGACTCCAGAGCCTTCTAGCAGCAAGGAAGAGGAGCCAGGGGAGCCTGTTCCCAGTGTGCATGTGCGCAGAGCTGCTAGAAGGTGAGAGCAGCTGAGACAAAAAGGTTACCTAAGGTATACAGGACAGGCAAAGGTAAAGAAACCTTTGCAGGAAGCAAAGTCATTCTCTCTGTTCGGATTAAACCTTGAAGCTCTGTGTGGACTTTGTACTTTGGTTGGTTTTTTTACAGTTCATTTGGCACTCTAGTTGTTGGCAGCGATTCAAAGGAGATGAAAGGTGGGTGCTTATCTCAAGCGACTGTTTGGGATTCATCATGGGCTGGGAATGAACATAATTCCCAGCACTGCAATCAAACAAAAGAGTTGTCTGGACTAAGCATGGGCTTAATTACGGTCTCAGGAAGCCTTAGTCAGAACAGAAGGCCACAAAAGGGGATCACATGATGCCAGGAATTAAATACATGCCAGTTGCCAAGCATTGGAATTTTGATCACGTGATAGTCGAAAGGGTGAAAGCCAGTTACAAATCACTTTTTTTTTCCATGCTTGTTGTAACTTGGAGCAGTCAAGCTAAACAAGTGGTTGTAAGTTAAGGTCTCTCTCTGTAGAGAGCAGAGGTGTCAAACACAAGGCTGGTGGATGTGGTCGGATACGGCTCGCGGGGGCCGTCCTGGAAAATGTATTGCAGCAGCCCGTGTGGCTTCAGCCCAGTCTACCCAGTGTGAAGAGGAAACATGACAGCAGTTTGAGGAGTGGCATCAAGCTGCCCCTGCCCACCCAGTCGGCCACACAACCCCGACCCCCTCCGGGGTCAACCACAGCCCTGATGTGGCCCTCAATGAAGTTGAGTTTGACACTACTGCTCTAGAGGGTTGCTTATTTCCAGATCGGGGATAAATAATATGAGTATTTCATTGCAAGGCAGGCTAGTTGTACGAGAAGAGCAGGCAGAAGCCAGGGGTGGAGTTAAGAGAGTCATCAGCCTAGAGTCATTACATTGCCATAAATGGTCTAAGTCCAATTTCATTGATTCTTATCTCTTGAATCAATTTAGGGTCCCACCACCTTAATCAACTCGATTGTTGCATACAGGTAGTCCTCGACTCATGACGGTTCATTTAGGGACTGCTCAGTGCTGTTATATCAGCACTGAAAAAGAGAGACTTATGACTGTTTTTCACACTTATATGACCATGGCAGCATCCTCATGAAATTATACGATCAAAATTCAGAGGCTTGGCAAACTGACTCACACTGTTGCGCTAACAGCATTTTGCAGGAGTACTTGCAGCCAGAGGCTGCTGGAAGTGTGTGTAGCTGTGTAAGCACTTTGCTCTGGGATTTGCCATAAACGTGGGAGTGTTTGGGGGAAAGTTGGAGCAGTTAAAGGGGCAATTTGAACCATCAGCTGATTCTGTTGCCTCCGTGCCTTTCCCCCCGAGTCTCATCACATGTGCCAAGCACCAAATGCAAAAATTGGAAAGGGTATGAAAGGAAAAGCTGTCTTGAACAACAAATCACACCCCTTCCCTACATTCGTATGGAGAAAGTCCTATCGTTCTTCCTAGTATGCATATGACCACGTCGTATATTTTTTTGCCAGCAAAGAAAGGCACCAGGTCTTATTTTGGGGTGATGTCATCCACTGACTAACTTCACTTGTGTGCATTGCCCCTGGCCTCCTTTTCGCTGTCAGGGGCCTTCAGGAGCCTCTTCTTCTGTGGCCGGCAAGGCTTTCCTGAAGGCTTCTGCAGCCAATAGTGGAGTTCTGGATCGATCCAGATCCTTGCCAGCTGCAGAAGAAAAGGGCTGGAAAGGCAGGTGTCGGGGTGTGTGAGACCTGGCTACAACTGTTCAAAGGTAAGTAGTAGTGCAGCTGCACCCCTGCCCCCGACATCCCCATCCTAGCTTAATTTTTACCTGTGCACCCTGGAATGGGTGGGATCTTAATGAGGGCTTATATTGGGCGTAAACTAGGACTTATTTCTAAGGTAGGTTGTATTTTTGAGGAAACAGGATAGGAAATTGTGCAAACTTTAAAACATTTAAAAACGATAGCTTACCGAAGCCTAGAGCCATTTATTTCTCCAAAAAGGCTGATCAGAGGACCAACGTATTAATTTACTACCAGCTCTTTACACTTAAGTGGAATGTATCAGCGTAGGCATTGCATTCTGTTAGAGGCTAGTTAGTTCAAATGCGTGCACCGAGCTCTCTATTGGCTCAAAGAAAACAAACTTATGCCAACCGTGACTCCTATTTCACTCCTATTCTTTCTATCATTTTACAAGAAGGGAAGAGGACGTGCTTGATTCTTAGACCTCTTTCTGGTATTGTGTTTTTGTATTTCTTTTTTTTTTTTTTGTAAAGTTTATTGGTTTTTAAAAACAAACCGAAACAAAACATAAAAATAGCATACTTTCTTCCATAGGTATACAAGCAGTGCGCCGGTTGGTTTACAAATTTTTTTTTTTTGTACATCCATTTCATAGTCTTCAGTTACAGTTACATTGGATAATAGCTCATATTATCAATCAAAAATGGAACACTCTAGTATCATTATTAATCAATCATTTGACTATAGTATTATTCATTCATATTTTACGAGATAACCATAATTTACTTACCGTATATACTCGAGTATAAGTCGACCCGAATATAAGCCGAGGCACCTAATTTAACCACAAAAAACTGGGAAAACTTATTGACTCGAGTATAAGTCGAGGGTGGGAAATGCAGCAGCTACTGGTAAATTTCAAAAATAAAAATAGATGCCAATAAAAACTTTCACTAGGACAGTTGAGAATAAGTTTGATGTTCACAATTTCCTCTTTGAAAGAGACCAGTAAATAGGGAACAAGAAGATGAAGAAAAACAAGTGTGTTTTTTCACACTTTTCACACTGAAGTGAACAAAAATGGCATCATAGGAACAAGCTTATTCTCAGCCCAAAGGTTTGTTTCTGATTTCTTCCCTGATTTAAGGGAAATTTGGGAAACGATCTCACTATCATGAAAGGTTTGATTGATTCACTAACCCAAAAGATGATGATGATGACAGTGGGAGGCAGGAGTCACTCTCTCCCTTGCAAGAAAAAACCAAGAGCCGTTCTTATGATATCTCTCTCTCTCTCTCTCCCCCTCCTCCCGAGTGGACTGAAAGCAGCTGGAGCTGAGGAAATGAAACTGAGTGGAGCGACCTGGGCTCGCGTTGCTTTCTCAGCCTAAAGCTCAGAAAAGCCTCCCCCTCCCCCTCCCCCTCCCCCTCCTCCTGAGTGGACTGAAAGCAGCTGGAGCTGAGGAAATGAAACTGAGTGGAGCGACCTCGGCTCGCGTTGCTTTCTCAGCCTAGAGTTCAGAAAAGCCTCCCCCTCCCCCTCCTCCCGAGTGGACTGAAAGCAGCTGGAGCTGAGGAAATGAAACTGAGTGGAGCGACCTCGGCTCGCGTTGCTTTTTCAGCCTAGAGCTCAGAAAAGCCTCCCCCTCCCCCTCCTCCCGAGTGGACTGAAAGCAGCTGGAGCTGAGGAAATGAAACTGAGTGGAGCGACCTCGGCTCGCGTTGCTTTCTCAGCCTAGAGCTCAGAAAAGCCTCCCCCTCCCCCTCCCCCTCCTCCCGAGTGGACTGAAAGCAGCTGGAGCTGAGGAAATGAAACTGAGTGGAGCGACCTCGGCTCGCGTTGCTTTCTCAGCCTAGAGCTCAGAAAAGCCTCCCCCTCCCCCTCCCCCTCCTCCCGAGTGGACCGAAAGCAGCTGGAGCTGAGGAAATGAAACTGAGTGGAGCGACCTCGGCTCGCGTTGCTTTTTCAGCCTAGAGCTCAGAAAAGCCTCCCCCTCCCATGCTTAAAAGTTGCAAAGGAAACACGGAAGCAGGGAAACGGCTGCCCAGCTTCGGAGCTCCACACCATTTTTTTTTCAGAGGGGAATCTGACTCGAGTATAAGCCGAGGGGGTTTTTTCAGCACAAAAAATGTGCTGAAAAACTCGGCTTATACTCGAGTATATACGGTAGTTTATTTTATAACAATTCATATTGTCCTCCCAAATCTATCCTAAAAACATTTTGTAGATATTATAAAAAAGTACATCTTTATATATTTATTATTTTCGTGTTTTTGTATTTCTTTTGAATGAAAGATCAAGCTATGTTCGCGCCTTTTATTCTCGAAGGGTGAAAACTCCAAAACACGGATAAATTTCTTCCTTTGTGTTGGCCCCCACAGGTAGGCCAGAGAGGAAACACAAGGAGATGAACTAATTTTTATTTTACTCGAAGGCTGCGTTAACCGAATCTTGCAAGTTCTGAAAGTACAATTCTCTCCCTGCCTCCTTTATAGCCTGAGAAGCTAGGGAGGGTCCCTTCTGAATCGTTTTCTCCACCCATTATGCAGTTCTGGGCTTATTTGACTGTTCTCTACAGCTAAAACTCTCTTATTTGCAAGAGAGTGCTCATTCAGACCACATTCCAGTAAGTCGTAAGTACCAAATGTGTTTTCTTTCTAAAGGCAACTGGACTTTCTTTGTTCTTCATTGAAGAACAAAGAAGACCTTTCACCCCTTATCCAAGAAGCTTCATCGGTTCTGACTGAATAGCGAGGGAATGACATCATGCAGTCAGAACTGAAGAAGCTTCTTGGATGAGGAGCGAAAGGTCTTCAAGAAAAAAAAAACGACAAGATTCTCTAATTCTATATTATAGCTGAAGGTTTTTGCCCGGACAATCATCGTTTCTTTGACTATTTCTTCCCTCTATTTTATAGTTCAGTAAATGGCAAAAACTTTGGGACATAAATTACAAAATGACTATGGCCTCAGCTTAACAAAGAAAATCTTTATAATGTGTTTTATACCTGCAAGTTTGGCAAAAATGTTCAGCAACCTATCTGCTGAATGTTGGAAACGCAACCAGGTTGCAGGCACCTATTACCATAGGTGGTGGGCATGTGATAAAGCAAGAAAATATTGGGAGAATATACATAAATGGCTGGAAACGATAACTGAACAAAATATTGAGTTTAAGCCAGGAACGTGCCTTTTAGGTATATACTCTCAGAGGATTATGACAAAGCAACCACATACTTAATGTTACATATATTGACGGCAGCAAGGATTACATATGCTAAATACTGGGGGGGGGGAATGAATAATCTACCAGATGAGGTTATAATTAGGAAAATTTGGGACTATGCTGAAATGGATAGATTAACTTTAAAAATGAAAGACAAAGACATTCAGAATACTTTCAGACATGGAATAAATTCTATGAATGGATAGAGAAAAGAGGTAGACAGTGAAAATAAAGAAGTCAATAAATATAAATGTAGTAATTGATAAAAATGTAGTTAACTTAATGTAAGAAGAAGCCTAGATCAATTCTTTTGGTTATACTATTAGTACTGTTATTAGCCATTGCTATTGCTATTCGTTTGTATGTTGAAATTTATTACCAACATATGTTGGTTGTGCTTTATTTGTAAATAATGCTCTGCCAGTGCACTGTTGTTCAAAAATGTTTATGAATGTTTATGAATATTATTCGGAATGTTATTCTAGCTGTCAGGGCTCTGACAATACACCCCCATTCAAATTGTAAGTCTCTAGCCACATCTCTCAGAGTAAAAAAAAAAAAAAAGATTTATTGGAAGTCACCATGCAGCTGGATGCAGCTGACACTAAGACCCATCATTCATTCCCCCCTTGACCCTGGTCTTCCCCCCAGCCCCTGGATGTACATTCTCCAATGGGACACATCCATAGCCAAGAATCATCAATCATGCCCTCCAGTAATAATCTTGTCCTCCAGAAGCTTCGGCTGCCAAGGCGATTATCTGAGGCATTTAAGGAATGCACTTTTCCCCCACTCCCTTTCTGCTGGCAACTAAAAAGACCAAAGGAGTATTTTTTTAGTTGACAGTTTTATTTAATGCTCTGCCATAATGCTCTGCCAATGCACTGTTATTCAAAAATGTTTCTGAATGAAAATTTATAATAAAGAAAAAAAGAAAAAAGAAAGTCCAGGTGCCTTAAAAAAAACAGCACACCAGTGGGACCACCATGATCTGGATGACTGAGAAGCTCCATGATCGTACCTGTAAGCCGCATTGCAGGTGTCCTTGTATTCCTGGAGTTTGACGCATACCATGTTCAGGAACTGGTCTGAGTAGGCGCTTAAGTCATGCATCAAATTCATGAGGTCCTGGACCGTTTTTTCCACAATGACTGTGCTCTGAGGATAAAAAGAAAACAAAAATCACATATTTTCTTCCTTTTTAGTGAAGAAAAACTGTTTTCTTTTTTTTTCTTTTTTTTTTTTTTGAAAATTTTATTTGGGTTTTCACAAAAACAAAATACAAGTAAAGCATCTTTTTTGAAAATAGCATGGTCCTAGGTTATTACTTCTTCATACAGACACAAAACTCAATTTCATGCTCATTTTTATATTCTATTCCATATCTTATTACCATTTGATATTTTCCACATAGTTTTCCTCCCTCTTCTAATTTTCTCAACTTTGTTTTAATTATCTCAATTCAAATCATTGTATTTATACTTTTGTCTGTCCTGTTACAATTTCACATTGTCTTTTCTTATTAAGCAAATTTTTCCCTGTAGTTACCAATTAGAGTATGACACCTTTACATCCTTGAATTTTATCCATTCAAGCTCTTATTTAAGCTTCAATGTATAGCTTTAAGATTGTAGCATTTAATATAATACATAACTTCCAATCGAATTCTGCTTGGTACATTCTTAAAATAGACACTATATTCTTTAAAAAAAGGGGGAGGAAGGAAGGAAAGGAAGGGAAAGAAAGGAAGGAAGGAAATGGAAGGGGAAGGGAAGGAAGGAAGAAAAGAAGGAAGAAAGAAACAGAAGGAAGGAAGGAAGAGAGAAAGAGAAAGAAAGAAAGAAAAGGGAAGGAAGGAAGAAAGAAAGAAAGTCAGTCAGTTAGTGGCAACTTGCTTTGTATGTTGACTTCAACTCCTTGGAGTGGAAATTCTACCAGGTGTGACAGGTGAGTTGTCCTTCTCCCTCTGCCCTCCCCCTCTTCCCCAATTACAAACTCCTCTGCATTTGAAGTTCCAAAACCTCATCAAAGTGACACCTGCTAGGTTTACCTTTCCCTAAACTGGCTCCTGTCTCCGCATTGATTTTAAGATTAAAGCGCTGGCAAAAGGCCCCCGGATCCATAATCCTGTTCCTGCAGATGGACGGATGAGTGACAGGAATCGATTCTTCTTGCTCGCCTGCTCAAAGGCATCAAGGAGATACCTCCAGGGTGTGAGTGGGAGTGTGTGTGTGGGGTGTGACACACAAACCCTGGCTATCATGACGCTCGGATGGGGCTTTGACAGCAGTTGTCCAAAGGCACTTTGGGGAAAGCATCCGAAATACAGAGAGTAGATACAGGTAGTCCTTGACTTACAAATGTTTGTTGAGTGGCTGTGACGGCACTGGGGTGGGAGTGGGGGGGAGTGACTTAGGATCCGTTTTCCAGACTTACGACCGTCGCAGAATTCCCGTGGGTCACGTGATTGAACTCCAGCCGCTTTGACCACTGACTTGGATTTATGACGGTTGCAGTGTCCTCGGTGTCACGGGATACCTCCCCTGCGACCTTCTGATGAGCAAAGTCAACAGGGGAAGCCGGATTTGCTTCACAAGAGTGCTGTTAGGATTCCAGCCATCGCCCTAATTAAATCATGATTCTCGAGCCAAACGTCAAAAAAACTCAAAAGATTTATTAGGAGCAACATGCCGGCATGAAGCCAACTCTGGCATACGTAATTCACAGTCCCCTGTGACCCTGTTTCCCCCGCTTTCCCCTGGGTGTGTCATGAATCACATTCTCCAACTGAGCACGTTCACAGGCTGGGTGTCATCAATCACATTCTCCAATTAAAGATATTTGCTGGTAAAAGCTCTGGTATTTTAGTTACCATCTTTTAAAGAGTTGGAATGTACTTTTGATTTCAAATGGCTGCACTACCCTTCCAGATTTCCTTCCTCCTCTGCCCCTCCTTTTTATGGCAACTACTATAGAGGCATAGGAATGTTTTATGAGTTGACCGGCGTGACTGTTCTGACCTAGGTTTCCTTAGAAAGCACAAAATACAATCTTAGTCCCGGCAAAACCTCTTTTATTTCCCACGGCTGTGAATTACGTTCATTCACAGCCTGCAAGGCTTCGCAAACAGTCTTTCAAGGGAATTTTCATAAACACCCACCTTATCACACTTGGAATGCAGCCAGAGAAGGAATGGCCAGACACAGGGCAAGGCCAAACTTGACACAGAGTCGAACAGAACTTTTCAAAGCTTGACGAACTAATTGCTTCCTGCAAAAGCTCACATCCCAATCGCTCCTCTTTTATGTCCCATGGGAGGGCCCAATCATCTCCGAGGTGTGGCCTTACTCCTGAGTCGACCCTGCTTTCTCAATTGTTCTTGTCTTCTGGTAGTCTTGCCCATGCGCAGGCTGGGAACCAGTTTTAGAAGCTCCCTCACCTCAGTGCTGTCTGAGTCTGAAGGCAGCTGATGACTGGCAGCCTGCCCTGGCCCCATCCCTGCCTCTGACGCAGAACCCTGGTCCGAGCCCTCCTCAGCCTCCAAGACCGGCCCAGGTTCCTCCCCGGCCTCCTCACTACTGTTCGACTCTGCTGCCAGCTCCATGAGCCACCGCCGGGCCACAACAGCAACTGACTTAACCACTGCAGTGGTTAGTGCACTTAGCGACGGAGGCGAGAAAGACCGTGAAATGGGGCAAAACTCACCCGAAGTCATTTCTCACTTAGCGACAGAAATTTTTGGCTGACTGATGGTCATTCGAGGACTAGTGATATAAATGATTCAGGTATTGTATTGGCATTGGAAAGGTCTTATTTCAGGTTCTCCTGTGTTCCCAGTCACAAAGACTTTACTGGTGACCTTGGACTAGTTTTTATTTTTTTTACAATTTCCATTCTTCTCTTCTCTTCCCTTCCATTCCCCTTCCATTCTTCTTCTCTTCTCTTCTCTTCCATTCTTTTTCACTTCTCTTTTCTTCCCTTCAATTTCCATTCTTCTTCTCTTCTCTTCTCTTCTCTTCTCTTCTCTTCTCTTCTCTTCTCTTCCCCTTCCATTCTTCTTCTCTTCTCTTCTCTCCTCTCCTCCCTTCCCTTCTATTATAACCAAGTTGAGTTTTGTGGAAAGCTTGATCCTCTCCCTCCCTTGTGGTGGTGCAGAGTGGGGTCCCTCCCGGCAGGGGTCTCCGCTGACCCGAGCTGGAAATTATTTCCTAGGGGAGGGGCTG
Source organism: Hydrophis major (assembly GCA_033807585.1). NCBI lineage: Eukaryota > Metazoa > Chordata > Lepidosauria > Squamata > Elapidae > Hydrophis > Hydrophis major. The sequence goes on along the minus strand of CM066331.1, from coordinate 211,988,962 downwards.
CAGCCAATATATAAATCACTGTCAGAGGTGGGAGCCCCCGCTTGACCCAGCAAGAAGGTGTGATACATTCAGATTTGTTCCATTCCACGGCCCTGTCACTTGCCATCCAAAGGGTGAACTATCCAGTAATCAATTAGATTGACAAGATCCTCTACAGATCCCTGCCATCTACAGGGAGATGTCAAGGCGGAGAGGGAGAAGAGAGGGAAAAGGGGCCATAAGCACAGAAAGAAAGATGTCAGGATGGGAAATCACCCCGTCCCCCCCCTTCTGATGAGGAAGTGAATTTTAGCTGCCTCTTTTTAGTCTGAATAGCTAAATAGCAACAGACTTACATACCGCTTCACAGTGCTTCTACAGCCCTTTCTAAGCCGTTTACAGAATCAGTCTCTTGCCCCCAAACATCTGGGTCCTAATTTTACCCACCTCAGAAGGCTGAGTCAACCTTGAGCCTGGTGGGATTCAAACTGATGGCAATGAGCAGAGTTATCCTGCAATACTGCGTTCTAACCAGTGTGCCACCACAGTCCGTCCTTTCTTCCTTTCTTCCTTTCTTCCTTCCTTCCTTCCTTCCTTCCTTCCTTCCTTCCTTCCTTCCTTTCTCCCTTCCTCCCTCTTTCCCTCTCTCCCTCGCTCCCCCTTCTTTCCTTCCTTCCTTCCTTCCTTCCTTCCTTCCTACCTACCTACCTTTCTTCCTGCCTTCCTTCATTTCTTACTTTCTTACTTTCCTTCCTTCCTTCCTTCCTTCCTTCCTTCCTTCCTTCCTTCCTTCCTTCCTTCCTACCTACCTACCTACCTACCTACCTACCTTCCTTCCTTCCTTCCTTCTTTCCTTCCTTCCTTCCCTCCTTTCTCCCTTCCTTCCTCCCTCCCTCCCTCTTTCCCTCTCTCCTTCTTCCTTCCTTCCTTCCTTCCTTCCTTCCTTCCTTCCTTCCCACTTACTAATAGCACTTAGACTTATATACTGCTTCACAATGCTTTTAGACACACAAGGAATTTATCTTGGTACATATTCCCTCAGCGTACATAAAAAAGAAAAGAGACATTCGTCAAGAATCATCAGGTACAACACTTTATAACAGCCATAGGGTACAACTAGGCAATCAAATCATACTAGGAAAACAGTCCATATAAATTATAAGGATACAAGCAGGGAATGGTGTAAGACCTCCTGCTCAAGCAGGGGGTTAGACTAGAAGATCTCCAGGGTCCCTTCCAACTCTTTTTAATCTGCATTCTATCCCTGCTTGAAAATGTCAAATCAGACTCTCCAGCCAAAAATCCCTTTTGGAAGCAGAATTCTGGGCGGAAATTCTTTTGGAGTGACTGCAATGTTAGGGTTGTGTCATGGAGAGGACCAAAGGTCTACCTGGAATGACCGTGTCATCCTCCCCAAGGCCCCAAACATCCGGCTCCGTGCCCTTCCTCGTTCCCGCCTGCCACCGGAGCGGATGGCTGATCTCCTCCTTCTACATCCCCTGCCAGGCACAACTGGATCTCTCCACGCTGTGTTTCAATTCCGCCTTGCTCTGGTTCGACAGCCAAGTCAACTATTTGGGGGTGGGTGGGACCCCATTTAAGCTTTTGCAAAGGCAGGGGAATGGAAGGCACCAAGGGGAAGGCCAGCCTGGCACCCAGTGGAAACGTGGGCAACCACCATCGATAAATCATCCGTCACCAGCGTTTCCAGGCCCGAGGGGGGGGGGGAATTTGAATGGGATCCTACCAGGAAAAAGGATTTAACTCCAGAATGGAGGTAATCCATCTTCGGACTGCCCGGCTCTGGTTTTTTGGAAGAGTTCCTTGGCCCTAAAAAGGGGCAACGACCAAGCCTCATGGAAGAGGACACGATGGCCATTGGGATCGGTGGCCTTCACTCTTGCCACGTTCGGCTTGTAACACGTCAGAATAGAGTTGGAAGGGACCTCGGAGGGTCTTCTAGTCCAACCCTTCCTGCTCAAGCAAGATGTCAAGGATTCCGGCAGTGGCCCCCCATTGAAATCACGAGTCTCGAGGCCAAACTTCCGAAATTGCAAAAGGATTTATTGGGAGTGAACATGCCGGCACTGCCTGGGTGTAGCCAACTCTGAGACACATCATTCATGGTCACCCTTGACCTTGGTTTTCCCCCCACCCCCTGGGGGTATCATAATTCATATTCTCCAATGGGACACATCCATAGCCAAGAATCATCCATCAGGCTCTCCAGTTAGAATTTGGCGCGGCAGAAACTTCAGCCGCCTAGTTACTGTCTCTGAAAACATTGATGGAAGGCACTTTCGGTTTGCAAGCGGCCGCACTGCTTCCCCCTCCCTTTCGGTTGGCCTAAAAAGACCATAGAAATATTTTGTGAGTTGACACAGAAGACCCTACACCCAGGGATGGGCTTTAAAAATTTTAGCCAAGGGTTCTCCATGGCCTAGTCGGCCTTCTGTGCCCATGGCCATGGGGGGGGGGAGGCATTTTTGCCCTGCCCGGCCTCTGGAGGCCTTTCTTGAGCCTCCGGGAAGATAAAAGCAGCCTTCCCCGGGCTCCGGAGGCTCTCTGGAAGCCGGAAACAGGCCCATTTTTGGCTTTTACAAACTTCCAGAAGGTCTGTTTTTTGCCCTCCCTGAGCCTCCAAGTGTGCCCTGCACTTACTTGCATCCAACACAGGCTGTGTGGAGACTCTTGGGAAGGGCGGGGCAGGATCGGCAGGACTAGCCAGCAGGGGGATTAGGGGGTTCTCCCAAATTCTTAGCTCTCTGGAACCCCTGCGAACCTCCAGCAGCCAACCCCTACAGATAATAGATAATCAGATTGGGAAGGGACCTTGTAGGTCATCTAGTCCAACCCCCTGCCCAAGCAGGAGACCCTACACCATTTCTGACAGATGGGAGTCCAGTCTCTTCTTGAAAGCCTCCAGGGATGAAGCTCCCACAACTTCCCAAGGCAAATTTTGTTCCATTGGTTGATTGTTCTCACTGTCAGAAACTTTCTCCTTATTTCCAGGTTGAATCTCCCCTTGTTCAGTTTCCATCCATTATTCCTTGTCTGGCCTTTGGGTGCTTTGGAAAATAGCTTGACCCCTTCCTCCTCTCTGGGGCAGCCCCTCAAATATTGGAAGACTGCTATCCTGTCTCCCCTGGTCCTTCTCTTCCCTAGACCAGCCAGGCCCAGTTCTTGCAACCGTTCATCGTAAGTTTTAGCCTCCAGTCCCCTCATCATCCTGGTTGCTCTTCTTATGACCGTTGCAGCATTCCCTAGAGCAGTAATCTGTACTTTTACAGATTACAGATAAACAGAGTTGGAAGGGGCCTTGTAGTCCATCTAGTCCAACCCCCCACCCAAGCGGGAGACCCTACACCATTTCTGACAAATGGCAGTCCAGTTTCTTCTTGAAAGTCTCAAGTGACGGCGCTCCCACCACTTCCAAGGGCAATTTCTGTTCCATGGGTTGATTGTTCTCACTGTCAGAAAGTTTCTCCTTATTTCCAGGTTGAATCTCTCTTTGGTCAGTTCCCATCCATTATTATTCTTTGTCTGGCCTTTGGGTACTTTAGAAAATAGCTTGACCCCTTCCTCCTCCCTGTAGCAGCCCCTCAAATATTGGAAGACTGCTCTCCTGTCTCCCCTGGTCCTTCTCTTCATTAGACTAGCCAGGCCCAGTTCCTGCAACCGTTCTTCATATGTTTTAGCCTCCAGTCCCCTCATCATCCTGGTTGCTCTTCTCTGTACTTTTTCTAGAGTCTCAACATCTTTTTTATAATGTGGTGATCAAAACTGGATGCAGTACTCTAGGTGTGGTTTTACTAAGGCTTTATAGAGTGGTATTAGTACCTCCTTTGATCTCGATTGTATCCTTCTATTAATGCAATTTAGGATTGCATTGGCTTTTGGGGCTGCCTATATCACTTCAGAAAGTCTTTTCCTAAAAACCTCCAGTGATGAAGCACCCACAACTTCTGGAGGCAAGCAGTTCCACTGGTTAATTGTTCCACGGTCAGGAAATTCCTCCTTAATTCTAAGCCGCTTCTCTCCTTGATTAGTTTTCATCCATTGTTTCTCGTCTTGTCTTCAGGTGCCTTGGGGGGCAAAAGTTGAACCCCTCTTCTCTGTGGCAGCCCCACAAATAACAGAGTACTGCCATCATGTCACTCCTAGTCCTTCTCTTCGTTAGATCAGTCTAATGACCTGATTCCTGCAACCATTCTTCTTATGTTTCAGTCTCCAGATCTTTAATCAGTGGTGGTAATTCTACCGGTTTGGCCCGGTTTGGCCGAACTGGTAGTGCCGAGGATCGTCCGTGAACAAACCGGTGCTCTCTGATGATCAGCTGCTGGAGCTGCTGACCTGTATTTCCTGCTTTTCAACCTCAGTTGCTTCGTGTAGCACAGCTGATTGCCGCACACCAGCTGTTTTACACACTGCTGCCTCATGTTTAAATGACTGTCCACCAGGACTCCAAGATCCCTCTCACAGTTACTGTTTTTGAGCCAAGTTTCGCCGAATCTATACTTGTGCCTTTGGTACATATGTGTGATGATGACCTGGGGCGTGACACAAAAATAACCAAGTCACAAAAGTAGAATAAATTCCCTTTAATGCCTCCAACTTGGCCCCCCAATGTCCAATTATCCTCGGCTGGATAACAAACTCTTCAAAAAACAGTCTACGAAGGGCAGAAATGCAGTCCGAACCCAAAGTAAAGATAATGAGAAATTAAAAAAAAAAAACCCAACACAAACCACACTGAAGTAATTAACATGGCAGGCCAGGATGATAAATTGCAGACTTTCAAAGGATAGCGCAGCCCTCACAGTTGGGAGGATGCCAAAACCCAGATAAGGCTCGACAAAGATAATGCACCCTTTGCTTCCAGCAAGGAGCTGTGTGCAAATGCCCCACTTATATCCTATTCTCCCAGCTGCAACTAATGAAAGGGATCAGGGCCCTTTTCTCCCCCGTAACCCATGTTGCTCCCTTCTCCGTTCCTCCCTACGTGCCCTAGGATAAAGAGGGGACAGGCCTGGGTCTTCCTCTGAATGCCCAGCCGGACTGTGTCCTTCCCCCGTCTCTTCCACAGCCATCGGAGCCACACTCCCACTCCCTGTCAGCTGCTCAATCTCCCCCTCAGAATCAGAGTCCAACAAGGGCATGACAATGTCTGGATAAAAGTTGCAAGCATATCCAGCAAGTTTAACTAGGCCAACCGACAATCCTTTAGCTAACCGTGGCTGATTTTGAAGAAAGCAAAAAAACAACAACAAACAATTAACCCGGACTAAGGTTGGTTAATACTGGAAGGACTTTAACCTAACAGTAGGAAGTAAGCAAAAAAGAAGTTCTGGAAGAAGTTAATTGTCAATCCCCTCGATAGACTTGCCAAGAAAACTAAGTAGACTTAGAACCTTTGGGAACTGATCACGATTCTAAAATATAGACTTTTTTATTCTTAAGAAAGATCACGTTCTTCCCTTATTTAGAAAGAAACTTTTGTGTTTGTTGACAGAAGAGAATAATTGCAGCTCAGGGTTGAAGTGAGGGGGGTCCTTGGTGCTCTCTGAGCATGGTGGCTTTGTTGCAAACATTGCAACGGTCAGTGCTCTTACCAAGGCAATTTATAATGCTTTGGTAAGACCATACTTGGAATTTTACACCCAGTTTTGGTGGAATATTGCACCCATTTTGGGATAGGTGTGTGTGTGTGTGTGTGTGCGTGTGTATTATACATACATACATACATACATACATATAAAAGATGTTGAGACTCTAGAAAAAGTGCAGAGAAGAGCAACCAGGATTATTAAGGGACCGGAGGCTAAAACATACGATGAACAGTTGCCTGGCTAGTCTAGGGAAGAGAAGGACTCGGGGAGGACATGATAGCAGTGCTCCAATATCTCAGGGGCTCTCTCCCCAAAAGAGGGAGTCAAGCTATTCTCCAAAGCACCTGAAGGCAGGAGAAACAAGTGATGGATGGAAACTAAGCAAGGAGAAATCCAACCTAGAATTAAAGGGGAATTTCCTGACCTTGAGAACAATTATTCAGTGTCTCCAGAATTGTTGGGAGTTCCATCCCTGGAGGTTTTTTAGAGAAGGGATCAGACAATTTGTCTGAAATGGTATAAAGCAGGCGGGTTGGACTAGAAGACCTCCAGGGTCCTTTCCAACTCTGTTATTCCGTTGATGCTCTAGCACTGATGATGTTACCTAATTGGGTCATGAAACGTCAGCAGGCAAACAACCAAACTCAGAGAGGACCAAGGACCCCCCCACAAAAAAGGGGAACCTTATTTAAGATGTCCAAGTTTCCAAAGCATCTGTTTAAAGTAGGGGTGTCCAACCTTGGCAACTTTAAGACTTGCGGACTTCAACTCCCAGAATTCCTCAGCCAGCAAAAAAGGGGAACCTTATTTAAGATGTCCAAGTTTCCAAAGCATCAACTTTAAGACTTGTGGACTTCAACTCCCAGAATTCCTCAGCCAGCAGGCTGAGGAATTCTGGGAGTTAAAGTCCACAAGTCTTAAAGTTACCAAGGTTGGACATCCCTGGTTTAAAGACTCCCATCTATCTACTTCAAGCCTCCTCAGTGGCAAACAACGCAGTCCATCTGGTTGACCTTTTCCAGACTTCTGTCTCCATCAGTTATTAAGGTCAGATTGTATCGGCTGGGTCTTAATTCCCCCTCACTCCATCCTGCCCCCCTTCCCCAAATGTCAGCCCCGCTTAGACAGCTGGCCGCGGGGTTAAGTTAGCTCAACAATTCCTACTAGTCAAGGGGCCTGGGGTGATGGGGGAGGCCGTGATTGTGGTTTCTTTCTCAAACAGACCAATTGTTCTGCAGCTAAAAATATTTTCTGTGGCCTTCTCAACATTATTACATAAGGCGATAGTTGGAGTGCAAACTGTAATATTTGGAGATCTTTCATTTCTTAGGAGCCAGCAAACACGGCAATAGCGCTTAGGTTTACATATCATTTTATAGTGCTTTACAGCCGTCTCTAAGCAGTTTTATCGAGTCAGCCTCGGGCCCTCCAACAGTCTGGGTCCTCATTTTACCCACCTCGGAAGGAGGGAAGGTCGAGTCAACCTGAAGCCTGGTGGGATTTGAACAACTGAGAATCGGCAGAAGTGGCCTGCAGTACAGCAACTTAACTACTGTGCCACTAAAAGATACCCTGTTTCTGTTAGGGATAACATTGTTTACCCTAACTGGTTTAAGTAAAATAATAAATATGTTATCATGGTTTGTTAGTTAAAGTGTCTGTAACTTTAACTGTAAGAATGTAATTAAGGGAGTGGTTGTAAAAAGCACCATAAAAGAAGCAAGGAACGTCAGCTTGCTCTCTCTGGCTTTATGATCCCTAATTACTGGATGGATTCAAGACTGCGTTTTTCCCTACTGGAACGGGAGAGAGAAAGGACTGATTTATTGTAAGTGAACTGACATTGGATATTCTACACGGACTTTGCTAATTGAATATCCTTGAATGGACTGACTAAAATGATACATGACTAATGAACTGTTATTTTGACTATGCTATAAAACTCTAAGTGGAATAAACTATATTTTTGATAACACAAGCGTATCTGTTATTTTTACTATATGTTAACTAACATACAAACTTATCTCACACATTTATCTATGTGCCTATCTGACTAACGCTGCACATTCTGTTTAGCTTGTCTCCTTAACCCTGGTTGGGGAACCCAGGCTTAACAGTTTCCTCCAAAATAAGACCTACCCTGAAAGTAAGTCCCAGCTTGATTTTTACCCGTGTGCACAATATAAGCCCTACCCCCAAAATAAGCCCTAATTAAGACCTTTCCCACTCCAGAGTGGACAGGTAAAAATTAAGCTAGGGTGGGGATGGGGGGTTGGAGCTGCCCTACTGCTTACCTTTGGACAGGTGTAGCCAGGCCTCGCACCCCCCCCGACACCTGCCTTGCCAGCCCATTTCTTCTGCAGCTGGCAAGGCTTTCCTGAAGGCCTCTGGAGCTGAGAACAAAGCTCTGGATCGATCCAGAGCTCTGTTATTGGTTGCAGAGGCCTTCGGGAAAGCTTTGCCAGCTGCAGAGGAAGAAGTTGCTGAAGGCCTCGGACAGCAAAAAGGAGGCCTGGTATGACCTGCACAAGTGAGCTTAGTCAGTAGATGACCTGCTCCGAAAATAAGACCTGGTGCCTTTTGGGGAGAGCAACAACTCAAATCAGCTTATGATGAGGAATGTTTAGATTGGACCTAATAATATTTGGAGTTCCTGAAATTTTGGAGACACCTGAAACTGCAGTTTTAAAAATAAAACGTTCAAAAATAAATTGTCACGTCAAACAGTAAAGTCCGTGGCAATCTGCTAAGCAGAACATTCATCTTCTCTCTCTTATGGCTTATATCCCATTTTTATTTAAATTCTACTTAACGTTTTTAAATTGGTATCTAAAGGCTGTATTCAGAAATAGCCACTTTGTCTGGCTACTGAATCAGGCACTTTTCTAGATTTGCGGAATCTTCTGTGTAATCTTAATAACTTGATATATTATAAATATGCAGTACTTATATTTAATATTAATATATACCTAATAGACTTAATATATATCAATGTAATACATACACTTAATATACTTAATACATATCAATATAATGTAGACACTTAATATACTTAGTGCATATCAATATAATATATACACATAATGTACTTTAATATGTATCAATATCTATCCATCCATCCATCCATCCATCTATCTAATGCTTAATATCTCAACTAAACCAAAGAGCTGAGTTTGCACAACACGCTAAGCCATCAAAAGCAACAAAAATAGAATAGAATAGAGAATAGAATAGGAATAAAGAATAGAATAGGAATAAAGAATATTATTTATTCGCATTCTATTTTCTATTCTATTCTTTATTCCTATTCTATTCTCTATTCTGTCCTATTCTCTATCCTATTCAATAGGAATAAAGAATAGAATAGGAAGAGAATATGGATAGAATAAAGAATAGAATAGGAATAAAGAACAGAATAGGAATAAAACAGAATAAAGAATAGAACAGGAATAAAGAATAGAATATGAATAAAATAAAGAATAGAATAGAATAGAATAGAATAGAATAAAGGAATAGGAATAAAGAACAGAATAGGAATAAAGAATAGAATAGGAATAAAATAAAGAATAGAATAGGAATAAAGAATAGAATAGGAATAAAGAATAGAATAGGAAGAGAATATGAATAGAATAAAGAATAGAATAGGAATAAAACAGAATAAAGAATAGAACAGGAATAAAGAATAGAATATGAATAGAATAAAGAATAGGAATAAAACAGAATAAAGAATAGAACAGGAATAAAGAATAGAATATGAATAGAATAAAGAATAGAATAAAGGAATAGGAATAAAGAACAGAATAGGAATAAAGAATAGAATAGGAATAAAATAAAGAATAGAATAGGAATAAAATAAAGAATAGAATAGGAAGAGAATATGAATAAAATAAAGAATAGAATAGGAATAAAACAGAATAAAGAATAGAATAGGAATAAAGAATAGAATAGGAAGAAAATATGAATATAATAAAGAAGAGAATAGGAATAAAACAGAATAAAGAATAGAACAGGAATAAAGAATAGAATATGAATAGAATAAAGAATAGAATAGAATAAAGGAATAAAGAATAGAATAGGAATAAAATAAAGAATAGAATAGGAATAAAGAATAGAATAGGAATAGAATAGGAAGGGACGTTGGAGGTATTCTAGTCTACCCCCCTGCTCAAGCTGGAGAGCCTATACTATACTATTTCAGACAAGTAGCTCTCTAGTCTCTTCTTAATCACATGCCAAAGCTACAACTAACAAACGTTGCATCCATGCAGCCTGTGTGCGTTGTGCATTTCTGTAAGACGGCCACAGGTAAATATTATGCCAGTTAATGCGTTTCATCTCCTTTCGCCGTTACGAAGGTCTGGCAGGGGGCGAAGGAGAGGAAAACACAGTTACATAACCACCTATTTTAGCTGGATTGCAGCCCAAGTTAATTAATCAACCGCAGCTACGGGTAATTAATCTGTTCCTGAAATCCATTTAGCCTTCAGGTGGGACTGCAGGAGCTAAACGCTAAAAGGGTCATCTTTCTAAGCAGCTGCCTTTACGCAAGAAACAAGAGGCAGTGAAGGCGAGTGGTTTTCCAACATTTATTTCAAAAAAAAAAATTAAAACCTTTATAGTAGTCCTCCACTTACAACCACAACTGAGTTGGTAAGTGACTAGCCCGGTTGTTAAATGAATCTGGCTTCCCCACTATTTCGTAGAAGGTCACAAAAGGGGATCACGTCACCCCCCAGGATGCTGCAAGCATCGTAAATACAAGTCAGTTGCCAAGCGCCTGAATTTTGATCCCGTGATCCCGTGGGGATGGTATAAAGGCTGTAACTTTGAAAAATGGCCATGAGTCCTTTTTTTCCCAGTGTCGTTGTAACTTTGAATGGTCACTAAACGAACGGTTGTAAGTCGAGGACTACCTGTATATAGCCATCCATCTTCCAACCAACTCTGATAATCTCTCCACATTGTGTTAAAAAGGAAGGCTTTGGATCACAGTTCTTGCAAAACATTGCTATGAGATGGGCGGAAAATAGAGTAGAGTAGAGAAGAGATGGAATAGAATATTAGATTAGATTAGAATAGAGATAGAATAGAATATTAGAAAATAGTCTAATATATTAGAATAGAGAGAAGAGATATTCTATTCTATTCTAATCTATATTCTATTATTATCTAATCTATTCTGATTAGATAAGAATAGAATATAGAATAGAATAGAGATAGAATAGAATGTTAGAAAAAAATAGAATATAGAATAGAACAGAATAGAGAGAAGAGATAGAATAGATTAGATAAGAATGGAATATAGAATAGAATAGAGTAGAGATAGAGTAGAATATTAGAAAGGAATAGAATATAGAATAGAATAGAATAGAATTAGAATAGAATAGAATTAGAATAGAACAGAATTAGAATAGAATAGAATAGAATAGAATAGAATAGAATAGAATAGAATAGAATGGTAGAGTAGAGTAGCGAAGAGAAAAGAAGAATAGAGCAGAGAAGAGATTAAATAGAATATTAGAAAAGAATAGAATATAGAATACAACATTAGATTAGAATAGAGATAGAATAGAATAGAATAGAATAGAATAGAATATTAGATTAGATTAGAATAGAATAGAATAGGAGATAGATTAGAATAGAATAGAACATTAGATTAGATTAGAATAGAATAGAGATAGACTAGAATATTAGAAAGGAATAGAACATAGAATAGAATAGAATGGAATGGAATGGAATGGAATAGAATAGAATAAAATAGGAGAGGAGAGGAGAGGAGAGGAGAGGAGAGGAGAGGAGAGGAGAGGAGAAGAGAAAATAAATAGAATAGAATATTAGAAAGGAATAGAATATAGAATAGAATATTAGATTAGAATAGAATAGAGATAGAATATTAGAAAAGAATAGAATATAGGATAGAATAGAATTGAATGGAATGGAGTGGAGTAGAGAAGAGTAGAGAAGAGGTAGAATAGAATATTAGAAAATAATAGAATATAGAATAGAACATTAGATTAGAATAGAATAGAATATTAGATTAGATTAGATTAGAATATTAGATTAATTAGAATATTAGATTAGAATAGAATAGAATAGAGATAGAATAGAATATTAGAAAGGAATAGAATATAGAATAGAATAGAGAGAAGAGACAGATTAGAAAAGAATAGAATATAGAATAGAGTGGAATAGAGAAGAGATAGAATAGAATATTGAATAGGATAGAAGAGAAGAGAAGAGAATATAGAAGAGAACAGAAGAGAGCAGAACAGAACAGAATAAGAGATAGAATAGCATAAGAAATTGAATAGAAATAGTAATAGAATAAGGAAAAGAATAGAATATAGAATAGAATATAACAATAGAAGAGAAGAGAATGCAGAATAGAACAATAGAAGAGAATACAGAAGAGGAGAGAACAGAAGAGAAAATAGAATAGAATAGAGAAGAAAATAGAATATAGAGGAACAAAAAACATTCAGCCTATGTATGGGAAAAGCTTTCTTTCCAGCCCTCACTGCCCTGTAAGGCTTCCTATGCTGAATTCTCCTTTGTTGCGTTATGACAGAAAAGACAACTTCTTATTTTCACCTTTTATTTGGAGAGGCAATTTATTTTCCCTTTGTCTCTATAGGAGACAGCTGCCACATTTCACGTGTTTGAGTTTTATTTATTTTTTAAATCTAGGTATAATTAAAGGTACATCATTTTCAAATGGTTAATATTTATGTATTTATATTTATAATGTTAAAATGATTAAAATGTTTTTACACGTTGTGTTGATCGGAAGGCCCTTTATGTAACTTTCTGTGCTACAGATTTGCATGAGTGGTGTGATGATGACCTGTAGTCTCTCAAAATAACCCCAAACCCAAAACATACATTAAAGTCTGGTAAGGCCTTCAACTTAGCTTCACTGTTTTATTAGGCACAGTTTAAAGTCACAAAAATAAATAAGGAGGCAAACAGAAAACCAAAACAAACCGCATTGATGAGATCTCCGAAGCAAACCAAGATAAACTAATCATTAACTCCAGGAAAAAATAACTGAGAAAAGTCCATGGGAAGAACGCCAACAAAGATAAACCTCTTTCAAAGTGAACACTAAATTGACTCCTGCAAATTCTAACTGCGCAGTTGCAAACTTATATCCGTAGCTCCCACCTGCAAGCCATGAGGAGGATCATGGTAATCTCCTCTTGAGTAGACCTCACTTTTCCCTGATCCTCTCCTCCCTGTGTGCCCTAGGATGGAGAGGGGATGGGCCTGGATCCTCCTCTGACTGCTCAGCCAGCCTCTGCCCTTCCCCAGCCTCCTCCACCACCTCTGGAGCCACACTCCCACTCCCTGTTGGCTGTTCCTCCTCTTCCTCAGAGCCAGACTCCGCCAGGGGCCTGACAGTAGTGTTGTTGTTTTTTGGTAGAAGTGCAAATAAAAATATTTTAAAGAAAATAAATAAAGTAATGTGGGAGACAACTGAAGCAGCCTCTGGTCCCTGGCAGAATTCTGATTTTATCTTCTTGGATTTATAGGGGTAATATTTCAGAGGACCTTGGAATGGGAAGGGCCAAGTTGGGTTATCAAGATCAATCATTGCCCAAAAATAGGAATATAACTAAAATCATCTCTGAAAAATGGTAGTGCAGCCTCCATTTAAATATGCAGGATGGAGGAGAATTCAACTCTTGTTTTGTTTTTAAATAAAGGTACAGGTCATCCTTGACTTACAACAGTTCGTTTAGTGACCGTCGAAGTTATAATGGCGCTGATAAAAGTGACCATTTTTCACACTTACAACCGCTGCAGCAGCCCCCTGGTCATATGATCAAAATTCAAAGGCTTGGCAACTGGCATGTACTTATGACGGTTGCAATGCCCCGGAGTCACGTGAACTTATGACGAGCAAAGTCAAGGGGAAAAGCTAGATTCAACTTAACAACTGTAGTCCTGATTTAATGCTGCAGTGATTCATTTAACTGCAGCAAGGCAGGCCGTAAAATGGGGCAAAATTCTCTCAACAACTGTCTTGCTTAGCAACCTAAATTTTGGGCTCCATTTTGGTCGAAAGTCGAGGGCTACCTACCACTGCCTAAATCTGTTGGATAGAAGCAGTATAAAAGTAGATCCTGATTAGTTAATCAACCTGGAAACTAACTTCTGGTTAATTCATCGGTCTGTGCCTGGTACGGGTAGTTCTCAACTTACGACCACAATTTCAGAACTCACCCTCTCCTGGTGATTGGCCCAAAGTCACCCAGTCATCTTTCATAAGGCAGGACTAGAATTCCCAGTCTCTTGGTGATTCGCCCAAGGTCACCCAGCTGGCTTTCATGCCTAAGGCGGGACTAGAACTCACTATCACCTGGTGATTGGCCCAAAGTCACCCAATCAGCTTTCATAAGGCAGGACTAGAACTCTCAGTCTCCTGGTGATTGGCCCAAAGTCATCCAGTCAGCTTTCATAAGGCAGGGCTATAATTCCCAGTACCCTGGGGTGATTGGCCCAAAGACACCCAGCTGCCTTTCATTCTTAAGGCAGGACTAGAACTCCCCATCTCCTGGTGATTGGCCCAAAGTCATCCAGTCAGATTTCATAAGGCAGGACTAGAACTCCCCATCTCCTGGTGATTGGCCCAAAGTCACCCAGTCAGATTTCATAGGGCAGGACTAGAACTCCCCATCTCCTGGTTTCTAGCCTGGTGCTTTAACCATTAAACAAAATAGGCTCTCTAATTATTGTTGCATTTTTAATTCTGTGTGTGTGTGTGTGTGTGTGTGTGTGTGAAATTTATATTATTTGATGACAATGGGGTGCAACTGTGCAACCAACATAATTTTGAAAACAGATCGTAAGCAGCTTTTGGGTGGCCTGCTGTAAATTTAAACGGTCCTTAAATGAACGTTCATAAGTCAAGGACTATCTCTGGGAAAATGGGAAGGTTTTTTTTCCCCCACCGCTTTCCCGCCAACCATCTTACCTGCAAGAGAGGCCGTTGCACACCAAGCATTTTCATGGTGTCTGCGTTGGCCAGGATCTTCAGGGGGTCAGTAATTTTGGTGACACCCTCGATTTCCTTGTTAATTTCTCCCAGGACTTGGTTGAGGAAGATGTTCTTAATGTACATGGTGAGGAATTCTCGGAGGGGGCATTGCTTAGCGGGACTGAACCCCAAGGCGTGTTCGATCTCTTGAATAAACCTGAAATACAGTACAATGAAAAGAGGGAGATACGTCATTACGACAGCAGAAGAGGATTAAAGCCTATGAATTCCGCCATTTTCAACCCGAGGCAGGTAGTCCTCGACTTACAACAGCGTCGTTTAGTGACCCTTCAGAGTTACGATGGCACTGAACAAACTGACTGGGGACCGTTTTTCACACACCCATCGCAGCATTCCCGGGGTTGCGGGATCAAAATTCAGAAGCTTGACAACTGACTCGTATTGTTCTGACCAAGGCTTCCTAGACCGTAATTACACACATGCTTATTTTAAAAATAAGTCTTATTTTAGTGCAATGCTGGGAATTATTTTCATTTCCAGCTAGCAATGAATCTCAAACAGTCCCTCGAGATCAGCACCCACCTTTCTTTCCTGTGAAGTGCTGCCAATAACAGAAGTGTCAAATGAACTAGAAAAAAAAAAAAACCGAAGTACAAAGAGCTTCAAGAATGAATCCGAACCGAACAAACGACTTTGCTTCCTGCAAAAGTTTCATCATCTTTGCCTTACTTTTATCCCTTATGGGAGGAGCAATCAACTCCCAGCCTTACTCTCCCTTTTTGTCTCAGCTGCTCTTGCCTTCCAGAGGCTTTGTGCATACGCGCACTGGGAACAGGCTCCCCTTGTTCCTCTGCCTTGCTGTGATAAAGTCATATATTTCAGTGCCGTCATAACTTTGAATGGTCACAAAATGAATGGTCATTCTGTCGAGGAGTATCTGAACTTTTTGCTCGGGCTGCCGGCCTTCCTAATAAAGGAATCTTTTGAGTTCACTTCAGAGGGTTTGCCGTATTTGGGGAGCTGGCTCAGAACAAAGTTAGTTAGTTGGCAATGGAGGAATTGAAGGACCCAGCAATCTTATGAAAACAATTTTCATAATTGAAAAATGTTTTTGGAGGATCAAGCAAATCTGAACAGCATTTCCAGGAGCTCTTTGAAAAGAATGCAGTAAAATTAATTTGGCAATCACGGATTATGTATCAAGGCAACAATTGCTGGGGGAAATCCGTTTATCTTTTCAGCCCAATCTCTAACAAGAGTTCCCCCCTCTCCCACTTTGACAATCTCATTATTAACAACAATAAAACATCGCAGCCCACAAAAATAAAACAGAGTCTGGGGAACAATGTAAAAAACGTGATTCTAGGTTAAGACGGAGAATGGCGAGTAAACCCAGCTGCTTAAGATCACAAGAGGTTCTTCGAAATGCAAACCATTTGTCATATACAGGTGGTCCTTGACTTACAATGATTCATTTAGTGATCGTTGTTGAGGTAATTCCCCATTAGGAGAATGAGCGCATACAGGGAGACGTATTTGAGAGTCGCATTTGAATAATACACACACAGCACACAGATATACTGTACAGTAAATATAGGTTTTTACTTCCAGACAGTTTAAGCAAAGTTCAAGATAAGCAGTCCAAAAGTCATTCACAGGTAAATCAGTCAGTTTTTCAATCCAGGGATAATCCAAATATCAAAGTCCAGCGTCAAAAAACAGTTCAGTATCAGGCTTACATCAAATCCAGTAATATCAGTCAATTAGAAGAAATGGAGCAAGGGCAATACTTTCCAACAGAAGGAAACAGAGATACTCACTCAGACACACTCTCTTCTGAGACTAAGATTAAGACAGTCCAGGTTTCTGGCTCCATCTTATGGCCGTTTGAGAAACCACACCTAATTACAGTTTTGCATTTTCTTAAAAGATACAGTTTTAAAATGTTTATCCTGGTTTATATATTTCTAAACCAAATAGCTGTTAGGTGACTTATATTCCTAACAACCGTTCAGTTACATAACATCATCAGTGGGAATGGCAAACCCTACCCTCCCTCACACTGATAGTGTTGCCTAGGTGGGTAATAAAATGTCTGAAGGAACCAACCAAGTTCAAAGAGCACCAAATATGCCGCAGTTCAACCCCGAGCTACAAATATTCTCCGCTGTCAATACAATCAAGCACTGAAGTGCCTTTGAAGAGCCTTCAACAGAGCAGTTCATTCAGGAATATCCCCATGATATTCCTGTGTATTCCAAGCTGGCATTTTAATGGAGGGAGGGACTCCTACCTTTGTTGAGTCCAAAGAGTGTTCACACTATACTTCAGGTATCAGTATTGATCGTGGGGCCTTCAAAGTAGGTTCTCCCAGAGTAAGCACATCTGCTTGGAAAACTCCATTTTAAGACATTAGATTTAACGACTCTCATGGTCCCAATTCAACACAACGAATATTATTGCTACAAATCGCTTAGTTGGGTTTCACGCCTAAAGGTAGGACTAGAATTCACTGTGATTAGTCCAAAGTCACCTAGCCAGTTTTTCTGCCTAAGGGGAAACTAGAACTCACAATCGCCTGGTAATGGGGCCAAAGTCACCCTGCTGGCTTTCATGCCTAAGGGGAAACTAGAATTCACAGTTGCCTGATAACTGGCCCAAAGTCACCTTGCCGGCTTTCATGCCTAAAGTGGGACTAGAACTCACAGTCTCCTGGTGATTGGCCCAAAGTCACACCGTGGCTTTCAGTGCTTAAGGCAGGTCTAGAATTCATCATCTCCTAGTGTTTGCTCATTTTATGCCAAAAGCCAGACTAGAACTCACTGTCGCCTGGTAATTGGCCTGAAGTCTCCCAGCCAGCTTTCATGCCTAAGACAGGATTAGAACTCACTAATCTCCTGGTGATTGGCCCAAAGTTACCCAGACAACTTTCCTGCCTAAGGGGAAACTAGAACTCACTATCACCTGGTAATGGAACCAAAGTTACCCAGCCAGCTTTCATGCCTAAAGCAGGACTAGAACACTCTGTCGCCTGGTAATTGGCCTGAAGTCTCCCAGTCAGCTTTCATGCCTAAGACAGGACTAGAACTCACTGTCTCCTGGTGATTGGCCTAAAATGCCCCCGCCAACTTGCATGCTTACCGCAGAATTAGAACTCCCCATCTCCCGCTGATTGACCCAATAATAATCCACGTGCCACTCTAACTTCCCCTGCTGCCTTAAAAAGAACAGCTGTCAGGAGAATCCAAAATGGTAAATATCTCCACCGTTTTCCATGCAAGCCTTCAATGTCAAACATGATAGGATCAACTCAATTAACACCTTCAACTCCCTTCCCTGCTGCTCCCCTCATGGCCCCCTCCTCCAATCAGTTAACAAACGCACTTATGAGGGACTTGTGGGTGTCTGTCAATCCAATTATTTCCTATCTGGGAAGTGAAGACACTTCATTAAATGCAGTGGGACAGATGGCCAGTTCCTTCACAGATCAATCAACTAACTGATTAGCAGATGAGGGCTTCCAAAATCGATGCCATCGGGTATTTCAGGTATCGGAAAAGTCCAGAGGGCAAAATTCAGATCCGTGCGGTCACTCTGTCCAGCGTACCAAGAGGGTGAAGATTGGCATCTTACACCGGCCGAGCTACCTGCTCAAACCAATGCTACACAACGCAAGACTGAAGACTGAAGGTGGCTAGTTGGCTTTGAGGACTGACAGCTTATTAAGCTAAATTTGATTGATTTATTTGTATCTCAAGTTTATTATTACCAATAATTTATTTTTACAAATAATTCAAGGCGGTGAATGAATGTAATACACTTTTCTCCTCTTATTTCTTTTTTTTCCCTACTATAACAACCCTGTTGAGGGAAGTTGCTTGAAATAAAGTGACTGGCCCAAGGTCATCCAGCTGGCTTTTATGTCTAAAGTGGGACTAGAACTCACTGTCTCCTAGTTATTGGCCTAAAGTCACCCAGCCTGCTTTTATGACTATGGCAGGATTAGAATTCACCGTCTCCTGGTGATTAGCCCAAAGTCATCCAGCCAGCTTTTCTGCCTAAGTTGAAACTAGAACTCATTGTCTCCTGATGACTGACCCAAAGTCATTCCAGCCGGCTTTCCTGCTTAAGGTGGAACTAGAACTTCCTGTCTCCTGGAGAGGCCCAAAGTCACGCAAAATTGCTTTCATAGCTAAGGCAGAACTAGAACTCACTGTCTCCTAGTGACCGGCCGAAAAATCACTCAGCTGCCTTTCATGCCTAAGGCGGGGACTAGAACTCACAGTCCCTTGGTGACTGGCCCAAAGTCACCAACTGGCTTTCCTGCCTATAGAGGGACTAGAACTCACCGTCTCCTGGTTTCTAGCCTGACGCTTTAGCTACTAGACCAATCTGGCTCTCGACGCAGGGAGCACTAACCGAGCTGTTGTCTTACCAGATGCCTGACGACAAAGAAATGCGTGTAACACATTTACAGAGGCAGGGATCAGATTCCCAGGAGAGGAACACAAGAAGTCACCACTGACAGCGTTCCAACAACGTAAGAAACACACATGTTACGCTCCAAGTGAGGCCGCATCAAAGCCAAGTCCCCATTGAACCTCCATTGAGCTCATTATTAAACTGGCAGCGAACGGCAGCTCCAAAGGGGCGAACAATATTGTGTTTTTTCAAGAGAGAGACGGAGAACAGCTGAGCCCACCGGATAGCAAGGACGACGCAAGCTACTTCTCGTGTAAAGTTGGACGCAAAACCTCGTTGTTCAAATTTTTATTGTAGCCCTGGGAGGCGTCATGTTGCTAAAACAATTACAGCCACTGGAGAAGCTGGGATCTTTCTTCCAAATCAGACCGGGAGAACAAGACACTAGGGCAGGGAGAATCCTCGACGTACAGCCACCATTGAGCCCAGAATTCCTGTCACTGAGCGAGACGTCGGTTCGGCGAGTTTCGACCCGTATTACAAATTTTCTGGCCGTGTTCATAAAGCGAATCGCCGCGGTTCTTAAATGAGTAACCTGGTTGTTAAGGAAATTTGGCTGGCCCCCGTTGACTTTGCTCGTCGCAAAAGGGAATCCCGTGACACCCCGTGACACTGCAACCGTCATAAACGTGAGTCGGTTGCCAAGCATCCGGATTTTGATCACGGGACCACGGGGAAGCTGCAATGGTCGTTAAGTGTGTGAAAAACGGCCATATACCACTTTTTTCAGTGCTGTGGTAACTTTGAATGGTCATTAAGCACAGCATTATAAGTCGAGGACTAGAAATGGAGAACATAAACCAAGAAAACAGCAGCCATTTTCTTCTTCTTCATTATTTTATTCTTTATTATCTTATTATGAAGTCCAGGCATAAACTGATTTAAGGAATCAAAACTGGGGTCTGTTGTTGAGGGAGTGGTTTTTAAAAATAGGGGAACATTGCCATTTACACACAGTGGTACTTAGTCCTCGACATACAGCAGCTCGTTTAGTGATCGTTCAAAGTTACAACGGCCCTGAAAAAAGTGAGGTTTTTTTTAAATAAACAATTTATGAAACAAAACAATTAAAAACATTGAACACGGTGAAGTTGGTTTGATGTGATTTTGGGTCAACATCGCATATATAAGCAATTATTCAACTATATACATATATACATTTGTTCGTTCATATAATGCATTTCTACCATCATTCGTCTTCTTTTCATCTCATCCAATCATTTACCCTTTCAACCGCTCCTTTCCCAACTTGACCTCCCTCTCTGCTCCCACAAATGATAGAATTTATCCCAAATTGCCAAAAATAAGCCGATTCATCTTTGTTTTTTCATTTCTAGAGTTAATTTGTCCATTTCAGCGCACAGCAAGATTTTGTTTATTACTTTTTCACTTGGTATAACTGTCTCTTTCCAGTTCTGGGCAAATGTTGCCCTTGCTGCAGTAATAATGTATATAATCAAATAAAGCGCATCTTTCTTATATTTTTTTTGACCCAATTCCCAATAGAAAGCCTTCTGATAAGTGATCGACTTTAAAACCCAACATTTTCTCTAGCCATTTTTCCCCGTCCTAAGCCAATACTCCTGTGCTTTTTTGCAACGCCACCACGCATGATGATATGTTCCCCATTCTAATGAACATTTCCAGCAATTTGGGGACTGGCTTTTGTATATCTAGTCTGGCTGGTGGGAGATGCCATTGATAAAAAAGTGAGTTTTACAATGGCGCAGAAGGACGTGACTTAGGACCGTTTTTCACACTTATGACCATTGCAGTATCCCTGGTGGGCACTTGATTTACATTTGGACCCTTGGCTGCTGATTCATACTTTTGACCGTTGTGCGGCATCCCAAGGTCATGTGATCAAATTTCAGATGCTTGGCAACCAACTCACATTTATGACGGTCTCAGGGTCCCGGGGTGTGTGTGATCCCCTTTTGCGACCTTCTGATAAGCAACGTCAATGGGGGAAGCCAGATTCACTTAACAACTGTGTTACTAACTGAACGACTGCACTGATTCATTTAACAACCATGGCACAAAAGGTTGCCAAATGGGGCAAAACTCAATGAACCATGTCTCCCTTAGCAACAGAGTTTTGAACTTTTGTGAACTTCCCCGTCAGCTTCTGGACACGTCAAAGGGGAGGGGGCGGAAACTGGATTTGCTTAACAACCACACGAATCACTTAACAATGGCAGGGATTCACTTAAGAACCGTGGCAACTAACCTGGCATGAAGAGAAGGTGGATTCCCTTAACAACTGCCTGTTGTGGCTGTCAGGATTCCAGCCATCGCCCGAATTAAATTATGATTCTCGAGCCAAACTTCAAAAAATTTCAAAGGATTTATTAGAGGCGACATACTGGCACTGCCCTGCATGAAGCCAACACTAGCATACGTTATTTATAGTCCCCTGTGACCCTGTTTCCCCCCCTTCCTCCTGGGTGTGTCATAAATCACATTCTCCAACTGAGCATGTTCACAGGCTGGGTGTCATCAATCATGTTCTCCAATCAAAGATATTCTGCGGGCAAAAGTTCTGGTAGCTTGGTTACAATCTTTTAAAGACAAGAGTTGGAATGTACATTTGCTTTCAAATGCTGCACTACTCTTCCAGATTTTCTTCCTCCCCCATCTCCCCCCTTTTTTTAATGGCAACTACTAAAACAGGCCTAGGAATGGTTCATGAGTTGACAGTGGCCTATCGGCCGCCGGCCCCTCCAGCAGCCGAATCAGATGAGGAAGTGGCGGGTGGGAGTCGGGGTCATCATGAAGGCAACCTGAGAGCTTTGACGGGGAAGAGGGAATGCAGCTGGCGGGGAGGGGCGGAGCCTGGGCCATCCGTCAGCTTTCAGTTGGAGAGTCAACAGCCCCCAGGTCTGGAGGTGGCTGATGAGGAAGAGGAAGAATAGCCGGGTCCAGTGCCTGAGGCGTGGATGCGCAGAAGGAAGAGGAGAGGAGAGCAGTGGAAATCCATGGGCCGGTCCTTGGGACGGAAGAGCCACCACTGCTAGCAAGGCCCCATTCTAGCTCTGGGGATAAAAGGCAGGGGATGGAGATGAATAGGTGTGACGGACAACTATTCATCTCCCAGACGGTTGGACTCGTTAGCCTGCGGTGAGAGAGAAAGAGATAAACCTTTTTCCGGAGCTGCTGGTGATCCTAATAAAGGGAACATTTGTTTAACTACAGAGGGTTTGTTCGTATTTTGGGGTCAGGGTCAGAACACTGCCCTGCTCAGAAACAGAAATTCTAGTCGTTAAATCAAGGACCACCAAATATGGTTGTAAGCCGAGGACTGCCGGAATGGGATTCGTCCATTCCAAAGAGTTTCGGCTCATGATTTTTTTGGGGGGGGGGGGCGGCGGGGGGGGATCACAGAGACATGAGCCTCTTTGCAACCACAAATCACACACCCACAGTTCTTAATAATTCATAACTTTTTACGGTGGGCTCATCTGAAGCACAAAAGATGTTGTGTTAATTAACAGGCCGGAAAGCAAGAAAGCAGCAAGTGCTCCAGATGGGAAGAAAGCGCGAAGGCTGCATTCTAGATTGGGGCCAATTCTGTAGGAAAAGTTGGCTGGGGGGGGGGGCTGGTGTTGGGGGGGGTAAGGGTCTGAAAAGGGAAGGCACACCAGGGAGATGAAATTTCTCTCTTTTTCCCAGAGGCTCGGCTCACTTCCACAAAAGGAATGCAACGTTGTTTGCTAAAGAAACTTTAAAAGGTTCCTTACGGCATCTCCCAGGATCATATAGGGCAGTGGTGGCTCACCTTTTTGGGCTCCTGTGCCAAAAATTGTGCAGGTGCTTGCACACTTACACTTGTGTGCCAGCACCCAGAAGGCAGTGTACAATCCTCACCCCCATTCCCCCACTGCCCCCTACCTGCACTGTGCCTCACAGCTGATTTTCGGCCGGTTTGAGGCCTTTTTTCGGCCTCCCAGAGGCTTCAGGAAGGTTTCTGCAGGCTTCTCAGGCTGAAAACTAGGCCCGTTTTGTCACTTCCGGTATCTCCGGAAAAACAGGAAGTGATGAAACGGGCCTAGTTTTCAGCCTGAGAATCCTGCAGAAGCCTTCCTCAAGCCTCTGGGAGGCCGAAAAAGGCCTCAAACTGGCTGAAAATCAGCTGTTAGGCACGCCCATGCGCAGTGAGATAAGTTTGCTTGCAGCTCGCGTGCCGACACAAATGGCTCTGTGTGACACCTGTGGCATGCATGCCATAGGTTCACCATCATGGATCTAGGGAGTCCTCAAATTATGACCACAATTAAGCCCACAATTTGGACTAGATCAGGGGTCTCCAGCCTTGTCAACTTTAACCCTGGAGGTCCAACTCCCAGCTGGCTGGGGAATTCCAGGAATTGAAGTCTGCCAGGTTTAAATTTGCAGCCCTGATGATGTTACCTAGCTTGGTAATTAAAGGCCTGCAAGAAAACCATCAAGGTCAAAAAGCACCGAGGATCCTACAATTGTCGTCGTGTTCCACCTCCTCTCCACAAACCCCCCTCCCTTCTAATAACCTTGATGATGTTACCTAGTTGGGTCATGAAATGTCTGCAAGAAAACTGCCAAGCTCAGAGACCACCAAGGATCCCTTCCTCCTCCTCCTCCTCTTCCTCCTCCCCTTCCTTCTTCTCCTTCTCCTCCTCCCAAACACCACCCCCTTCCAGCACTGATGATGTTACCTAGTTGGGTCATGAAATGTCTGCAAGAAAACTGCCAAACTCACTGAGCACCAAGGACTCCACCGTTGAACCCTAAGCTACAGATATTCTCTTCGACTGAACCAGGTTATTCTATCGATACAGGTTTCCAGCATCTGAAGGTCTCCTTATGAAGGCCACAAAGAAAGGGTCTTAATTATGACCCTGACCTGCAGCTTACAGGCTGCCCCCGAATCATCAGGCCGGACAAGATGCGAGCAGGACGAGATGAGCCAGTTGATCTGATTGGACCTGGCTCAGTTCTTCCACGCCTGGCAGTCACTGGGGACTGGCAT
This sequence comes from Hydrophis major, assembly GCA_033807585.1. NCBI lineage: Eukaryota > Metazoa > Chordata > Lepidosauria > Squamata > Elapidae > Hydrophis > Hydrophis major. The sequence continues at coordinate 211,964,886 of CM066331.1, read as the reverse complement.
ATGCTGCGCTCTTGAACAGCTTCCCAAGGTTTCTGGGTGCCATATGGAGGGACTTCAGGATGCCTATTGTCTTTGTGAGTCTGCCAGGAGGAGGAGGAGGAGGAGGAGGAGGAGGAGGAAACAGGAAGGTGGAAAGAAGGGAGAAGGAAGGGCAGGAAGAAGGAAATAGAAAGGAGAAGGAAGGAAGAGAATAAAGGGAAGATGAAGAGAAGAGGAGGAAGAAGAAGAGGAGAGGAAGGGGTAGAAAGGGGAAGGTGGAAAGAAGGAAGAATGGAAGAAGGAAGGGCAGGAGGAAGGAAGTAGAAGGGAGAAGGAAGGAAGAGAATAAAGGGAAGAGAAGAGCAAAGGAGGAAGAAGAGGAGGAGGGGAAGGGTAGAAAGGGGAAGGTGGAAAGAAGGAAGAGAGGAAAAAGGAAGAAGGGCAGAAGGAAGGAAATAGAAGGGAGAAGGAAGGAAGAGGATAAAAGGAAGAGGAGCGGAGGAGGAGGAGGGGAAGGGGTAGAAAGGGGAAGGTGGAAAGAAGGAAGAGAGGAAGAAAGGAAGAAGGGCAGGAGGAAGGAAGTAGAAGGGAGAAGGAAGGAAGAGGATAAAGGGAAGAGGAAGAGCGGAGGAGGAAGAAGGAGGAGGAGGGGAAGGGGTAGAAAGGGGAAGGTAGAAAGAAGTAAGAGAGGAAGAAGGAAGAAGTGCAGGAGGAAGTAGAAGGGAGAAGGAAGGAAGAGGATAAAGGGAAGAGGAAGAGGAAGAGGAGGAGGAGGAAGAAGAGAAGGAAGAAGGAAGAGGAGGAGGAGGAGGAGGAGGAGGAGGAGGAGGAGGAGGAGGAAAAGGAGGAGGAGGAAAAGGAGGAGGAGGAAAAGGAGGAGGAGGAAAAGGAGGAGGAGGAAGAAAAATGTGTTCAAATGCTGGATGATGCGATGGATTGCCATTTGTAATACAACATGCCAGATTATCACACTTGTCGAAAACTGCAATGTACAATTTATTGTGATATCGCAGTACCAGGAGACACCAGAAAAAGAATGGGAGGAAAAAAAATCACGAAATATCGCAACCTGGCCATCAAAACTACACGGTTATGGATGAAAGGTGTAAGAGGGATTTCCCCCATTGTCATCGGGGCAATTGGCACCATGTCCAAGACGTTAACAAAACACATCGAGAAATCGGAGCTTCTGGCAATCACACCAGCGGAACTGCAAAAATCTGCGCTACTTGGAACATTGTACATCTTAACAAAATACTTGGTTGATACTTAGGATGCTGGTAGCAACCTGTATCAACCATTAGCACCAGCCAATGGTATTTGTGATGCATTTTTGAATGTTCCATTGACTTGAGTTTCATGTTTAATGAATACAAGAGAATAATAACTTAAACTTAATAATTATCCGTTTAGTGACCATTCACAGTTACAACGGGCCTGAAAAAAAGTGACTTATTTCACCCCAATGACAGTTGCAGCCTCCCCATTGCTCCCGTGCTCAAAATTCATCCATTTGGCAACTGACTCGTACTTACAACGGTTTGCAGGATCGTGTGATTCCCCTTTTTGGGACAAGCAAAGTTGAAGCCGATTCCCATTTACAACTTGGTGACCAACTTAACCACCGCCACGAGATTCGCTGAACGGCCCTTGGCAAGGAAGGTCCTTAAACGGGGCAAGAACTCACTTCCCGGCTGTCTTGCTTAGCGACAGAAACCAAAAACGAGGACCGCCTGAATGGGATTTTGCAGCGCCTTTCATTCTCCGCCCCCTCGCGGTGGCAGTGGAATTCATTCCAATGTTTTAAATCATTTTTAAAACTCAGGACTCCCACGGCGACAATAAATCACGCCCACCAAAGGTTTGGCTAGGCAGGGGTGGTGGTTTTTTGACACTATTCTTGTTAACCTCACCGCATCTTTTGTTGGCTTGAGAGCGCATAAAAGGCTGGTTAAAAGGCCTCCCACTGGCTGGCAGGCAAAGACGAGTGTCCATTATTTGTCGGAATTAAGACTTCACATGTTCCTTGCTAATTATGCCAAATATTCCGTTTTGGAGGGGTGAGGGGGAAAAAAAATCAGTGGGAGGGGACCGGAGACTCCCCCCCCCATCCTTCAAATTTATCCACGCCGTATTGGAAATGACAGCCTATGATTGCTGTAGACAACATCTAATTAACTGTCAGTATAAAACACATGTCAACGCCGGGAGGCTCGGCTGGATCGGCTGTCTAATTTTTGCTGCGGAATATTAAAGAGGTTCCTCTTGGCTGTGCCAAGCTGGGGAAGGAATCTTGTTGTTTTATTTAAACGACTTCCTTCCTTCTCCTGTTCCTCCTCTTTCTCTGAACCTTTATCTTTATTCACTTTTCCACTAGGGAGGGAGAAGGAGGGAGGAAGGAAAAAGAGAAAGATGAAAGGGAAGGAAGGAAGGAAGGAAGGAAGGAAGGAAGGAAGGAAGGAAGGAAGGAAGGAAGGAAGGAAAGAAGGAAGGAAGGAAGGAAGGAAGGAAGGAAGGAAGGAAAAAGAGAAAGATGAAAGAGGAGGAAGGAAAAAGAGAGAGATGAAAGGGAAGGAAGGAAGGAAGGAAAGAGAGAGAGATGAAAGGGAAGGAAGGAAGGAAGGAAAAAGAGAAAGATAAAAGGGAGGAAGGAAAAAGAGAGAGATGAAAGGGAAGGAAGGAAAGAAAAATAGTCATAAAAGTCACTTTTTTCAGTGCTGTTGTAAATTTGAACAGTCACTAAGCAAACCACTGTAAGTTGAGGACTAATTCACTTAACAACAGTGGCAAGAAAGATTGTAAAAAGGAACCTTAAAACTCCTTTAACAATTGTGTCACTTAGCACTGGATATTTTGGGCTCTGTTGTGGTCGTTATATCGAGGACTGCCTGTAGAGTTTAGCCCTAAAGTCACTCAACTGGCTTTCATGCCTAAGGCGGGACTAGAACTCACCATCTCCTGGTGATTGGCCCAAAGTCACCCAGTCTGCTTTCATGCCTAAGGCGGGACTAGAACTCACCGTCTCCTGGTGATTGGCCCAAAGTCACCCAGTCTGCTTTCATGCCTAAGGCGGGACTAGAACTCACCGTCTCCTGGTGATTGGCCCAAAGTTACCCAGTCTGCTTTCATACCTAAGGCGGGACTAGAACTCACCGTCTCCTGGTGATTGGCCCAAAGTCATCCAGCCGGCTTTCATGCCTAAGGCAGGACTAGAACTCACCGTCTCCTGGTGATTGGCCCAAAGTTACCCAGTCTGCTTTCATGCCTAAGGCGGGACTAGAACTCACCGTCTCCTGGTGATTGGCCCAAAGTTACCCAGTCCGCTTTCATGCCTAAGGTGGGACTAGAACTCACCATGCCTTGTGGTGTTTGGCCCAAATTCAAGCAACTGGCCTTCAGGAGTCAGGTGTGACCAGAACTCACCGTCTGGTGATTAGCTGCAAATCACCCAGCTGGCTTTTACACCCAAGATGAGACTAGGACTCACAACTCCTGGTGATTTCATGCCTAAAGTCACCCAGCTGGCAGGAGGTTGGACTAGAACAGGGGTCGCCAACCTTTTGGACCTCAGGGACCACCAAACTCATCATTTTAAATCCTGCGGACCAGAAACCCTGGGATAACCCTCCAAAAAAGTCTGCTGGAAAATCCCCCACCCTATTTTCCTATCGATTGATCGTTCTTTATTTGGGATGGCAGGATACCGTCTCCAGCTCCATTCTCAGGGGAAGAGAGAGATAGAGAGAGGGAGAGACTTTTGGCTTCATGCAAGGAAAGCAGCAGAAGCCTCAGAAGTCTTTCTTTCTCTCCCCCAGAAATGAGTCTTTGCTGGCGCTGCCTCTTGGAGCAGGAGGCCTTGCAAAGACTCACTTCTGGCAGAGTTTGGGGGCGAGAAAGAAAGACTTCGGCTGCTTTCCTTGCATGCAGCCAAAAGCAGAAGAAGAAAGAAGCGGAAAGAAGCAGCCCGGTGGCCAGGCGAGGTCTGTGGGGCAAGTTCCCCCCCTCTGCCCTATTCCCCCCTCCCCTCACTACCTCATGTTGTTCGCAATGCAAGCGACGCAAGCCTCGTGTTCCCATGGGCCATGTGGGTAGCGCAACCTTGAGTTCCCACGCAGCCTGGATTAATTGCTTTGGGTGGGACATTTCTCTGCGGACCACCAACATTTTCTCGCGGTCCACCAGTGGTCCCTGGCCCACTGGTTGGCGACCACTGGACTAGACGACCTCCAAAGGTCCCTTCCAACCCTAGGACTCGATGAGCCGATACTTTCCCACAATCTTCCCAAGGAAAGACTCGATTCAACTCAGTCGCTCGGCCAAAGTCTCTTCCCGCGGGATTCCCCTTCCAAGTCACAAGCCATGCAAATTATTATGGGATGTCGACCTATCTGCCTGCAAGGTTTGGGAAAGTTTGCCTGAACGGGGTGAGCATTTTGGGAGGGGAAAAAAATTAGCAGGGTGTTGCGGTGGTGGCACACTCACAAAAAGCCAGCGAGGGAGTTCGGGAGGAAAAGGGGAAAACGAAAAAAAACCCGCCCCAAGGAGTATTTCAAATGATGTCTGGGCACTGTGCAAGATTAATTTAATCAGCCATCAACAGACTTATGGTGGCAAAATCATCGAAACAAATTAGCTCAAGAGAGCTGCAGGCAGCTTTGGGTTTCTTTTCCCTCCTTTCTGGAGAACGACTTGTCCATTGCAAGGCAGAAGGTACAGGTAGACTGCAGCTTAGGTGGAGCCTCCATTTCAAGAGCCCAACATAAACCCTCCATTTCTCTTCTCTCCTCTCCTCCTTCCATCTCTCTCTCCTTCTCTTCTCTCTTCTCCTCTTCTCTCCTTCCATTCTTCTTCCATCTCTCTCCTTCTTTTCTCTTCTCCTCTTCTCTCTCCTTCCATCTCTCTCTCCTTCTCTTCTCTCTTCTCCTCTTCTCTCCTTCCATTCTTCTTCCATCTCTCTCCTTCTCTTCTCCTCTTCTCTCCTTCCATTCTTCTTCCATCTCTCTCCTTCTCTTCTCTCTTCTACTCTTCTCTCCTTCCATTCTTCTTCCATCTCTCTCCTTCTTCTCTCTTCTCACCTTCTCTCCTTCCATTCTTCTTCCATCTCTCTCCTTCTCTTCTCCTCTTCTCTCCTCCCATTCTTCCATCTCTCTCCTTCCCTTCTCTCTCTCCTTCCATTCTTCTTTCATCTCTCTCCTTCTCTTCTCTCTCCTTCCATTGTTCTTCCTTCCAACTCTCTCCTTCTCTTTTCTCCTCTTCTCTCTCCTTCCAACTCTCTCCTTCTCTTCTCTTCTTCTCTCTCCTTCCATTCTTCTCCCATCTCTTTCTCCTTCTTTTCTCCCCTCCCCGCCATTCTCTTCTCTTCCCCCATTCTCCTTCCCTCTCTCCCCTCCCCTCCCTCCTCCTCTCCCTCTCCTCTCCTCTCCTCTCCTTGTCTCACCCCTCCATTCTCCTATCCTCTCTTCTCTTCCCTCCTCTCCTTACCTTACCTTGCCTTGCTCCTCCATTCTCCCCTGCTCTTTCCCTTCCTTCCCTCCTCTTCAGTCCCTTCCTCTCCCCTCCTTTCTCCTGTCCTCTCTTTCCCCCCCTCCATTCTCTTCCCCCCTCTCCTCTTCTCCCCCCTCCCTTCTCTCTCCTCCCCTCTCCTTCCCTATGGGCCAATCACCAGGAGATGGTGAGTTCTAGTATGACATTAGCTATAAAGGCCAGCTAGCTGATTTTGGGCCAATCACTTGGAGGCTGTGAGTTCTAGTCCCACCTCAGGCATGAAAGCCAGCTTGGTATCTTTAGGCCAATCACCAGGTGATGGTGAATTCTAATCCTGCCTTAGCTGTGAAAGTTGGCTGGGTGACTTTGGGCCAATCATCAGGAGATGCTGAGCTCTAGTCCTGCCCTCCTGCCAGCTGAGTGTCTTGGGGCCAGTCCCTTTCTCTCAGCCTATCTATCTATCTATCTATCTATCTATCTATCTACCTACCTACCTACCTACCAACCAACCACAGGGATGGGCAAACTTCGGCCCGCGGGCCACATCCGGCCCATCGCTCTGTCCAATCCGGCCCGCCTCTGAAAAAAAATAGCTGGCCGTGGCTTATTGCCCTGCGCCGCGTGGCCCCCAAAGCTGAAAAACAGCGCAGAGTGTTCTCGGGGTAGGAAAGAAAAGAACTTTGCAAAGGCCTAGGCTGGGAATTCGAAATCACCTCCGAGTGCGACCTCTCCGAAGGTGAGTCCCCGCCGATCCCCCTTTTTTTTCCAGGGCTTCCAGGCTTAAACTTTGCAAAGGCAAAGTTTGCAGGCAGGAGTGTCTTCTCGCCAAGGAGCGGGAAGGGTTCCACCCGGCGGGCGGGTGGGCTGCTTGGAGGAGGCGACCCGACGGCGCTCCAGGCTTCCCCTCCGCTGCGTGGCTCGGGGCCAGGCGCTTCATCGCAGGCGCTCATGCCTGGACCCGAGCCGCGGGGCGGAGGGGAAACCTGGAGCGCCACCGGGTCGCCTCCTCCAAGCAGCCCGCCCGCCTGCTAGGCAGAAACCTTCCCGCTCCTCGGCGGGAAGACACTTCCGCCTGCAAACTTTGCCTTTGCAAAGTTTAAGCCTGGAAGTCCCGGAAACCCAAGCAACTTCCCAGCAACTTTTGGCTTTCTTTTTCCTTGTGGGCGCTCAAAGGAAGCCGAAAGTTGCTGGGAAGTTGCTCAGGTTTCTGGGGCTTCCAGGCTTAAACTTTGCAATGGCAAAGTTTGCAGGCGGGAGCGTCTTCCCGCTGAGGAAAGGGAAGGGTTCCACCCGGCGGGCGGATAGGCGGGCTGCTTGGAGGAGGCAACCCGGCAGCGCTCTGGGTTTCCCCTCCGCCCCACAGCTTGGGGCCAGGCGTGAGCACCCACAAGGAAAAAGGAAGCCGAAAGTTGCTGGGAAGTTGCTCGGGTGCTGGGAGCCGCCGTTGTGGTGAGCGGCTCATCAGGCACGTACGCGAGGAGGGCTTCTAAAGTGCCGCCCGAGCAGGACCGCCGAGCCGGGAAACGGGGCACCAAGGCAGGGCAAGTCTCCACCAGCAGCGGCCTAGCTTTAGGTGGGCTTGGATGCCCCTGAGCGCGGTTTGCTGTTTGTTCTCTCCTGGGACTCGCGTTTGGAAAGCGTGGAAAGTAATAGGGAAGAGGTCGGTTCTTCCCTGGTCCAACACCTCAAAGCCACAGGACATGAAATTGACTTTAAAAATACCAGAACTATCGCCAAAACCGAACACTTCAGCAGCAGAATCATCAGAGAAGCCATAGAGATAGAAAAACGCCCACACAGCATGAATAAACGAGATGATACCTCCCGCCTACCAGCCATTTGGAAACCCGCCCTCATGAACAGACGAGTACCTAACATGAAGAATGACACCAGACCTACACCCCTGAGAGTCACACAAGATGCCACCACCACACTTCCACGTAGAAAGCAGACTCACACCCACACAGAAGATGAAACACGACCACGGACCAGAAGCTGCACTGCAGCTGCATCACTACCCACCTCAAACCCCTCTGAGCCATACATGAAGCGAACTGACCCCCACCATGAAGATGCAGCACGACCCCGAACTCGAAGCCAAACAGCAAGATCACAGCTCACCAGCTCAAATCCCCCAGCAACTAAGACCAACCTGAGCACAACCAAGCCCCCACCTAAACAGAACACGCCTCCAGCCAATCAGAACACAGCCAACCCCCCAACCAATCAGAACACAGCCAAACCCCCAACCAATGAGAACACACCCCCACCCAATCAGAACACAGCCAAACCCCCACCCAATCAAGCCACACCCCCAGGAGCAGTTAAAAGGAAGAAGCAGCTGCAAGCTCACATCACTCTGAGAAGCACAGAGCTGAAGACCAAGCCTGAAGATGATGAATGAGACTTCATCGAAACGTTGCCTAGATACTTCCAATCTTACGCGGGAGAAAACCCGAATAACCAAAGATATATATATATATATATAGCCCCCAACAGAAATTAATTGCCCATCCCTGATCTACCATTTGTCTAAAGTGCTGTAGGGTTTCTTACCTAGGCAGAGGGTTGGACTAGAAGACCTCCAAGGTCCCTTCCAACTCTATTCTATTCTATTCTATTCTATTCTATTCTATTCTATTCTATTCATTGTTTTATTTCTATTCTATTCTAATCATTTTATTCCTATTCTATTCTATTCATTGTTTTATTTCTATTTTATTCTATTCTAATTGTTTTATTCCTATTCTATTCATTTTTTATTTCTATTCTATTCTATTCTATTCTAATTGTTTTATTCCTATTCTATTCTATTCTGTTCTGTTCTGTTCTATCCATCCTGCACATGCACATATATATTCAGATACACACACATATGCATACACGCACACCCACAGTACACACCCATACCCACATCCACCCTATGTTATTTCTCCAAACTTGGCTTCCAACTGGGCTTCTTTGGTGTGAAGTCCACCTGCTCCTCTGAATTCCGGCTAATTTCATTTTCGCTTCTGCCGCTTTTAAAATCAGTGCCAGCTCACTTCCAGGGAGTGACCCCCCCCCCCGAATGTGTGGGAGGGGGCTCAGGGGAAAAGAGCACCTGATCATTTCATGACTGTCTTTCCCTATTCCAAATCAGTCATCTTCGGGGTACAAACAGTCAGTTGGGTTGTTTTTCCCCCTCCCCCGAGAAATTCCCCCGAGTTCCAAGGCTTCGCTCCTTCGGAAGACCCCGCTTGGAATACCGCAACCTGTTTTGCTCATAATTTCATCATTTTTTTGAAGAGTTCCAAGGCTTCACTCCTTCGGAAGACCCTGCTTGGAATACTGCAACCTGTTTTGCTCATAATTTCATCATTTTTTTGAAGAGTTCCAAGGCTTCGCTCCTTCGGAAGACCCCGCTTGGAATACCGCAACCTGTTTTGCTCATAATTTCATCATTTTTTTGAAGAGTTCCAAGGCTTCACTCCTTCGGAAGACCCTGCTTGGAATACTGCAACCTGTTTTGCTCATAATTTCATCATTTTTTTGAAGAGTTCCAAGGCTTCGCTCCTTCGGAAGACCCCGCTTGGAATACTGCAACCTGTTTTGCTCATAATTTCATCATTTTTTTGAAGAGTTCCAAGGCTTCGCTCCTTCGGAAGACCCTGCTTGGAATACTGCAACCTGTTTTGCTCATAATTTCATCATTTTTTTGAAGAGTTCCAAGGCTTCGCTCCTTCGGAAGACCCTGCTTGGAATACTGCAACCTGTTTTGCTCATAATTTCATCATTTTTTTGAAGAGTTCCAAGGCTTCGCTTCTTCGGAAGACCCCGGTTGGAATACTGCAACCTGTTTTGCTCATAATTTCATCATTTTTTTGAAGAGTTCCAAGGCTTCGCTCCTTCGGAAGACCCCGCTTGGAATACTGCAACCTGTTTTGCTCATAATTTCATCATTTTTTTGAAGAGTTCCAAGGCTTCGCTCCTTCGGAAGACCCCGCTTGGAATACTGCAACCTGTTTTGCTCATAATTTCATAATTTTTTTGAAGAGTTTCAAGGCTTCGCTCCTTCGGAAGACCCCGCTTGGAATACCGCAACCTGTTTTGCTCATAATTTCATAATTTTTTTGAAGAGTTTCAAGGCTTCGCTCCTTCGGAAGACCCCGCTTGGAATACCGCAACCTGTTTTGCTCATAATTTCATAATTTTTTTGAAGAGTTTCAAGGCTTCGCTCCTTCGGAAGACCCCGCTTGGAATACCGCAACCTGTTTTGCTCATAATTTCATAATTTTTTTGAAGAGTTTCAAGGCTTCGCTCCTTCGGAAGACCCCGCTTGGAATACCGCAACCTGTTTTGCTCATAATTTCATAATTTTTTTGAAGAGTTTCAAGGCTTCGCTCCTTCGGAAGACCCCGCTTGGAATACTGCAACCTGTTTTGCTCATAATTTCATCATTTTTTTGAAGAGTTCCAAGGCTTCGCTCCTTCGGAAGACCCCGCTTGGAATACTGCAACCTGTTTTGCTCATAATTTCATCATTTTTTTGAAGAGTTCCAAGGCTTCGCTCCTTCGGAAGACCCCGCTTGGAATACTGCAACCTGTTTTGCTCATAATTTCATCATTTTTTTGAAGAGTTCCAAGGCTTCGCTCCTTCGGAAGACCCCGCTTGGAATACTGCAACCTGTTTTGCTCATAATTTCATAATTTTTTTGAAGAGTTTCAAGGCTTCGCTCCTTCGGAAGACCCCGCTTGGAATACCGCAACCTGTTTTGCTCATAATTTCATAATTTTTTTGAAGAGTTTCAAGGCTTCGCTCCTTCGGAAGACCCCGCTTGGAATACTGCAACCTGTTTTGCTCATAATTTCATCATTTTTTTGAAGAGTTCCAAGGCTTCGCTCCTTCGGAAGACCCTGCTTGGAATACTGCAACCTGTTTTGCTCATAATTTCATCATTTTTTTGAAGAGTTCCAAGGCTTCGCTTCTTCGGAAGACCCCGCTTGGAATACCGCAACCTGTTTTGCTCATAATTTCATCATTTTTTTGAAGAGTTCCAAGGCTTCGCTCCTTCGGAAGACCCCGCTTGGAATACTGCAACCTGTTTTGCTCATAATTTCATCATTTTTTTGAAGAGTTCCAAGGCTTCGCTCCTTCGGAAGACCCCGCTTGGAATACTGCAAACTGTTTTGCTCATAATTTCATAATTTTTTTGAAGAGTTCCAAGGCTTCGCTTCTTCGGAAGACCCCGCTTGGAATACTGCAACCTGTTTTGCTCATAATTTCATCATTTTTTTGAAGAGTTCCAAGGCTTCGCTCCTTCGGAAGACCCCGCTTGGAATACTGCAACCTGTTTTGCTCATAATTTCATAATTTTTTTGAAGAGTTCCAAGGCTTCACTCCTTCAGAAGACCCCGCTTGGAATACTGCAACCTGTTTTGCTCATAATTTCATCATTTTTTTGAAGAGTTCCAAGGCTTCGCTTCTTCGGAAGACCCCGCTTGGAATACCGCAACCTGTTTTGCTCATAATTTCATCATTTTTTTGAAGAGTTCCAAGGCTTCGCTCCTTCGGAAGACCCCGCTTGGAATACTGCAACCTGTTTTGCTCATAATTTCATAATTTTTTTGAAGAGTTTCAAGGCTTCGCTCCTTCGGAAGACCCCGCTTGGAATACCGCAACCTGTTTTGCTCATAATTTCATAATTTTTTTGAAGAGTTCCAAGGCTTCACTCCTTCAGAAGACCCCGCTTGGAATACTGCAACCTGTTTTGCTCGCCACAACATAAAAAGAGTGTTGAGATTCTGGAAAGGGTGCAAAGAAGAGCAACAAAAAGGATTCGAGTGAACTGGAGGCTAAACTCTATCAGGAACATTGCAAGAACTGGATGTGTCTAGTTTAATGAAAAGGAGTAAAGGTGACATGAGAGAAAGAGGAGGTTGCCCTATTCTCTAAAAGGGAATTATAGAAATAAGATTAAATATATTTTAGTACATATTTTGACAGCAACAAGGATAGTAGATGCACAATGTTGGGAACAAAATAACACATCCCTCAGAGGAATTAGTAATTCAAAAAATTCTAGATTATGCCAAAATGGACAAATTGACGTTAAAATTAAAAGATAAAGAAGAGTCGGAATATTACAGAATTTGGGATAATTGGTATAAATGGTTGAACAATAGAAAAAGGACAAAGGAGATAAGAAAATTATAGATAAATGTATATGAAGGTATATAAATGTAGACATTTACATGAGATTGGTTTGTATAATAATTTGTATGATAATGATGGCACCGTACAGTTAAAATTAAGATCAATATGTGTAAAAATTATTGCAACCCCCCCCCCCAAAACACCTGAAGACAATCTGTCCCTCCCTCTCTTACAAAATAGATGTTGAGACTTTGGAAAAAGTGCAAAAGAAGAGCAATTAAGATGATTAAAGCCCTGGAGACTTAAAAATACGAAGAACAATTGCAGGATTTCGGTTTGGCCAGTCTAGAGAAAAGAAGGACAAGGATGGACAGCAGAACAATATTCCAGTATTTGAGGGGCTGCCCCAAAGAAGAGGGAGTCAAGCTAGTCACGGAAGCTGCAAAATGCTTCTCTTATTTCTTTAAGCAGGCAAAGTTTGTGGGGGGTTTATTTAATTTAAAAAAACAAACAAACAAGGCCAAATGGTTAATATACGATTTAAGAGGTTCTGTCTTTTTTTTGACCCTGAGGAATGGATCAACTGAAGGGCTTTGCAATCGCAAACAAGAAACACCACTGGCTGAATGAAGGGAGATTTCAAAAGCCGGCACGAGATGAAGATGACCCGGGGACTTGAATTTTTAATACAGAAAGCCTCGTGTGGCTCTGACAGATAATTCTCACACAAAACTTCACTGTGGTTTCTTTCCAAAAACCAACTGACTTCTCCACTGGGATCAAGCCATCATCCGCCAGAGGTCAAAGTTATAAACAACTGGATAAGCCAGACGGAGGAGAGCCTTAATTTTTTCGTTTGAAAAAATTCTTCTCGGGCGACTTTGGAAGAGATAAGCCTCCTTCTGACATAACGGAAGAGAAAGGAAGGGAGAAGGAAGGCAAGATGCAAAAAGGAAAAAAGAAGGGGATTGCTTGAATTATTTTCTGAAGCCATTCGGCCTGGCGTGGGCATCCATCAAGGGCGACCTCAGGACGGAAATATTCACGGCTTGATATGCAGACTTGATGAGCTCTTGCGGTCTAGAAGTCTGACCCAAAATTACTGGATGGGAATTACAGAATGGATGGCAGAGTTTAAAAGGGGTGCAAGGAAGCAGTTGGTGCTCGGCAACCTACCATGTGAAAAGTGTCCCGGAAGAGGGGGGACGTTTTACTTACAGGAGAGAATATAGGTAGCTCGGGGTTGAACGGGGAGGGTCCTTGCTTCTCGCTGTGCTTGGTGGTTTTCACGCAGACTATTTCGTAAACTCAACTAGGAAACTTCATCCGTGCTGCAAGGAAGCGGATAGATAGTGGGGGAAAGAAATATTTCACAAGAAGAGTTCTCCACTCCTCTGCTTGTTGCAGAATACCTTATGCCACTAGACTTGAAATTCTAGATCAAGAAAACCTTCAATTATGCCGTCTTCAGTCTGATCTTGTGGTATATAAAATCATACGTTGCAATGTCCTACCTGTCAATGAATACTTCAGCTTCAACCAAAACAACACAAGAGCACACAATAGATACAAACTCAAGGTTGACTGCACCAAACTTGATTGCAGGAAATACGACTTCAGCAACAGAGTGGTCAATGTCTGGAATCCTCTACCTGACTCTGGGGTTTCTTCCCCAAACCCCAAAAACTTTAACCTTAGACTGTCTACTATTGACCTCACCCCTTTCCTGTAGGGGGCGTGCATAAGCGCACCAACGTGCCTACCGTCCTATTGTTTCTTTTTATTTTTCTTATATGTACCCATTTCATGTATTCATAACTATGTATATACTTATACTTATTATCTTGTAAGCAATTGACAAATCAAATCAATAAATAAAATAAAAAATAAATGAAAAGCAAAAAGGGGGGGGGGCGGGAAAAGGTCTTGACTTCCGACTCCTTTGGGGTAGCAAAATAAGGCGTGGAAATTGCTAAGCACTTTCTAAGGAAAGGACGGTCCCTGCATCCAATGGGGAGGCGAAGCTAAATCTGTAATAAGCTGAAAGCCGCCTGCTCTATCGAGCCATCAAACCTGACAGCTTAAGGCAGAGAGGTCTCCAAACTTGGCAACTTTAAGACTTGCGGACTTCAGCTCACAGAAGGAAGGCTCAACTAATCTCATTGTACACATGGTGTTCTCTGACAATAAAGGGAATAATAATTCTCCAGCCAGCCTTGCTGTTTGGAGAATTCTGGGAGCTGAAGTCCACAAGCCTTAAAGTTGCCAAGTTTGGGGACCCCTGGTTTAAGGATTCCGATTTTGCTGAGATAGGAGGAAGGCCGGGTTTCAAAAACGCAACCGCTTTAAAAAAAAAAAGAGAATTCTGCAAAGGAAAAGGAATAAACTTATTATTGGACCTTTGTTTTATTTTGGTACTTCCTCTCCAATCTCTCTCCCCTCCACCACCCCTGAGAAAAAATCACACTCGAGCCCAGATATTTAGCTAATTGGAACAGCATATTTCTAGTAGAAGTCTTTGGCTGTAATTTGGTGCAGCTGTTTAAAGGCTGTAACTAGGAATCTGAAATGATTTAATTATAATGTGCAAGCACCCGGACCGGCAAGGCAATTACAAACAACAACCAGAGAAGCGCTTAATGGAAGGAGCTTTGTTAGGCAAGAGAGAAAGAGAGAGAGAGAGAGAGGAGAGACATGTGAGCAATTACAGGCAGCCACCAGATCCCAGAAACTGATCTGCCCTTCGAAACATTTCGATGGTTTCATTCGGAGAACAAAATGGAAAGGGTGCAAAGAATGGGACTTTTTTTTTGCTAAACGGAGGGTAGAGGGGGGGGATGCCACAGAGGTGAGTGCAGTTGTGCTGCGGCACAGGAATTTGGCATGCCCTGCTTGGCATGCTTAACGTTATCTATTAGAGGCAGTCTCCGAGTTACAACGGTTTGGTGAGCGTTCGAAGTTATACCGGCACTGCGAAAAGGGACTTCACGACCGTTTTTTTTTCCCACACCGGTGAACCCATGGTCTCTCGGCCACTGGCCCCTCCACCAGCCAAATCAGAGGAGGCAGAATGGGAGTCAGGGCCAGTATCAGGGCAACCTGGCAGCTCCAAGGGGGAAGAGGGAATGGAGCTGGCAGAGAGAGAGAGAGCGAGAGAGAGAGCGGCAGAGCCTGGGCCGTCCGTCAGCCCTCAGGTGGAGGGTCAACAGATCTGGAGGTGGCTGATGAGGAAGAGGAGGAACAGCCGGGTCCAGTGCCTGAGGCGTGGATGTGCAGAAGGCAGAGGAGAGGAGAGCAGTGGAAATCCATGGGCCGGTCCTTGGGACGGAAGAGCCACCACTGCTAGCAAGGCCCCATTCTAGCTCTGGGGATAAAAGGCAGGGGATGGAGATGAATAGGTGTGACGGACAACTATTCATGTCTCTGCTGGACAGATTTGTTAGCCAGAAACTGTTTGCTAGGAATGTTTTCCTTCGGAGAATAATTTGACCCCCCTCTTCTTTGGGGCAGTCCCTCAAATATTGGAAGACTGCTCTCATGTCTCCCCTAGTCCTTCTTTACTCTAGACTAGCCATACTCAATTCCTGCAACCGTACTTCATATGTTTTAGTCTCCAGGCCTTTAATAGTCTTAGTTGTTGCTTTAGTCAACAAACACTGGGACACAAATAGCAACAGCCCTTAGACTTATATACCACTTTCCAGTGCTTTCCAGCCCTCTCTAAGTGGTTTATGGAGTCCGCCTACGACCCCCAACAATCTGGGCCCTCATTTTACCCACCTCAGAAGAATGGAAGGACGAGTCAACCTTGAGCCTGGTTGGGATTCGAACTGCCAAACTGCAGACAGCCGGCAGTCAGCAGAAGTAGCCAGCAGTACTGCACTCTAATCACTGTGCCACCTAGGCTCATAAAAACCCTACTTTCACTCACAAACAGTAACAGGAGCCTCACTGAAGGTGACTGACTAAGAACGGGAAGATTCGTGGCGGGTAGCTTGATTAATCTGTTGGCTTGGTAGGCTGGTGGAAGAGACAAATACCATTTGAGATATCATTAGGAAAAAGATTAAAATATGAAGAACTGGAGCATGCTAGGCATCGTACGGAATTTTGATGCAAGAACATTTGCGATTGTGCGCATACAGTTTGTTATTTACATCACAAAAAAAGGAGCAAGAAATAAGCTTGGCACGATCTTCTGCAAATGAAAAAAAGAAAAGAAAAAAAGCTGACAAGGATTGTGTATTTTCAGGTTGCTTTTCGTCCCCTTTTCTTGGATCCCTAGAATCAGAGACTCCTCCATTGAAGCTGGAGGATGTCCTGAATAAATCCAAGAAATTCTTCACACCAGACAGGGATGAATGAGAGTTCATTACTGCCACATGTGCAGACAAATCCTCATTTAGTGTAAAAAGAGACGATAAAAATCTTATATCCTCCAGGATCTCTGCTTTTGTAGAAACTGGGAGATGGTGAGTTCTACTCCCACATTCGGCAGGAAAGCTAAGTGGGGACTTTGGGTCAATCAGCAGGAGGTGCTGAGTTCTAGTCCCACTTTAAGCACAAAAAATCATCCGGATGAATTGGAGCCAATCGATAGGATATTGTGAGTTCTAAGTCCCATCTTAAGTTTAAAAAAATCAACTGGATGACTTTGGGCCAATCACCAGAAGTTGTAGTCCCAGTTTAAACCCAAAAGCCATCTGGATGAATACGAACCAATCAGTAGGATGCTGTAGGTTTTTGTCCCACCTTGTTAAAAATCAGTTGGGTGGTTGCTATTGATGTTTAGCCCAGACAAGGGATAATGGATGGAAACTGAACAAGGAGAGATTCAACCTGGAAATAAGGAGAAATTTTCTGACAGGGAGAACAATCAACCCATGGAATAAAAGTTGCCTTCGGAAGTTGTGGGAGCTTCATCCCTGGAGGCTTTCAAGAAGAGACTGGACTGCCATTGGTCAGAAATGGTGTAGGGTCTCCCGCCTGGCCGGGGGGCTAGACTAGATGACGTATAAGGCCCCTTCCAACTCTGATTATCTGTTATCTGTTTAAATATATGTATGGAGAAAGTGATAAAGAATCATAAAGAGAGAATGATATTCTTTAAAGACAAAGATGTGAAATGTGGAAGAACTCCAACGAATTGGGGTGGGGGGAATGAGCACAAAATGGGAAAATGGTATTATATACACTGATATATGAAAGAATATATTATAATTACAATGCACATATTAAGGTCAGAAGTTGAAAGACAAATATTATGTACATTTAATTGTATTATTGTTAGTGTCAAACATCCAGAAAGTATCCATGATATCAATTACAATTTCTGCCAGTTAGCATTGTGTAAAAAGTATACTGACCCAGTCAAAACACTGTCTACAAAATATGTATGGCTTTTAAAGGAAAATTACATAACACACACACACACACACACACACACACACACACAAAATCACAGGTGGGTGACTTTGGGCCAATCATGAGGACACAGTGAGTTCTAGTCCCACTTTAAGTACAAAAGTCAACTGGGTGTCTTTAGCAGAATCACCAGAAGACAATGAATTCAAGTGCCACCTTAGCCAGCTGGGTAACTGTGGGCCAATCACCAGGAGACGGTGAGTTCTAGTCCTGCCTAAGCACAAAAGCCAGCTGGGTAACTGTGGGCCAATCACCAGGAGACGGTGAGTTCTAGTCCTGCCTTAGGCACGAAAGCAAGCTGGGTGACTTTGGGCCAATCACCAGGAGATGGTGAGTTCTAGTCCTGCCTTAGGCACGAAAGCCAGCTGAGTAACTGTGGGCCAATCACCAGGAGACGGTGAGTTCTAGTCCTGCCTAAGCACAAAAGCCAGCTGAGTAACTGTGGGCCAATCACCAGGAGACGGTGAGTTCTAGTCCTGCCTTAGGCACGAAAGCCAGCTGGGTAATTGTGGGCCAATCACCAGGAGACAGTGAGTTCTAGTCCTGCCTTAGGCATGAAAGCCAGCTGGGTAACTGTGGGCCAATCACCAGGAGACGGTGAGTTCTAGTCCTGCCTTAGGCACGAAAGCCAGCTGAGTAACTGTGGGCCAATCACCAGGAGATGGTGAGTTCTAGTCCTGCCTTAGGAATGAAAGCCAGCTGGGTAACTGTGGGCCAATCACCAGGAGACGGTGAGTTCTAGTCCTGCCTTAGGCACGAAAGCCAGCTGAGTAACTGTGGGCCAATCACCAGGAGATGGTGAGTTCTAGTCCTGCCTTAGGAACGAAAGCCAGCTGGGTAACTGTGGGCCAATCACCAGGAGACGGTGAGTTCTAGTCCTGCCTTAGGCACGAAAGCCAGCTGAGTAACTGTGGGCCAATCACCAGGAGATGGTGAGTTCTAGTCCTGCCTTAGGAATGAAAGCCAGCTGGGTAACTGTGGGCCAATCACCAAGAGATGGTGAGTTCTAGTCCTGCCTTAGACACGAAAGCCAGCTGAGTAACTGTGGGCCAATCACCAGGAGATGGTGAGTTCTAGTCCTGCCTTAGGCACAAAAGCCAGCTGGGTGACTTTGGGCCAATCACCAGGAGATGGTGAGTTCTAGTCCTGCCTTAGGCACAAAAGCCAGCTGGGTGACTTTGGGCCAATCACCAGGAGACAGAGTTCTACCAAAGTCATGTAATTCCACTGGGTGACTCTGGGCCAGTTCCTTTCTCTCTCTCAGCCCAACCCACCTCAAGGTTGTTGTTGTTGTTGTGGGTATAAATAGGAGAAGGAAAGCATTTTATGCACATTTGCTATTTGAGCTCCTTATAAAGTAATGAAAACAGGATTTTAAAAATCTAAAGGATACCCCCAGGATGCAGAAAACAGTGTGCCTACGCAGGGCTCCACCAACCTCTGCCCCCTTCAGAGGTCTTGAGGGGGCACAGATGGTTCGATGAGATTCTGATTACATGACATATTTGTCTGAAATGGGATAATGCTTGAGCAAGGGGTTGGACTAGAAGACCTCCGAGGTCCCTTGCGACTCTATTCTGATTACATTACACATTTCTCTGAATTGAGACAGGGTCTCTTGGTTGAGCAATGGGTTGGACTAGAAGACCTCCGAGGTCCCTTCCAACTCTTGTTATTCCATTGGCTATAACTGCACAAGGGACCGGCCTTCAAATACCAAGAATGTTAAGATGTAAGACAGGTGGACACCTGTAACCTCATGTAGGAGATGGGACAGGTAACCGAGCATGTCCCGCAGCTGCTGGAGTGTGCAAATCAAGCCAATTGTTTCCTCTGCGACCCCCTTCCTTTTTTTTTTTTTGGGCAGCCCCCATGACGTGTTGAAAACAAAAAAAGGGCTGTAATTAGACTTCCTGCTTCCCTTTGTGGCAATTGTGCAACGTGTCCTCAGTCCAACATTATCCCCCTCCTTCAATCAGCCCCATTTTGTCTCAAGGCGTGGGTAGAAAGGGGAGGGGGGGGCTGAGGTGGGGGGGGGAGAAAAAAGGAAGTAATTATTGAAAACTCATAAGCCAGCGGCTTCAGCCTAATTACCCCAGCTTTCCTTTTTTTAATTTTTGCATTGATTTCCTCCAGCGAGTGTGTAAAATTATTGACTCCACCACCGAGGTGGAGTGATAATGGACTGAGGGCCACCAAGAAGCCCAGTGCAATTAAAGTCCCCCATAAAACCAAGCTGCACCATTGCAGAGTCAGAAAAGCAGCACGGAAAATATCATCAAAGAACTCTTTTTTTTTTTTAAAGAAAAGATCGCTGTCAACCCTGGAAGCTGACCTGACTGAGGCCACCTTGAAAGCTTCAGTGTCGTGCCCCTGTTGGAATCTGATTCAGAGGGGGAGGCCGAGCAGCAGACAGGGTGTGGGAGTGTGGCTCTGTTGGCCGTGGAAAAAACTGGCTAAGCAGAGTAGGAAAGAGGTAGAGCAAGGGAGAGGGAATCTGGAGGAAGACCCAGGCCCAGCCCCTCTTCATCCTAGGGCACACAGGGAGGAACGGAGAAGGGAGCAACATCGGTTGACTGGCTTATGGGGGAGAAAAGGGCCCTGATTCCCTTCATTAGCTGCAGCTGGGAACACAGTATATAAAAAGGGAAGCTGCTCACAGCAAAGTTGTCGGGAGCAAATTGCGAATTATCGGGTATCGTCAAGGCTTATCTGGGTTTCTGGAGTCTTCCCAACTGTGTGTGTTTTGCTGGCCTTTCAAGCCTGCAATTCCTTCTCCTGCCCCGTCCAGTTAATGACTGCAGCATGATTTGTGTGGATTTTTATTTACAGTTTGTATGTACTTTGTTTTTGGACTGAATTTCCTCCACTTAAAGGGTGTTCTTGGGAGAGATTTTTTCTCCAGCCAAAGGTAATCTGGACATTGGGGGCAAAGTTGGAGGTATTAAAGGGACTTTTCTTACTTATGTGACTGGGTTGCCTTTGTGACACGCCCCTTTGGGTCATCACATTCAGTGTTGCCACACTGGAGCTGAAGGTTGGGGGGGGGAATAGATAACTGGGGTATTGTAGCCAAAGCAAAATACCCAGCTCCCCCAAACATGACAAATCCTCTGACCTGAACTCAAAAGGTTCCTTTATCGCTGGGACCCTGGCAAAAAGTTTCTCCCACCACAGGCTAACAAGTCCATCCGTCCGGCAGGGAGATGAATAGTTGTCTGCCACACCTATTCATCTCCACCCCCTGCCTTTTATTCCCAGAGCTAGATTGGATCCTTGCTAGCAGTGGTGGCTCTTCTGTCCCAAGGACCAGCCCATAGATTTCCACTGCTCTCCTCTCCTCTGCCTTCTGTGCATCCGCGCGTCAGGCGCCCACTAGTTTATAGCAGAGGTGATTCACACGGCAGAGTGGTTTGCCGCATCTCCGCTGTTTTATTCACAGAGCCTGGAGGTGAAAGTAAGTTAAGTGTGGGCTTTTTTTTAAATGCAGAGCACGCACAAAATCACCAAACTGGTTGTTATACCGGTGGAATCCCACCCCCCGGTGTACAGTATTCCTACATCAGGGAACTAGAACTCACCGTCTCCTACTGATTTGGCCAAAGTCAACCAGATGGTTTTTATGCTTAAGGCGGGACTAGAACTCCCTGTCTCCTGATGATAAGCTGCCCAGCTGACTTTCGCGCACTAGAACTCCCTGTCTCCAAGGGATTGGCTCAAAGTCACCCAGCTGGTTTCCCTGCCTAAGACAACACTAGAATTCACCATCTCCCAATTTCCAGCCTGGAGCCTTAACCAGGGCATCTTCTTTGTCTTATCTTTCCTAGAGTGTTGGATGTATCCCAGGCACCTTCCTGGGTAATGTCTTATTTGTCGTATCAAAGTGGGGTCGACCCTTGCTGTCAACAGACAAGAGAAAGAAAAAAAAGGAAATTATCTTCAGATAAGCAGGATCCCAAAGACCCCATTTAAATTCCGCCACTTCTGATTTAAGCAAAATGAAAACGTCATTTCTGAAATGCAGCTCTTTGCCTCTCGTTTAAGGTGCTAATGATTGCAGACAATGGAAGCCCATTTCAGAGGCTTCCACACCTGGAAAAGTGCAAGGACGTTTTTCCAAGGGGGTCTTCTTTCTTTCCTCAACTAAGGCGACCTGGGAAAACGGATATGGAGAAAGCCTAACGCTCTGCCCCTAATTTACAAGGTCAAAGGGAATGTAAACTTGCATTTTCCTTCATCTAATTTGTTCGAGCTATTGATGTTCTGCAGCCTGGGAAATGGCTTGGGTCAAAGAGCTAGGGGTAGCTCATGTCGTGGCCGGTTCAGCGAACCACCAAATCCCACCCCTGGCTGGCCCCGCCCATCTCTCTCCTCCTAGGTGTCTCCACCTGGCCCATTTTGGATGCGAGCTAAGTGTAGGGCCTGCGCGGAGGTTCAGGGAGGGTGAAAAATGGGCCTCCTGGAAAGGCTGGAAAGGGGCCCATTTCTGACCTTCGAACCTGGGGGGGCAGTTTTCGCCCTTCCAGAGGCTCAAGGAAAGCCTCTGCAGCCCCGGGAGGATGAAAAATGGGCCTCCTGAAAGTTCCAGAAGGCTGGAAACGGGCCCATTTCTGGCCTCCAGAGCCCAGGGGAGGTTATTTTCTCTCTCCCGGAGGCTGGAGAAAAGATTGGGGACGGTGAAAACGCCCCCTCCCTTTGCTGTGGTGTCGGAGGCCGACTAGGCCATGCCCACCATGTCAAGCCCACTCAGCAACCAAGCAGACAACTGGTTGCTGACATTTTTGAAGCCCAACCCTGCAAAGATCCATTGAGTGAACCTCAAAGAAATGAAAATAAACTATAATGAACATTGAGAGCTGAGGGTCCCTGCAAAGCACCATGGAGAGGGGAAGGATCAAGAGGGGAAGCAAAGCCACCTAAACGAGACAGGGAATCCCTGACTGACAACCACAATTGAGACCCACATTTCCGCCACTAAGCGAGACATTCGTTAAGTGAGGTTTTGCCGCGTTTTTACCACTTTCCTTGCCACATTTGTTAAGCGAACCATTGCATTTGTTCAGTGAGTTATATGGTTGTTAAGCGAATCTGGCTTCCCCCATTGACTTGGTTTGTCGCAAAGTCGCCAAAGAGGATCACGTAAGCCGGGGTTTTACGATCGTCATAATCATTCAGTCACTTGTCTGAATTTTGATCGCGTCACTATGGGGATGCTGCAAAGGTCACAATGTGAAAAACAGGCCGTAAGTCCCTTTTTTTCTGGTGCTGTTGTAACTTTGAAGGGTCACCCAGTGAACTGGCATTAAGTCCAGGACTCCCTGTGTAGAAAACACAGCAATCAAACCATTTGCAGCTGTAAATATTTGACACTGATTTAACCACAGTCTCTTTTGGATCATGAATTTCAGGATAGCAGAATAGCAAGAGTTGGAAGGGCCCTTGGAGGTCTTCTAGTCCAAGCCCCTGCACGAGCAGGAAAACCTGTACAATTTCAGGCGAGTTCCTCCTGCTAATAATTACTTCCCACTTGAAAACTGGAGGTCTATAGATGGAGGATGGTTAGATACCGTACTAATCAGTGGTGGTATTCAGCCGGTTCAGACCAGTTCTCCAGAACTTGTTTTTTCTTTCTTAATGTAGATAGGTAACATCATGCTAGAAGGGAGTGGGGAGTGGGGTTTGTGGAGAGGAAGAGGAGGAGAAAGAAAGAAAGAAAGAAAGAAAGAAAGAAAGAAAGAAAGAAAGAAAGAAAGAAAGAAAGAAAGAAAGAGGGAGGGAGGGAGGGAGGGAGGGAGGAAAGGAAAGGAAAGGAAAGGAAACGAGGGAGGGAGGGAGGGAGGAAAGGAAAGGAAAGGAAAGGAAAGGGAAGGAAGGGAGGAAAGGAAAGGGAAGGGAAGGGAAGGGAAGGAAGGAAGGAAGGAGGGAGGGAGGGAGGGAGGGAGGAAAGGAAAGGAAAGGAAAGGAAAGGAAGTAAGGAGGGAGGGAGGGAGGGAGGAAAGGAAAGGAAAGAAAAGGAAGGAAGGAAGGGGGAGGGAGGGAGGAAAGGAAAGGAAGGAAGGAAGGAAGAAGGAGGGAGGGAGGGAGGAAAGGAAAGGAAAGGAAAGGAAAGGAAAGGAAAGGAAAGGAAAGGAAAGGAAAGGAAAGGAAAGGAAAGGAAAGGAAAGGAAAGGAAAGGAAAGGAAAGGAAAGGAAAGGAAAGAAGTAAGGAGGGAGGGAGGGAGGGAGGGAGGAAAGGAAAGGAAAGAAGGAAGGAAGGAAGGAAGGAAGGAAGGAAGGAAGGAAGGAGGAGGGTGGGAGGGAGGGAGGGAGGAAAGGAAAGGAAAGGAAAGGAAGGAAGGAAGGAAGGAAGGAAGGAAGGAAGGAAGGAAAGAAAGAAAGAAAGAAAGAGGGAAGGAGAGAGGGAGGAAAGGAAGGAAGGAAGGAAGGAAGGAAGGAAGGAAGGAAGGAAGGAAGGAAGGAAGGAAGGAAGGAAGGAAGGAAGGAAGTATTCAGCAGGTTCTGACCAGTTCTGGAGCGGAAATTTGGAGTCGTTGGGAGAACCGGAAAATCCCACCTCTGACTGGCCCTGCCAACCCCATCTATTCCCTGCCTCCCATTGAGTCCCAGTTGATCGGCTGGGTTTCTTTTCATTGTCCCGCACAGGAGAACGGAGCTGGAAAGCAGGTTAGTGGGGTGGGGAGGGAATGGGGATTTTGCAGTATCCTTCCCCTGCCATGCCCAACAAGCTACGGCTACAGAATCGGTAGTAAAAAAATTTGAATCCCACCACTGGTAGTAATATATAGCTATTATTCATATCACAGCTATGTCCTACGTAGTTTGTCGTAAGAACTCAAAAGCTAAAGAGATCTTTAAAAATTTCGGTATTTTCTTCTCAGTGAAGTGTAAAGTGTTTTTTAACAGGCTATTTTGAAAGGCAGTTAGGAGGTTTAATGAGATGTGCCCATAATTTATCAGAGAAAGCCAGTAATACTGAAGTCAGGAATGGATTTTAAATACAGATTTTTTTTTCCCCCTTACATTTCATTGCAATTTAGAAGCTGCCTGCTTCTCTCATTGGAAAAGCTCCCCATTCCTAATTTTAATATACATACACAACACTTTTTCCAAACGCTGTTTTATTTCTTCGCCGCAGTCGGGTGGAAAAACATTTGATTTGCACTCTGAAGCCTCTGATAAATATCTAGAACCACCAATAACGAGATTATCACGTGAGAAAGCTGGAAAAATCTTTTGAAGCAGGCACTGCCAGAAAAACCACTCCAGCCAGCTCAAGCAATAATCAAGCTGGTTTCTGGTGTTTTTAAACCGCATTCTTTCTCTTTTCTGATATGAGGCTGATTGGAATTCAGGGTTCTGTGCAAAACTTATGCAAAAGTTTAGTGCATATTCAGTGTATATATCCTGTGAGGTTCCATCAAAGGCACCTTGGGTGACAAGCTTAGTCAAATGGACTCTTCTTTTTCTAAAGCTTAAGGTGTGAGGGATAACTAGCGGGAAACAATACAGGTCATTCTCCTCTTATGACCAAAATGGAGCCCAAAATTTTCACTGCTAAACAAGACCGCTGTTGGGTAAATTTTGCCTCCTTATATAACCTTTCTGGCTAGAGTTGTTAAGGGAATCACTGTTTCACTCAGGTGGACAATCTTTTTGTTCAGTGAGGGGGTAATGTGTGTGTGCATGCTTGTGTGTGTGTGTGAGAGAGAGAGAGAGAGAGAAAGAGAGAGAGAGAGAGCACAGAAAAAAAGACAGACAGACAGAAACAAAAAGAGAATGAATGAGAGAGTAAAAGCAAGATAAAACAGAGACAGAAAGAAAAAGAAAGAGAGAAAGAGAGAGGAGGGGGAGACAGAAAAAGAGAAAAAGCAAGAAAGAAACTGAGAAACGGAAAGAGAATGAACGAGAGAAAGAAAATGAAAAAGAGAGAAACAAAGAAAGAATGAGAGAGAACGAGTGAGAGAGCAAGAGAGAGAGAAAAAGAGAGAAAGCGAGGGGGAACAGAGCAAATGAGCAAGAAAGAGAACGAGAGGGAGGAAAGAGAGAGAGAAACGGAGAAAGAGAGAAAAAGAAAGAATAAATGAGAGAGAGAAAGAGAGGGGAAAGGGGGAAAAGAAAGAGAACAGGCAAGAGTGAGAAAATGAGGAACGCAGGATTTTAATATTTTTCCCTCTCAGGCTTTCTGCCAACAGGGCAAACAACCGACTCCAAACATGGGATGCCAACCCCAATCCATCATTTTCTCTCATGTCAACACAACATCTTTCAAGTGGCAAAAGCTTTCCACGCAAAAGGACCCGTGGGAAGAACATGCTGTCAGCCTGGCAGGCAGCCTTACCCTCCTCTGCCATCTGTATCCCGGCTGGGAGAGGCGTCCGGGGAAAAAGAGCCCCAGACTTTTCCCCAACAAACAAGAGGGTTCACCAAAAGTGGTCGACGCTCCAACACTGGAAGTTTTTAAGAAGAGATTGGAGAACCCTTTGTCTGAAGTGGTGTAGGGTTGCCTGCCTAGGCAGGAGGATGGACTAGAAGACCTCCAAGGCCGAAGACCTTCCGGCTCTTCTATTCTACTCGACTCGACTCGACTCTACCCTACCCTACTCTACTCTATTCTAATTCTATTCTATTTTCCATTCCATTCTATTCTCTATTCTCTTCTCTTCCCTTCCCTTCCCTTCTATTCCCTATTCTATTTTCCATTCTATTCCATTCCATTCTCTCTTCTCTTCTCTTCTCTTCCCTTCCCTTCTATTCCCTATTCTATTCTCTCTTCTCTTCTCTTCTCTTCTCTTCTCCCTTTCCTTCTATTCCCTATTCTATTTTCCATTCCATTCCATTCCATTCCTCTTTTCTCTTCTCTTCCCTCCCCTTCTATTCCCTATTCTATTCCCCATTCTAACAGAAGGCTGAAGTACGGCTGCTTTACGGCTTTGAGATGCTAAATATATCTCTATTTTTTCCCCATGGGTGAAAGGACTTTTGTAAACATTTGGGGGTTCACTTTTATTCCTTTTGATTTCATTTTCTAAGTCCCCTCTAGCCTTGGACTTTAGGAGGATTATTAAAATAAAACAAAATAAAATAATCATAAGGATTTATCATAGGTCATCCTCAACTTAGCATTTTCATTCTCTTCGCGACCAAAGTTACGATGGCATTGGGAAAAGCGACTTCCAACCGTTTTCCCACCCTTACGACTGATGCAGCCACCCCCTTGGTCATGGGATCAAAATTCGGATGCATGTCAATTGACACGTACTTATGATGGTCGTGGTGTGCTGGGGGGTGTGTCACGCAATGGCGCCCTTTGGCAACCTTCCAACAAGCCAAGTCCATGGGGGAAACCAGATTTGCTTAAAGACCAAATGATTTGCTTAATGACCATATCATTCATTTAACAACTGCGGCCAGAAAGGGCCAAACTCCCTTCACTGTCTCACTGAACAATGGACATGGCGATCGTAAGTCAAGGACTACTTGGGCGCTAAAAAGCACTGTGCCTTCCCAAATTGCCTGGCCTGCATCGGGTTAGTTTTGACAGCGTCAAGTCGACTTTCCTCGACGTTCTCAGTGATGCACTGGAATTAAACCCTAAATGCTAAAACCACATTTGGCTCATAAATAATATCCATAAAGAGAAAGTATCTCCTCCCTCAAAGGAATAAGAATAAAAGCCTTCTGAAAAAGCAGGCGAAGCCAGGGAATAGCTTTTTCGCACGCTCTTCAATAATATATGTAAACCTGTAATTCACCCTGATGTGCAGTCATTTATCTTGCCATGACACCGGAGTCGAAATAATGCAATCGACAAGATTGAGGGTACTTTGCAAAGCCATTACTCAAACAAAGACAGTTTTGAGCTTCTCTCTCTCTCTCTCTCCCAAAAACAAGAAAAGATGGAGCAATTTGGGACAATTGAGAGGTGTGATACTGTCTTCCACTTTGCCCTGCGATCTGCTAAGATTTACTACCATCGATCTTGAAATAACCCAGTGTCATCCTCTGTGGGAGTCTGAATCTGAGGAGGAAGGCGAACAGCCGACAGGGAGTGGGAGTGTGACTCCGTTGGCTGTGGAGGAAACTGGGGAAGGGCAAAGTCCAGCTGGGCAGAGGTAGAGCAAGGGAGAGGGAGTTCACCCAGGCCCACCCTCTCTTCATCTTAGGACACGCAGGGAGGAACGGAGAAAGGAGCAACATGGGTTGCGTGGCATACGGGGGAGGAAAGGGCCCTGATTCCCTTCATTAGCCACACCTGGGAATGGAAGTTTAAAAGAACGGAATGCTGAGAGTGGCAGCTGCTGGGAGCAAATGTGAGTTTATCTTGTGTTGACTTTGGTTATCTGTGTTCCTGGCGTCTTCCAAACTGTGTTGAATTGCCGTGCCTTCACGTTTGGAATTCCTTCTCTTGCCCTGCTGGACTAATTGCCTCATCTTGCCTTGATTGGACTTAAAGTTACAGTTTGTGTTGACCATGTTTTGGACTTGATTCTCTGCAGCCCAAGGCTGTTCCTGGGAGAGTTTTTCTCCAGCCAGAAGGGAACCAGGACATTGGGGGCAAAGTTGGAGCTAATAAAGGGACTCCTACTGATTATCTGACTGGGTTACCTTTGTGCCATGCCCCGGGTCATCACACCCAGGTACTCAACTCTTCTCCTGTCCGTCCCGGAGAGCTCAAACGGTTGCATTCATATGGGACACAGTGAGCATTATTTCCGCTTACATCCACAATTCGATCATCAATATGGCTCAAAATCCTATTCAAAAGGCCTGGCAGGCGTAGGGAAGAGCGTTAAGGATCCAGTTCTCTGTTTAAGAGAGAGATTTTCCCCTTTTGATATGAAATTTCCCCTTCCCGGGGTGGAACGTACTTGATGGAAGGTCGCAAAAGAGGAATCACATTGGCCCCAGGATGTGGCAACCGTCATAAACATGAGTCGGTTGCCGAGCCTCGGAATTTTGATCACGTGACCATGGGGATGCCAAAACGATCGCAAGTCACTTTTCAACCAACAAACGGTTGTGATTGCTCACCATAGTTGAACAAGTGTTATAGGACCTGCATACCCCTCACATTCTGGACATAAATTGTTTCAACTCCCACCCTCAAAATCCTCAAAATGACATAGCTAAACTTTTTGGCACCAAGTGCCCAAGGCGCATGCACATCCCCAAAATGCAGTACGTGTGTGTCTTCCACACATGCGCCCTGGCTCCTACGCATGTGGGCATGTGCCCCTGCACCCCCTCAGACTGTATTCTTCTTCTTCTTCTCATCCTTCCTATTACCTATCATTATCATCATTTAACGACTCCGTAATTCCTTGGGCAACTGAATGGAGTTGAGTGTTTACTGGCCGGATGCCCTTCCTGTTGCCAATGCGGAGGTGTTTTTTTCCCAGCAGATATATTCTCAGTGTGTCCAGAAAGAGAAACATCTCTCTACCTAGGATTGAACTTCACAGCCTCCTGATTGTGAGGCGAAAAGCTCCACCTCTAGGCCACCCCAGCACTCCCCTTCCTGTTATCTATCTCCTCCTTATGACTATAACTTTGTCACTTGTATCTTTACAATTATATTGTTTTATTTATATAAGTTTCCTAGTATGATTTTGACTGCTTATTTAGTATCCTATGACTATTATTAAGTGTTGTATCTTATGATTCTTGGTGAATGTATTTTTTAGGTACACTGGGAGCTTCTGCACCGAAGACAAATTCCTTGGGTCACACTTGGCCAATGAAGAATTCTATTCTAATTCCATTCCATTATTCTTTTCTCTTCTATTCCATAATTCTACTCTATTCTATTCTATTCCATGAATCTATTCTATTCCATAACTCTATTTTATTCCATAATTCTGTTCTGTTATTCTATTCTATTCTATTCTATTCTATTCTATTCTATTCTATTCCTATTCTATTCTATTCTCCATTCCATACTCTATTCTATTCTATTCTATTCTATTCTATTCTATTCTATTCTATTCTATTCTATTCCTCTTCTCTTCTAAATTTTATTCTATTCTATTCCATAATTCCATTCCATAATTCCATTCTATTCTATTCTCTTCTCTTCTATTCTGTTCTGTTCTGTTCTACTCTATTCATCACTCAGAAAAGATTCCATTTTTTATCAGACCACGCCAGTTTTCAAGACAAGTGTTTCAATCTACCAAAAGCATCCGATCAGATTTCTGTCAAACGGAATGCATTTCGATTTCAATGAATCAATCTGCTTTATTTAACGACCGCCCTCCATTTAATACTCCCTACCAGTTCCTTGAAACACCAAACTACCTGTAACCAAATATAATTTCATTTGTCAAGCCGTGCTGATGTTTCGTGGGCCGGAAAACTGAACTGTGTGGGGAATTTCTCTCTACCGATTCCCGTTCATTTCTACTTGGGCGTCTCTTTCTTGGGGAAATCCAAAATTTATAAAACCACGACAACAAAACCAACGACACGCCGACTGGAGTTGGTTGCCTAGCATGACAAATTGCTTTTATTGACTTGCTCAAGAACCGTAGCGACAACTCCATCTTTTTGTTTTGTTTTTCTCATCGCGCTGGTATGGCGAGACTAAACCCGGAGGGTTGTGCCAAAAAGGAAAGAGAGAAGGAGAAAAAGAGAGAGAGAGAGAGAGGAAAATTTGGGCCTGTAATTTATGTTAAGTTTATAAAAGATGCTTCCCCCGCTAGCCAGAAGCTAGAGACGGATTTTAAAATATCCTGCTTTCTGCAAGGCTGCTGGCTGGGAGATAGAGATATTGATTGCTAATGAAGGAGGGAAACGCTCCAGAGATAATGCACTGGATACAGTTCGCAATTCTCAAGCTTTGACTAACAACATTATTCTTTAATAGGCATGAGGAGGGAAAGAGGCTCGACAAAGGATCTGCCTGAATGCTTGCAGTAAGCTATAATACCCAGACAATGGCAGTTCTTTTTTTTTTTTTTCCCTTTTCCTAACGAAAGAGAGGATTTCAATGGAATGGGGGTGAGGTGGGAGGTTCAACAAGGAAAAGAGTTCTTTTGGTCCAGTGGTGAATGAATGAATGAATGAATGAATGAATGAATGAATGAATGAATGAACGAACAAATGAATGAATTCTTTATTGGCCAAGTGTGATTAAGACACACAAGGAATTTGTCTTGGTGCAAATGCTCTCAATGTCCATAAAAAGAAATGGTGAAGGCACTGGGCTAGAAACCAGCAGACTGTGAGTTCTAGTCCTGTCTTAACCAAGAGAGCCGACTGGGTGACTTTAGGCCTATCACCAGGAGATGGTGAGTTCTAGTCCTGCCTTAGGCATGAAAGCTGTCAGGGAGACTTTGAGTCAATCACCAGGAGACAGTGAGTTCTAGTCCCACCTTAGGCAGCCAATAGGTAACTTTACAAAGCCAATAGGTAACTTTGAGCTAATCACCAGAAGATGGTGAATTCTAGTCCCGCCTTAGGCAAGAAAGCTGGCTGGATAGCTTTGGGCCAACCACCAGGAGACAGTGAATTCTAGTTCTGCTTTCGATAGGATCGCCAGCTGGGTGCAGACTTTGGGTCTGCAAGAAAACAACCAAGTTCAAAGAGCACCAAGGACCTCAAAGTTGTCCTCTTCCTCCTCTCCACAACTACCTTCTGCTGGCACTAATGATGTTCCCTAGTTGGGTCATGAGCACTAAGGACTCCACTGTCGTCATTTTCTTTCTCCTCCTCCTCCTCCTCCTCCTCCTCCTCCTTCTCTTCAAAACCCTACCCTCCACTGGCACTAATAATGTTTCCTATTTGGGTCATGAAATGCCTGCAAGAAAACAACCCAGCTCAAAGAGTACCAAGGAAGCTTCTGGACACTTTTCCAGGGCAAGTGACCGAACAGAGAGCCTCCCTATCCAGGAAAGAACACAACTGACACACAACACAAAGTTTAGAGTTGCTTCTTTGTGAGCCTTAAGCGGCTCTGCCGAGGCAGTGCTCCAGGAAACCGTGCGTCTCCTTTAGCATTGGAGGAGATGCACACACACCCAGAAGCCAACACAACCTGCGCTTCACCCCGTGGAAATAATTCCTGCCTCCCGTTCTCCAGGGAGCCAATGGAAAAGTTTAGCAGTCCATTTCAGAGAGATTGACTCTGAAAAGGGATGCGGCAATCGGAAGGGGGCCAACGGATATCACAGGTAAAGCTCCCATGTTCAGCATGGCCAGGGTGTTCAGAATGAACGGCTGAACATCCGCTCCACTCCTGCCATGGAGAGAGGAGAGAGAGCACCCTGTTATTATTTCCCCCGGTTGCGCCATGAAAGGCCTCAATCGCCGGCCACAGAAAAGGAGTGAGGAATAGCAACCGTTCATTTCACATCCCCGCTTCGTTCCAAGGAGTCCATTGTAGCGCAGCACGTCGCAATTTTTCTCAAACGGCTTTGCTAATGTTCGCCCATGCCTCCCCTCCTTTGGTGCTGAGACCCTTCCGGCTGAATGGAGGCTGTATATATATATGTATTTTTTTTAGCGGCGTGGCTTTTCTTTGAAAAATATTATTAAATCCCAGACATCCCCATCCTCAAAAACGCAGATTTCTCAAATCATCGGGTAGAGTGGCAAAGATTTCCTTTCTGAGTTTTGTTCTGTGAGGGGAGCATCAACACTTTGAGCATGGGCTGAGGGGCCTTTTTTTTAGTTATTGATGTATGTATCTATTCATTTATTTGTCAGTTTGGATTCATATCCAAACCTATCTTAAATGAAACTGGGCAGTTCACAACCACTGTAAAATCAGCAACTACAAAACAAGCCTAAAAACAATAAAAGGATGAAACAAAACCCAGAACCTTGAGCCATAATCATCCTCTTGGGATACATCTTAATAAGCTCCAATGACCTGTTTGGTTCTGTTCTATTCTACTCTCTATTCCATTAATTCTCTATTCTATTTTCCATTCTATTCTATTCTATTCTATTCTATTTTCTATTCTCTACTCTACTCTACTCTATTCTTTATTCTATTCTATTCCAATCTCTATTCTATTCTATTCTCTACTCTATTTTATTCTTTATTCTATTCTTTTCTACTCTATTCTGTTCTAGTCTTTATTCTATTCTACTCTATTCTCTTCTATTCCTTATTCTCCTCTCTTCTCTATTCTGTTCTAGTCTTTATTCTATTGTACTCTATTTTCTATTCTATTCTATTCTATTGCTTTCCTATTCTATTCTATTCTTATTCTATTCTATTCTCTATTCTACTCTACTCTATTCTTTATTCTATTCTACTCCAATCTCTATTCTATTCTATTCTATTCTCTATTCTACTCTACTCTATTCTTTATTCTCTTCTACTCCAATCTTTATTTTATTCTCTATTCTGTTCTCTATTCTGTTCTATTCTTTATTCTATTCTACTCTATTCTCTTCTATTCCTTCTTCTATTCTCTGTTCTGTTCTTGTCTTTATTCTATTCTATTCTATTCTATTCTACTCTATTCTCTATTCTATTCTATTCTTTATTCTATTCTATCCTATTCACTATTTCCTCTCTATTCTATTCATTCTCTATTCTATTTTTTTTTCTACTGTACTTTCTATTCCATTCTATTCCATTCCTATTCTCTCCTCTTCTGTTCCATTCCTATTTCCTATTTTCTACTCTATTCCCTCATTATCTTCTGTTCTTTCTTTCCATTGTCTTCTCTCATTCTGCCTTTGTGTTCCATTCTCTATTCCAGGGGTCTCCAACCTTGGCTCCTGGAAGCCTGGCGGACTTCAACTCCCAGAATTCCACAGCCAGCTTTGCTGGCTGTGGAACTCTGGGAGTTGAAGTCCGCCAGGCTTCCAGGAGCCAAGGTTGGAGACCCCTGCTCTATTCCATGCCATGCCATGCCATTTCACACCCTTCCTTCTTCCTTCCTTCCGTCCCTTCCCTTCCCATCCAGGTCATCAGTAAAGCTACTGAAGAGCACAAGGCCAAGGCACAGGATACTCCACTAGATACTTCCATCAAGCTAAGTGAAGTCATTACGGAAACATCTTGGTTGGTCATTCAGCCAACTGTGAGCTCATCAAGCGGCGATACCCCATTATCTAAGCCCACATTTTACAAGAAAAAAAATAAGGCAACCCAGTTCTGTATGTTTTGCCTCAAATCCCGGAGGCCAGGGCAAAGATCCAGTCCCTAAACAAGACGGGGGGGGGGGGGGGGGGGAGAGAATGCTGTCCCTTGCCTATTGATAGAAATAAACAATAACAGTGAATCTTCCATCCAGCTTTGGTCACCACATTATAAAAAAAGAATGTTGAGACTTCAGAAAAAGTGAGAGAAGAGCCACTAAGATGATGAAAGGTCGGTCTGGAGACTAAAACAGAAGAAGAATGGTTGCTGGAACGGGCTATGGCCAGTCTAGAGAAAAGGACTAGGGGGGATAGGAGAGCAGTCTTCCAGTATTTGAGGAGCTACCCCCCCAAAAGAGGGGGGGGGGTGTCAAATTATTTTCCAAAGCATTAGAAAGCAAGAGAAGAAATGACGGATGGAAACTAATCCGGGAGAGAAACAACCTGCAATTAAGGAGAAATTACCCGACAATTACCTTGCCTCCAGAATTGTGGATGTTCCATCACTGGAGGTTTTGAAGAAGAGATTGGACAGTCACTTGTCTAGAATGTTATAGGGTTTCCTGCTTGAGCAGAGGGTTGGACTAGAAGACCTCCAAGGTCCCTTCCACCTCTATTCTGATTGAGCTTCTGAATCAGATGTGGGTTGACCGAGCTATCAATCACCATGTGGGTTGACCAAGCAATCAACCAGCATTCCTAAAGGTAGAAGGTAACTTCATTGCACACTGTCCTTCTCAAACTTTTCCTATTAATTTTGATTCCATATTGGAGTGGAGCTAATTAACAAGGTAGACGCAGCTTTCTTGTTTGGCTATGCTCAAATGCTCCATAATTATTCATGATATGGGGATATTTTTCAAAGCTGAAATAAAGCCTATTGACCAGACGAAAATGTATAGCTACCTTGAAAGCTTCAGTAGGTGCTCATGAATAAAGATTATTCGGCAACTCCATAAACCATATGGCAAGCGACCACTGCAAAGGGCCCAACTGCAGATTTATCTGACAGATGGGGAGGGGGAGAATTAAAATGAAATAAACAAACTCAGGAAAGGACGCTCGCTGAATCCAAAGCAGTGATGGGGACAATGATTGAGACAGCAGACATGAATGGCGAATCAAAGAACTAGAACTCACCGTCTCCTGGTGATTGGCCCAAAGTCACCCAGCTGGCTTTCATCCCTAAAGTGGGACTAGAACTCACCGTCTCCTGGTGATTGGCCCAAAGTCACCCAGCTGGCTTTCGTGCCTAAAGCAGAACCAGAACTCACCATCTCCTGGTGATTGGCCCAAAGTCACCCAGCTGGCTTTCGTGCCTAAAGCAGAACCAGAACTCACCGTCTCCTGGTGATTGGCCCAAAGTCACCCAGCTGGCTTTCGTGCCTAAAGCAGAACCAGAACTCACCGTCTCCTGGTGATTGGCCCAAAGTCACCCAGCTGGCTTTCGTGCCTAAAGCAGAACCAGAACTCACCGTCTCCTGGTGATTGGCCCAAAGTCACCCAGCTAGCTTTCGTGCCTAAAGCAGAACCAGAACTCACTGTCTCCTGGTGATTGGCCCAAAGTCACCCAGCTAGCTTTCGTGCCTAAAGCAGAACCAGAACTCACTGTCTCCTGGTGATTGGCCTAAAGTCACCCAGCTGGCTTTCGTGCCTAAAGCAGAACCAGAACTCACCGTCTCCTGGTGATTGGCCCAAAGTCACCCAGCTAGCTTTCGTGCCTAAAGCAGAACCAGAACTCACTGTCTCCTGGTGATTGGCCCAAAGTCACCCAGCTGGCTTTCGTGCCTAAAGCAGAACCAGAACTCACCGTCTCCTGGTGATTGGCCCAAAGTCACCCAGCTAGCTTTCGTGCCTAAAGCAGAACCAGAACTCACCGTCTCCTGGTGATTGGCCCAAAGTCACCCAGCTAGCTTTCGTGCCTAAAGCAGAACCAGAACTCACTGTCTCCTGGTGATTGGCCCAAAGTCACCCAGCTAGCTTTCGTGCCTAAAGCAGAACCAGAACTCACTGTCTCCTGGTGATTGGCCCAAAGTCACCCAGCTGGCTTTCATCCCTAAAGTGGGACTAGAACTCACCGTCTCCTGGTGATTGGCCCAAAGTCACCCAGCTAGCTTTTGTGCCTAAAGCAGAACCAGAACTCACCATCGCCTGGTGATTGGCCCAAAGTCACCCAGCTAGCTTTCGTGCCTAAAGCAGAACCAGAACTCACTGTCTCCTGGTGATTGGCCCAAAGTCACCCAGCTGGCTTTCATCCCTAAAGTGGGACTAGAACTCACCGTCTCCTGGTGATTGGCCCAAAGTCACCCAGCTAGCTTTCGTGCCTAAAACAGAACCAGAACTCACTGTCTCCTGGTGATTGGCCCAAAGTCACCCAGCTAGCTTTCGTGCCTAAAGCAGAACCAGAACTCACTGTCTCCTGGTGATTGGCCCAAAGTCACCCAGCTGGCTTTCATCCCTAAAGTGGGACTAGAACTCACCGTCTCCTGGTGATTGGCCCAAAGTCACCCAGCTAGCTTTCGTGCCTAAAGCAGAACCAGAACTCACTGTCTCCTGGTGATTGGCCCAAAGTCACCCAGCTAGCTTTCGTGCCTAAAGCAGAACCAGAACTCACCGTCTCCTGGTGATTGGCCCAAAGTCACCCAGCTGGCTTTCATCCCTAAAGTGGGACTAGAACTCACCGTCTCCTGGTGATTGGCCCAAAGTTACCCAGCTGGCTTTCATCCTTAAAGTGGGACAAGAACTCACCATTTCCTGGTGATTGCCCAGTCACTCAGCTGGCTTTCATGCCTAAGGCGGGACTAGAACTCTCTGTCTCCTGGTGATTGGACCAAAGTCACCCAGCCGGCTTTCATGCCTAAGAGAGGACTAGAATTCCCCGTCTCCTGATGATTGACCAAAAGTCACCCAATCAGCTTTCATGCCTAAGGCAGGACTAGAACTCACCATCTCCTGGTGATTGCCCAGTGACTCAGCTGGCTTTCATGCCTAAAGTGGGACTAGGACTCACTGTCTCCAGATGATTGGCCCAAAGTCATCCAGTTGGCTTCCATGTAAGGTGGATCTAGACCTCATCGTCACCTGGTTTCTAGGCCACCATCTTAATCACTAAACCAACCTGACGTCTCTTTGGTACCACAGTTCATTCCAGTAGCTTGTCAGTCTCGACATTACAGTAGGTAGTACATTTTCTGCAGCAAAGGCAATTACCTAGAATACCCGTAAGAATTATATTAGTTCCCTTTCAGCCGAATGACCACCATTTCTACGTCTGTCCTTTGATTCGAATCCCAGCCTGCCTGCACACAGCTCAACACACACACACACACACCAAAGATCACAACTCCAGCCTCAGAAATTCCACCTGGAAAGGGAGACCCAGAAGGAGGTTTTGAAAAATGATTTTCTTTCTTCATTAGCGGGATTTATTTTGAGAGCAAGACCTAACAAAATCAATAGGAAAGAAACTACTTTCTCTAGGTTACAGAAATGTATTGAATGGGGCATTCATCATGAGTGCTCAAAGACTACAGGAGTAATACTTTGCCCATGTTCTGATGGACATCAACCTTTGTTCAACAAGTACAAAAAACTCACTTCATGGTTGGTGAAGTATTTAAAAAAAAAAAACGGAGTGCAAGCGATTAGGTGTGTATTTATCTTCAGCTATCGTCAAAAGCACCTCATGTCAAACAATGTATCATTGAAAAATGTAGGTTGTGCTTTGGAGAATGGAGCCTAATGTAAAATTGGTCTGTGACAATCCCACCATCTATTTCCTCCCTAATCTAATCACGTTTAATTACCTATATGAAGAGGAATTATAAACAGCTTCCTTGTGCTTCATGATTAGAATAGAATAGAAATAGACTAGACTAAGTAGACTGGAAATGAATAGAAATAGAATAATAATGGGAATGGGAATAGGAATAGGAATAGAACAGGACAGGACACCTGAATAGAAATAGAAATGGGAATAAAACAGGACAGGACAGGACACAACTGAATAGAAATGGGAATGGAAATAGAATTTGGATTAGAACAAAATAGGACAGGATAGAACAGAATAGAAATGGGAATAGAACAGAATGGGACAGGACCGGACAGGGCAGGAAAGAACTAGAAATAGAATAGAAATGGGAAAGGGAATTGAACAGAATAAGGACAAGACAGAACAGAACTAGAACTAGAATAGAAATAGAAATGAGAATAGGACAGAACAGAACAGAATAGAAACAGAACAGGAATAGGAATAGAAATGGGAATAGAACAGAATGGGGCAGGACAGGACAGAAATAGAACTAGAACTAGAATAGAAATGGAAAAGGGAAAGGGAATCGAACAGAATAGGACAGGACAGAACAGAAATAGAACTAGAATAGAAATAGAAATGAGAATAGGACAGAACAGAACACAATAGAAACAGAACAGGAATCGGAATAGAAATGGGAATAGAACAGAATCGGACAGGACAGGACAGAAATAGAATAGATATGGGAAAGGGAATCGAACAGAATAAGGACAGGACAGGACAGAACTAGAACTAGAATAGAAATAGAAACGAGAATAGGACAGAACAGAACAGAATAGAAACGGAACAGGAATAGGAATGGGAATAGAACAGAATGGGGCAGGACAGGACAGGACAGAACTAGAACTAGAATAGAAATGGGAAAGGGAATCGAACAGAATAAGGACAGGACAGAACAGAACAGAACAGAAATAGAATAGAAATAGAAATGAGAATAGGACAGAACATAATAGAAACAGAACAGGAATAGGAATAGAAATGGGAATAGAACAGAATAGGACAGGACAGGACAGAAATAGAAATAGAAATGGGGATAGACTAGATTAGACTAAAGCAGAAATAGAATTGGAAATGAGTATAGAAATGGGAATAGAACAGGACAGGACAAAACAGAACAGAAGTTGCCAAGGTTAGGCACCCTGCCTTAAGCACCCAACAAGATAGAAGCTCTGAAAATGACTGAAGAAAACTCTTGATGGAATTGTAGAGTTTCCAGAGATGTTAAGGAAAAAAGGTTTACAGTAATCATGGGGGAATGTTCAGAAAACAATTCAGAATACCAATGTTGTGAGTTTGTGCTGTGTAGGTCTTCAAGTCAGGTGCTGTTGTTGTTCATAGCGACAGCCTGCAATATCCCTGCAGTTTTCTTGGAAAGGTCTGAGGAGTGGTCGCCGTCTTCCCAGGGTTGAGAGAGAAGGACGGGCCAAAGGTCAGCCAGGTGGTTGGGTGCCTAAGGCAAGACTAGAACTCACAGTCTCCCAGTTTCTAATCTGATGCCTTTTAACCACTGCACCAAACTGGTTCTCAAATTTGCATAGGGTTTTGGAGGAAAACTGAGGACATTTGTGATTTGGGGGAAAGGCTGCAGGATTGATTAAATTAATTATCTAGGATTACATTGCAAGAAGTATTTTAGTTACAGGCCTGACAATTATAATTTGCTGCATTAATTATGTTCCCCTCCTAAATTAGATAGATAGATAGATAGATAGATAGATAGATAGATAGATAGATAGATAGATAGATAGATAGATAGATAGATAGATGTAGGTAGGTTAGGTAGGTAGGTAGGTAGATAATGATAGTTAATTAGGTAGATAGGTAGGTAGATAGATATGGGTGAGTGGGTGGATGGATGGACAGAGACAGAGAGAGATAAACAGAATATCAATTTTGTCATCTGCATTAGGTTTACAAAGTTAACTTAGGACAAATTCTTTTCAACACCTCTTTGACGTCTTATTATTTTAGAAAATGAATTTAACCAGATCTCTCAAGTTCTTCCACCTCATTTCTAATTCACCTTTGCAGGCAATTAACACTTCAAGCCAATTTGTTCTCATTCCAAACAGTGAGCTCATCCCATTTTTTTTCTATTTCTGCTTTTGAACTAAAAGGAGGGGGGGGGAGAGAAGGAAGGAAGGAAGTTATTCTAAGTCTAAGGAAGGAGTTAGGGAGGGAAGGATGGAGAGAGGAAACAAAGAAAAGGAAAAAGGGATATGGAAGATGGGAAGGAAGGAGTTAGGAACAGAAGGAGGGAGGAAACAAGGAAGAAGGAAGGGAGGGAAGTAGGAAGGAAGGAAGGAGTTAGGGAGGGAAAGAGGGAGGAAACAAAGAAATAAGGGAGGTGGGAAGGAAAGAGAGAGTTAGGGAGGAAACAAGGAAAAAGGGAGGGAAGTGGGAAGGAAGGAGTTAGGGAGGGAAGGATGGAGAGAGGAAACAAGGAAAAGGAAAAAGGGATATGGAAGATGGGAAGGAAGGAGTTAGGAACAGAAGGAGGGAGGAAACAAGGAAGAAGGAAGGGAGGGAAGCAGGAAGGAAGGAAGGAGTTAGGGAGGGAAGGATGGAGAGAGGCAGGAAACAAGGAAGGAAACAAGGAAAAGGAAAAAAGGATATGGAAGATGGGAAGCAAGGAAGGAGTTAGGAACAGAAGGAGGGAGGGAGGAAACAAGGAAAAAGGGAGGGAAGTGGGAAGGAAGGAAGGAAGGAGTTAGGAAGGGAAAGGGGGAGGAAATAAGGAAGAAGGGAGGTGGGAAGGAAAGGGAGTTAGGGAGGAAACAAGGAAAAAGGGAGGGAAGTGGGAAGGAAGGAAGGAAGGAGTTAGGGAGGGGAAGAGGGAGGAAACAAATAAGGGAGGTGGGAGGTGGGAAGAGGGAGTTAGGGAGGAAACAAGGAAAAAGGGAGGGAAGTGGGAAGGAAGGAGTTAGGGAGGGAAGGATGGAGAGAGGCAGGAAACAAGGAAGGAAACAAGGAAAAGGAAAAAGGGAAATGGAAGATGGGAAGCAAGGAAGGAGTTAGGAACAGAAGGAGGGAGGGAGGAAACAAGGAAAAAGGGAGGGAAGTGGGAAGGAAGGAAGGAGTTAGGGAGGGAAAGGGGGAGGAAATAAGGAAGAAGGGAGGTGGGAAGGAAAGGGAGTTAGGGAGGAAACAAGGAAAAAGGGAGGGAAGTGGGAAGGAAGGAAGGAAGGAGTTAGGGAGGGAAAGGGGGAGGAAATAAGGAAGAAGGGAGGTGGGAAGGAAAGGGAGTTAGGGAGGAAACAAGGAAAAAGGGAGGGAAGTGGGAAGGAAGGAAGGAGTTAGGGAGGGAAAGGGGGAGGAAATAAGGAAGAAGGGAGGTGGGAAGGAAAGGGAGTTAGGGAGGAAACAAGGAAAAAGGGAGGGAAGTGGGAAGGAAGGAAGGAAGGCGTTAGGGAGGGAAGGCTGGAGAGAGGCAGGAAACAAGGAAGGGAACAAGGAAATGCGAGAGAGGGAGGGAGGGAAGAAAGGAAGATGGTAGGAAAGCTGAGAATACTTCTGAACTCAATTTTAAGGATCTATGACTGTTTCCCAGGTTTTCTCTGGTCTGTATAGGGACCTCCATAGTCTTAGGTTAGCCAGAAATCTTCTTAAGATGTATCGATATCAGTTGATCCTTTCCTGTTAATCTTTGGCTCTCTACCCAGGAGATAATATTGGCATATTGTCAGATAATTACGAGCAACAGACTCAATTCCTAGCCCCTTGTCCTCCCCCTTGCATGTTGAACGATAGAAACGGCCTGTCCGAAGGTCGCAAAAGGGGATCGCATGACACCGCAACTGTCACAAAGAGGAGCCAGCGGCCAGGGGTCCGAATTTAGATCATAAAGGGGAAAAGCCAGGTTCACTTCACAACCATGTGACTCACTTACCAACGGCAGCGATTCGTTGAACAGCGGTGGCAAGGAAGATCGTAAAATGAGGGCAGAAGAACTCACTTAAGGACTGTCTCATTTAGTGACCGAAATCTGGGCCTCAATTGGGCGGGGGGGGTTGTAAGTGGAGGATGACCTTGTTGTGGCCCGCCGGTGGCTAATGGAGCTGGCAGCAGAGTCGAACAGTAGTGAGGAGGCCGGGGAGGAACCTGGGCCGGTCTTGGAGGCTGAGGAGGGCTCGGACCAGGGTTCTGCGTCAGAGGCAGGGATGGGGCCAGGGCAGGCTGCCAGTCATCAGCTGCCTTCAGACTCAGACAGCACTGAGGTGAGGGAGCTTCTAAAACTAGTTCCCAGCCTGCGCATGGGCAAGACTACCAGAAGACAAGAACAATTGAGAAAGCAGGGTCGACTCAGGAGTAAGGCCACACCTCGGAGATGATTGGGCCCTCCCATGGGACATAAAAGAGGAGCGATTGGGATGTGAGCTTTTGCAGGAAGCAATTAGTTCGTCAAGCTTTGAAAAGTTCTGTTCGACTCTGTGTCAAGTTTGGCCTTGCCCTGTGTCTGGCCATTCCTTCTCTGGCTGCATTCCAAGTGTGATAAGGTGGGTGTTTATGAAAATTCCCTTGAAAGATTGTTTGTGAAGCCGTGTAGGCTGTGAATGAACGTAATTCACAGCCGTGGAAATAAAAGAGGTTTTGCTGGGATTAAAATTGTGTTTTGTGCTTTCTAAGGAAGCCTAGGTGAGAACAGACCTGTATTTTAAACCAGGGGTCGCCAACTTTTTGGACCTCAGGACCATCAAACTCATCATTTTAAATCCCGCAGACAAGAGACCCTGGGAAAATCCCTCAAAAAGTCTGCAGGAAAATTCCCCACCCTGTTTTCCTACCGATCGATCGTGCTTTATTTGGGATCGCAGGATGCCATCTCCAGTTCCATTCTCAGGAAGAGAGAGAGAGAGAGAGAGACTTTTGGCTTCATGCAAGGAAAGCAGCAGAAGCAGCCAAAGTCTTTCTTTCTCTCCCCCAAACTCCGCCAGAAATGAGTCTTTGTGAGACTTGTCGCTCTGGCGCAGTTTCTTGGAGCAGGAGGCCTGGCAGGGCCCCAAAGACTCATTTCTGGCAGAGTTTGGGGGAGAGAAAGAAAGACTTTGGCTGCTTTCCTTGCATGCAGCCAAAAGCAGAAGAAGAAAGAAGCGGAAAGAAGCAGCCCAGTGGCCAGGCTAGGTGCATGGGGCATGTGGTGCAACTTCCCCCCCTCCACCCATTCCCCCCTCCCCTCACTACCTCGTATTGTTCGCAATGCAAGCGACGCAAGCCTTGTGTTCCCGCGGGCCATGTGGGCGGTGCAGCCTTGCATTCCCGCACAGCCTGGATTAATTGCTTTGGGTGGGGACCATTTCTCTGCGGACCACCAAAATTTTCTCATAGTCCACCAGTGGTTGGCGACCACTCTTCTAAACAGCAGCCCTAGTCGGTCAATATCAGTACAAATCTAGAAGCACTAAGGTCAATTACGGGGCAGTTCATCCATTTGTCAAAATCCCGCTTCTTACCGCTAAAAGGCCATCATTTAATTGTCTAAAACAAACACCTACAGAAGCAATTTAATGTAAGACACAATGTCATATTGACCTTTGTGGAGGGAGGGGGGAGAAATCATATTTTCTCCTTTGTGTCAGAATGGCATGAGGGCCACGCTTGGAAAACATCATAATGATTAAATGTCATGGCTTGTCAAGGCACCGAGGGTGGACAGTTGTAATTCTCTCTCTCTCTCTCTTTTTTTTATTTTTTAGGAAATGAAAGGACACAGAAACTGTCTTGAAACACAGATTTTTGTTATCTGACAAACAAAACAGGCCAGGCTACTTCAGAAATAATGATACTCGTGTGCTGGTTCGCTGATGATGTTACCTAGTTGGGTCATGAAATGTCTGCAAGGAAATAACCAAGCTCAGAGTGCGCTGAGGATCCCACAGTTCTCCTCCCTTTCCCTCCCTCCCTCCCTTCCTTCCTTCCTCCTCCTCCTCTCCACAAACCCCACTCCTTTCTAATACTGATGACATTACCTAGTAGGGTCATGAAATGTCTGCAAGAAAACAGCCAAGCTCAATGTGCGCTGAGGATCCCACAGTTCTCCTCCCTTTCCCTCCCTCCCTCCCTCCCACCCTCCCTCCCTCCCTTCCTTCCTCCTCCTCCTCTCCACAAACCCCACTCCTTTCTAATACTGATGACATTACCTAGTAGGGTCATGAAATGTCTGCAAGAAAACAGCCAAGCTCAAAGTGCGCTGAGGATCCCACAGTTCTCCTCCCTTTCCCTCCCTCCCTCCCTTCCTCCCTCCCTCCCTTCCTTCCTCCTCCTCCTCTCCACAAACCCCACTTCTTTCTAATACTGATGACATTACCTAGTAGGGTCATGAAATGTCTGCAAGAAAACAGCCAAGCTCAAAGTGCGCTGAGGATCCCACAGTTCTCCTCCCTTTCCCTCCCTCCCTCCCTCCCTTCCTCCCTCCCTCCCTCCCTTCCTCCTCCTCCTCTCCACAAACCCCACTTCTTTCTAATACTGATGACATTACCTAGTAGGGTCATGAAATGTCTGCAAGAAAACAGCCAAGCTCAAAGAGCACCAAGGATCCCTCATTTCTTCTCTTCCTCCTCCTCCTCCTCCTTCCCTTCCTTCTTCTCCTCTCCCCCTCCTTCCCTTCTTCCTCCTCCATCTCCTCCTCTTCCTCCTCCTCCTCTCCACAAACCCCATTCTCTTCTGTATTGGCGATATTCCCTAGCTGGGTCACGAAACGTCTTGTAAGGAAGCTCTCAAGCTCCAAGAGCACTAAGTACCCCACAAGTTGTAATTGTTCTCTCTCCTCCCTCCTCCCCCTCCTTCCACAAACCCCCCTCCCTTCCAGCACTGATGATGTTACCCAGTTGGATCACGAAACGTCTGCAAGAAAACCACCAAGCTCAGAGAGTCCCGAGGACCATGTAGCTCAACCCCTGAGCTACAAATATGC
Source organism: Hydrophis major (assembly GCA_033807585.1). Lineage (NCBI taxonomy): Eukaryota > Metazoa > Chordata > Lepidosauria > Squamata > Elapidae > Hydrophis > Hydrophis major. The sequence continues at coordinate 211,921,045 of CM066331.1, read as the reverse complement.
TCTTCTAACGGGACATAGAGACAACTAACATCTACCAGGCCACTCAAAAGAAACAATTGAAAAGTTAAAAGACCACAACATCCCCTGACCAGCAATCAACAATGAGCAAAGATTAACACCAATGGTAACACTGGACCAGTGACTAACCTGTAATCAACAGCCCCAATCAAGGAACAATCAACTCAATAAAGAATAGCCTAATTAAGGAACCACAAGATCACTCCTTCCAACACTGAGAGGATAAACCGTTTGGATATAAACTGAGAGCAAACCCCTTCTAGTACTGATGATGTTACCTAGTTGGGTTATGAAATGTCTGCAAGAAAAAAGTCATGATCAGAAAGCACCAAGTACCCCACAGTCCTCCTCCTCCTCTACACAAACCCCACTCACTCCCTTTTAGCACTGATGAAGTTTCCTTTTTGGGTCATGAAATAAACTCCCCCATAAATAGAATACCTTATACCACCAGGCTTGACACTTGGACCTAGACAACTTAGAACTATGCCACCTACAGTCTGACCAAAGCATGGTCCACAAAATTGTCTGCTACAACCTGTCCTCCCTGACAACGACTATTTCAGCTTCAACCGCGATAACATACGAGCAAACAATAGATACCAACTCAAAGTAAACCACTCCAAACTCGACGGCAGAAAATACGACTTCAACAACCGAGTGGTCAACGCCTCAAACTCACTGCTGGACTCTGTTGTTACGTCCTCAAACACTCCAAACTTTAACCTTAAACTGTCTACCGTGGACCTTCTCACTCCATTCCTAAGAGGTCTGTAAGGGGGCGTGCATAAGCGCACCAGCATGCCTAACGTCTCTGTCCTACTCTTCCCATTTAATTCATACTCATTTATTATGTATATATGCTTAAACCTGTTGATAATGATATATTTATATGTTCTGTTCATACTTACGCTTGTTTTCTCATATGTGTTTAACAAACGAAACTAACTAAATAAATAATAAATAAATAAAATGAACTCTGGTTTCTTTGAAGCCCTGATGATGTTCCTTAGTTGGGTCATGAAACGTCCTCAAGAAAAAAGCCAAGATCAAGAGAGCACCAAGGACCCCACTGTTCTGACCCACATCCTTATCCAACAAATCCAACACAAACCAAAAGGAACAGAAACCTGGTAATGCTTTTGCAAAACAATTAGCTGTGAAAAGCACAAGTCTTGCCAAGCTGTGCCTAGACTTGCCGTAAGATAACAGACCAGAAAAAATTTGCAAAATAAGAATCTTCAAACACAAACTCAGCATACTGGAAGGTCCACGAGGCTAGAGTCTCAGAACGTCTTTGCCTTCTGCAAAGTACGTCCCTTTCACAGCTGGCTTTTATCTTCTTTGAAGGAAGGGCCGTTACCTTGCAGCCTTACTCCCGAGTTGCCCGTGCTGTTGCAGCTGCTCTCTCCTGCGAGCAATCGTGCACACATGCGCACTTGACTGGACGAGCAGAAAAGTAACTTGAAGTTTCCAGGAAGTCTGACCGTGGTTTCAGCAGAAACAACAGCTGGAATAGCTGTAGGTTGGTGGAGAAAACTTGCCTCTCTGTCAAAGATGCCTCGGAGGGCTGCACCCAAAACAGGCTCTTTAGTCCTCGTTGATCCACGCTCTTCTCGGTAGAAGCTGTCACTCTCAAAGTCTTTGCAACAGCTCAACACAAAGCCCCCCGTAACTCAAACACCGGCCTGCCATGCTACTCAATTGACAGGGCCTCTAACCATGGGTGTCCACAACCTCCCTTCTTCTTTCTACGGTGGCAAAAATTGGCCGGGGGGGGGGGGACAGACCTGCCAACCTGTGTTACGTCTCTGTGATTACCAATGGCTTTTGGCAACCTGGGTGGGGTTGATAGGCAGAACGGGGTCTTAAGGCAAGTGAAAAGATCCCCCTTTTCTAGCCCCCCCCCTCAAGGTTTTAAGGCCAAAGTCAAGTTCAAAGTTATTTGTCTGCTTGGATTTCCGCTCCTTGCCCTGAAGTTAATTCTTCGGGCATGGAAATCTTTTTGAAGACTGCCAAGCGATGGACAGAAAAAGGGACAGGATAACAGAGATGGAAGAGGGACACAGGATTGTGTGGGCATCTTTAGGGGTGGGGTCCCTGAAGTTTTTTGACCACAAGGTTGGAGAAGGTAGGAAGGTATAACACTGTGTTCTGACCCAGTTCCCCAAACACGACAAGCCCTCTGAAGTTAAATCAATGGTTCCTTTATTAGGGATGCCGGCAGCTCCAGCAAAAAGTTTCTCTCTCAACGTAGGCTAACAAGTCCGTCCGTCAGGGAGATGAATAGTTGTTTGCCACACCTATTCACCTTCACCCCCTGCCTTTTATCCTCAGTGCTAGGGTGGATCCTCTCTAGCAGCGGTGGCTCTTCCGTCCCGAGGACCAGCCCATAGATTTTCACTGCTCTCCTCTCCTCTGCCTTTTGTGCATCTGTACGTCAGGCGCTGTTCCTCCTCTTCCTCATCAGCCACCTTCAGACCTGGGGGCTGTTGATTCTCCATCTGAGGGCTGATGGATGGCCCAGGCGCTCTCCTTCTCCTTTTCTCCCCCCCCTCCCTCTCTCTCTGACAGCTCCATTCTCTCTTCCCCCTCGGAGCTCCCAGGTTGTCTTAATGCTGACCCTGACTCCCACACTTCCTCCTCTGATTCGGCTGCTGGAGGGGCTGAAAGGGTCGGAGGCCAACAGGCCACAACACACTGTATAATCCGGAAAGGTTAAAAAGATCAGAAATCAATGTCCAGAATAATGGGTTTTGGAGCAGAGTCTAATACAGGAGTGTTCAACCTTGGTAAGACTTGTGGATTTCAACTCCCAGAATTTCCCAGCCAGCAAGTCAACTGCATGGTATTGAGGGATTTATTACTATTGACATTATCTTTGCTTTATTTTGCCACAGTCATTCTTCAGACCACTAAAAATTGTCCCAATAGTAATAGATGCTTGGGTGCCATCCCAAAACATCCTACATCCTCACTTGAACACCACTGGCATTGACAAATTCCACCATCCGTCAATTGCAAAAAGGCAGCTTGACTTGGAAGAGCTTACATCCTGTGACATGATCTCTAACATCATCAAACATCAACTGCCTTTCCCAGGTCCTTGGAAGGACTTGATAGGTGGATAAAAATTGCTGAATCCACTCTAAACATCTGGATGACTCTGCAGGAAGTAGTAATAATAGAAAAAAAAGAATTGGAGAAGATAACAAAATTCAAAGACCTGCAATAGAAACAGAACGACTGTGGCAAATGCAAGCAAAGGAAGGTACCAAGAGTCAATCAGAATCAAGATGGAAGGGACCTTGGAGGTCTTCTAGCCTGTGATGACCCAGGGTGGGATACAAAACAGTCACAGAAAAGAGGTGAAGCCCCCTTTTATTCCTTCACTTTGCTTTCAAGCTCCAAATATTCTTGATGGAAGACAAAAAAACTCCCACACAAACAGCTACAAGAAGGAGGAAAAAAGCAACACAAACCAAGCAAGATAAGGGCTGGAGGACGTCCACAGATAACAGAACACACATTGGGAAGGACGCCAAACTCAGAGAGGAACCATAAACTAGAGATATTTCCATGCTTTGTCTCCAGTGCTCGCCCGTACGCATGCCCGTCCTCTTATCCAGCTGTCACAACTGCAGCCCATGAAAAGGATCAAGGCCCTCTCCTCCAGCATAGACCACGTCTCTCTCTTATCCTCTCCTCCCTGCGTGCTCTAGGATGGAGAGGGGATGGACCTCTGACTGCCCAGCCGGCCTCTGCCCTTCCCCAGCCTCCTCCACAACCTCCGGAGCCACACTTCCACTCCCTGTCGGCTGTTCCTCCTCTCCCTCCAAGTCCGTCTCCACCAGGGGCATCCCATAGCCCAACCCTATGCTCAAGCAGGGCACTCTATATATCATTTGAGACAAGTGATGTCCAGTCTCTTCTTCATAACCTCCAGGGATGAAGCACCCACAACTTCTAAAGGCAACTTCTGTTCCATGGGTTGCTTGTTCTCCCTGTCAGAAACTTTCTCCTTATTTCCAGGTTGAATCTCTCCTTGTTAAATTTCCATCCATTACTCCTTGTCAGACCTTCAGGTGCTTTAGAAAATAGCTTGACCCCTTCCTCCTCTCTGTGGCACCCCCTCAAAGACTGCTATCATGTCCCCTGTCGCGCCCCCCACCCCCCCGCAAATCCTTCTTTTCTCTAGACTGGCCACAAGCCTCTTCTGAAAACAAGAAACTCCAAAATATTTATTTGAGGAAGGTGGCACACGCCAATTTAGAGAAGCCACCTCCAACATTGCTATCTCTGGGATCCAGATATTTGAGCCTTTGCCACCTTCAAAACTGCAAAGCCAGCGGCAGGCAGCTGTGGTGGGGGCTCCAACGCCAGGCTAGCGGAGTGCCCTGGTTCCTTCAGGGCGCCCACAAAGGGCACGGCCCTCACGATTCCTCTCCACCAACCTCTTTGAACCTCAGGCTGACTTGTTCCGACAGTTTCGCTGGCCTTGAGCTGCTCAGGATGCACCTCCAAAGACGGGTGCGAAGCACCACGGATGGCCTCGGGGTGAAGCTGGCGTGGCTCACTCCAGGATATGCCTGCTTTCAGCCGGGGACAGGGTGAGTGGGTGGGGTTTGATGCCACTTTTGAGATTTTCTTCAAAGAGAAACACTACAAATATCCCTACAGGTTGCAGCTTGGTAGAAACGCATCATGTAGGCATCGCTAACGTGGTCTGTTAACTCTGTCTCGGGTTCATAAAGGACCTAAGAAGGAGAAAAGACTGGCTAGACAGCCTGGTGTTCTACTAAAGGTTTACGTGTCACTTCATATTAGTTCCAGACAGCTTGGCAAATCAAGGAACTATCAACTCAGAAAAACAAGTAAACATCAAGAAGCCAGTCAAAAAAAAAAACTCCCACCAACATTGAAAAGGCAAGTCACTTGTATATAAACAGAAAGCAAGCCCCACACTCAGTAATACTGATGGTGTGACTTAGTTGGGTCATGAAATGTCTGCAAGAAAACAATCAGAGCACCAAGGAACCCACAGTTCTCCTCCTCCTCCTCCTCCTCCTCCTCCCCATTCTCTTCCAGCACTAATGATGTTCTCTACTTGAGTCATGAAATGTCTGCAAGAAAACAGCCAAGCTCAAAGAGCACCAAGGATTCATAGTTCTCTTCCTCCTCCTCCTCTCTCTTCTTTCTCCTCCATTCTTCTCCTCCTCCTCCTCCTCCTCCTCCTCCTCCTCTATTCCGCAAACTCCCTTGTAGCACCGATGATGTTCTCTAGTTGGGTCATGAAATGTCTTCAAAAAAACCACCAAGCTCAGAGAGCACCAAGGGCCCTATATTTCTTCTTCTATTCTTCCTCCTCCTCTCCCTCCATTCCCTTCTTCTTCTTTCCCTTCTCCTCTCCTCCCTCTTCTTTCTCCTCCCTTCTTCTTCTTCTTCTTCTTCTTCTTCTTCTTCTTCTTCTTCTTCTTCTTCTTCTTCTTCTTCTTCTTCTTCTTCTTCTTCTTCTTCTTCTTCTTTTCCTTCTCCTCCTCCTCTATTCCTCTACTCTCCTCCTCCTCCTCCCCACAAACCTCACTCCTCCTAGCACTGCTGATGTTCCCTGGTTGGGTCATGAAACGTCTTCAAGAAAACCACCAAGCTCAGAGAGCACCAAGGGCCCTATATTTCTTCTTCTATTCTTCCTCCTCCTCTCCCTCCATTCCCTCCTCCTCTTCCTCCTCCTCCTCCTCCTCCTCCTCCTCCTCCCCACAAACCTCACTCCTCCCAGCACTGCTGATGTTCCCTAGTTGGGTCATGAAATGTCTGCGAGAAAACCACCAAGCTCAGAGAGCACCAAGGACCTCGCAACTTGGCCTTGCCAAGAGGCACTATAATCCTAAGCCCCTGGAAGAGACTGATTGCTGGCCCATGGTTTTGCTTACAAAGATAATAATGGCATGAAAAAAAAGCAAACCTAGCAATTAATATCCTCTTCTCCAACATCTCCTACAGGACAATTGATGGCCTCACCTTCAAAGTCCAAAGGCATTGTGACAGAATGGATTATATAGCACCCATCGAGTTTTTCCTTGTTAATAATGGCCTTTTTTAATTGTTTGGAAAGGCTCTGGGTTGCAACCCTTTCAACGAATCCGCTTGGCAACGATAAGGCTGCATCCAACACTTGTCACATGCTTCAGCTTCAGCGAAAAACTTAGGAGCAAAATAAAATCATAACGAAGCTTAGCCAGCCGAGCTAAGAGAAATTAAAGAAAGAAACTTGAAATTTGGCCTTTTGACAAGAGTCGAAAAGCAATGAGGGCTTTTCCTTCCATCTCTTCCCCCTTTTAAAACGCGAGTCAATTTTTCCCCACTGTGCAACTGGCTTGTTTTCATCTTCTGGGCTCTGATCTCTTGCTACCTGGGCTCGAACAAGACCAGGTCTCTGGGAAAACGCCTGCCAATCACAACCATCACAATGAAATCTGGCAGAAGGGTGAATTTGACTCGCAGCTCTGGAGACCCATTAAGAGAAACATCAAACCAGGGAAATCTCTCACATCGCGTTGCACGTGTGTGTGATTTCCAAGCACCCTTCAAAGTTCACTTTTTATAAACATGCTAATGATATTGACACACTGATCCTTCCTTGTTTTATTTGGAATTTCAACCCTTGCCAAGACCTGAAGCTTTTTCTAGAAACACAGACCAGAGTTTGCCTCATGACTCGACAATGCAGCAAAAATTATATCAATAGAGAGAGAGAGAGAGATAAATATATAGATACAGGTATATATATATGTATGGTATTCAGCTTTGTTCAGGTATTTTCCCACGTCATTATAGTTGTGGTTTTAAAGTTGTAGCGACATTTTGGCAGAATCTCATCTGCCATCATCAGCCTTCTGTATACAGATGATATTCTGCCAAAACGTTGCTACAACTTTAAAAGCACAACTATAATGGTGTGGGAAAATACCCGAACAAAGCTGAATACCATACATATAGATACCCGTGAAAACTTAAGAAAACATATCTATATCTATCTATCTATCTGTCTGTCTGTCTGTCTGTCTGTCTGTCTGTCTGTCTGTCTGTCTGTCTGTCTGTCTGTCTGTCTATCTATCTATCTGTCTATCTATGCATCTATCTATCTATCTATCTGTCTATCTATCTATCTATCTATCTTTTGTCAGTCAATATAGGGGCAGGCAGTCAAGTTTAAATTGACCGGCCGGTCAAAGTTAAACTGCAAAGCAGCCGACACAAAGAAGCTCGGTTTTCTTTTGCTTTTGCAAAGGGCTCAGGAAAATGATTTTAAAATTCTGTCTTCTCACAAGAATGATATTATTGTTGTTGTTATTGTTTGTACAGCCAATGTTCCTGCTATTGATGTCCTTCCTTTGGCCAGAATTCAAACAAAGCTGGATTTATTTCTGCATGCTCTCAAAAGAAAAGCAGCCAAAAAAGCTAATGCGATCCTTGGTTGTATAAACAGAAGCATAGAATCAAAGTCAAGAGAGGTATTAATATTGCTTGATAAAATCTTAGTGTCAGGATTCCGGCAGTTACCCCCAATTAAATCATGAGTCTCGTGCCAAACTTCCAAAACTTCAAAAGGATTTATTGGGAGTTGAAATGTCCGGCACTGCCTGGGTGCAGCCAACTCCGAGACACATCATTCATTGCCACCCTTGATCCTGGTTTTACCCCTACCCCCTGGGTGTGTCTTAATTCATATTCTCCAATGGGACACATCCATAGCTCAGAGTCATCAATCATGCTTTCCCGTTAGAATTTTGCACGGCAGAAACTTCAGTCACCGAGTTACAACCTCTGAAAAACTATGCATAGAATGCACTTTCGATTCCAAGCTGCCGCATTGCTCTTTCAAACCTCCTCTCCCTTTCTGTTGGCAACTATAAAACAGCCATTAAAAAACAGTTTTATGAATGGACACTTAGTAAGGCCACACCCGGAATACGGCATCCAGTTTTAGTTACCACAATACCAAAAAAAAAAAAAAAAAGATATTGAGAGTTTGGGAATAAGTGCAGGGAAAAGCAACTAAGATGATTCAAGGCCTGGAGGCTAAATACATATATATAAAGGATTTGGGCTTGGCCAGCCTAGAGAAAAGAAGGACTAGTGGGGGACATTGTAGCAGTATCCCAGTATTTGAGGGGCTGCCCCAAAGAAGAGTGGGGGGACAAATTATTCTCCAAAGCACCCGAAGGCAGGACAAGAAACAATGGATGGAAACTCATCAAGGAGAGAAGCAACCTGGAATTAAGAAGAGACTTCCTAACAGGGAAGACAATTAACCAGTGGAACAGCTTGCCACTAGAAATCGTGGGTGCTTCATCACTGGAGGGTGATGACCGAATTGTTATTTCCATTTACTGGATATGCTTGTGGCACAAGTAGACTTACAGTTATTTGTTTAGAGGTTCTGCAAAGTTACAATGGGATGGAAAAGGTGACGTACAACCAATCCACGCAGGTACAACCCACCAATCCCCACAGTTAGGTGATCAAAATGGCTCTTGGCAATCGGCCAAGCGTAGCTCTCAGGGGCCTCACCTAGGAGCCCGAGATGTGGGGCTGGTTAGCCCCCTCACAAAGGCCCTCCCTTTGCTTTTTCACTGATTTTAATAGTGCTTCAAATCATTCTTTCCTCCTATATTTTTTTAAATTTTCCATATAGATTGCTTTTATAGTTTCACATTTTATTGTACGCTGCCCAGAGTCCCTCCTCTGAGGGAGATGGACCATTTAAAACCATGAAAAATATGTCAATAAATAAATGCCCTAGGAACTCAAGTGAAGTTTTGGACACTATAGGAAATGGAAGTGTTGTTCAAATCATTAAAAAAAAAGATTCATAAAGTTCATATAGATAATTTAAGATGATGAACATACATAAAACTCCTTCCTTCTCCTATTTTCCCCGCAAGAACAATCCGGTGAAGTGGGTTGACCTGAGAGAGAGGCCCAAAGTCACCCAGGTTGGCTCTCGTGCCTAAGGTAGAACTAGAACTCACTGTTTCCTGTTGATTGGTGCAATTTCATGAAGGCTGCTTTCATGCATAAAGTGTGATTTGAACTTACCAACTCCTGGTGATTAGCTTAAAATCACCCAGGTGATTTTCAGGCCTAAGGCAGGATTAGAACTCCTTGTCTCCTGGTGACTGACCCAAAGTTCCCTGACTGTCTTTCTTCCCTAAACTAGAACTCACTGTCTCCCAATGATGGGCCCTAAGTCACCCAAATGGCTTTCATGGCTAAAGTGGGACTAGAACTCGCCGTCTCCCAGTAACCGGACCAAAGTCACCCAGATGGCTTTCATGCCTAAGGCGCAACTATAACTCATTGTCTCCCAATGATGGGCCCTAAGTCACTCAGATGGCTTTCATGCCTAAGGTGGAACTAGAACTCATCATCTCCCAGTGACAGGCCATAAGTCACCCAAATGGCTTTCATGCCTAAGGCAAAACTAGAACTCACTGTCTCCTGGTGATCGGCCCAAATGGCTTTCATGCCTAAGGTGGGACTAGAACTCACCATCTCCTGGTGATTGGTCCTAAATCACCCAAATGGCTTTCATGGCTAAAGTGGGACTAGAACTCACTGTCTCCCAGTGACCGGCCCAAAGTCACCCAGATGGCTTTCAACCCATGACTAGAATTCTGAGTCTCCTTGTTTCTATCCTGATGTGGATGGACGCAGCCATTGCGTACTGTGACCTGGGGATTTTAATGAAGGGTAAAGCCAGGAGAACATGATCTACTAGGTAGTGGAAGAACAATTTCCTCCCACTAGCCTTCTCTCTTGCGCTCATTCCTTTCACTGTGTCCGGAAGCGAAATTCCATTTTCCAGGTGCTTCGAATGTTTTCACAAGAGGCATGGCTGAGAGGCCTCTGCGCCTGCCTTCCTTTATGTAAAAAGTATCCTGCGACAACCTGACTTCCAGGAAGAACCATGTTCATTTATAACCACCACCACCAAAACTTCATTCCCTCTTGTGGGAACCCGACAGTACGACCCATTGTCATTTGAGAAAAGGGATCTTTCTACTGAATTGTTCCGGTTTGATAGGATCCCAAATCGTAAAAGCCGAGCAGCGCGGTTTTAATGTCACTCTAATATTTAGACTCATTTTAAACTTATTTATACAACTCAGGCTGCTCGTATTTTGGCGGGGGCTTTCTCCTTTCTGCAAACAGGAGGGAAATGAGTGGCCCAGAGGCATATCAAAAGCGCTGCCCTTTATTTTTATTTTTTTTAAATGGCATTTTAGGCACGAATTCTTAGAAAAGCACTTAGAGGTAATGAAGTGGGGATTCTGTGATGCTTTTTAGACTGGAGAAAGCGTCCTCTATTAAGCTTTCCATATTTCCTTCAATAGCCTCTTATGGGATGAGAATTCTGCCGCAGACAACCCTTCTGTTATTACAGAAAAAAAAAAAAAAACAGAATTAGAAAAACAGAAAGACAGATCTTGGAGGTCTTCTAGTCCAACCCCTTGCTCAGGGAGGAGACCCTATATCATTTCATACAAATGGCTGTCCAGCCTCTTCTTAAAAATCGCCAGTGTTGGAGCACCCACAATTTCTGGTAGCAAGCTGTTCCACTGATTAATTGTCCCCAATTTCAGGAAATTCCTCCTTAGTTCTGGCTTATCTCCTGGATGAGTTTCCGCCCGTTGCTTCTTGTCCTGCCTTGGAGGTGCTTTGGAGAATAGCTTGGCTCCCTCTTCTTTGGGGCAGCCCCTAAGATGTTGGAAGTCTGCTATCATGTCTCCCCGGTTCTTCTTTTCATTAAACTAGTTTTACCTAGTTTTACCTGGTACCTAATTTTTAGGCCAATTACAGTACGGAAAGACAAAAACCTTAACAGAAAAAAAGAATGGGGGGAAGCAAGATCTCAAGAAAAAAAGTTTATTCAGAGACAATGGGTGAATTTAATTTAGGATAAAAGAGGGATTCTGGAGGGTACATAAGATTGTGTTTTTTATATGTGTATTTAGAGTATAAAATTCATTGTGTAATCTTAGAATCTTTTAAACAGAATCCCAAGAAAAATTGTTACATGAAGTACTTTTAAGTTAGGGTAATGAGTTATAGACGTTACTCCAATTGGTGTATAGGAGAAGTATAATAAAAGAAAAAAGATGAATGGATAGTTGGAAATAGAACAGACAAAGAATGTTATTGAAAATGGTAATAAGATATGAAAGGATATATAAAGGTTTTGTTATGTTTTTTTTTGGATTTTGAATATTGAAAAAAGGCAAAAAAAAAATTTAATTAATAAGAAATAATTTGGATGAAAAGGAGAAGTTGGGATAAGGTATGAAGTTAAATAGACAAAGTATTGATACTATAATTTGGGATTGTTATGTTCTATTGGTTTTCTTCTTTTATTATTTTTTCTTAGAAAAGAACTTATAAGCTGTTATGCCTTGTGCATTGTTAATATAAAATTGATAAAAATGGTTTATATATATAATATAAAAAAGAAAATGATAATCAGATATGGAAGGATATATAAAGTGAATATGATGTTTGAATTTGTGTCTGTGTGAAGAGTTTCAACCCGGGATCAGACAACCTTCAGAAAAGATCTTTTAGTTTTGTTTGTGTTCTATGTAAAATTAATAAAATTTGTTTAAAAAAAAAAGAAAAGAAGATACTTTCGATTCAAAGTTTAAAAGGTGCTTTGCCGTGTGGGGAGGACAGGTGCTTTCCTGGGATAGTGTATCGTGAAAGGTGTGCATTTCTTTGCAACAGCCTCCCATCAAATGCAATCCTCGGGAAGGAGGCAGCTGCTTTAATGAGGTCTAGACAAATGCTTCCTCTGGGCTCTTGTATGCTCCAAACTAACTCCATGTTTTCGAATCCAGGGGAAATCTGAATATCTTATGGAAGTTATCCACACCAGGGCACAATAGGTAATTTAACCAAATAATATAGGAGAAAGTAGTAACACTAACAGGAGAGAATATTTGTAACTTTGTAGCTCAGGGTTGGGGGGGAGGTCCTTGGTTCTTTCTGAGCTTGGTGGCTTTCTTGAAGACATTTCATGACCCAAATAGGTAAACATCATCAGTGCTAGAAGAGAGCATGGTTTGGGGGAGGGAGGAGGAGGAAGACTGTGGGGTCCTTGGTGCTCTCAGATTGATTGCTTTCTTGCAGACATTGCATGACCCAGGTAGGTCACACCATCAGAGCTAGAAGAGACTGAGGTTGGAGGAGGAGGAGGAGGAGGAGGAGGAGGAGGAGAAGGAGGAGGAGGAGGAGGAGGAGGAGGAGAGAACGACTGTGGGGGTCCTTGGTGCTCTCAGATTGGTTGCTTTCGTTGCAGACGTTTCATGACCCAGGTAGGTAACATCATCAGTGCTAAAAGGGAATGGGATTTGCTCTCTGTGTAAAATAGAATAACAGAATAAGTTATTGGTGGTCTTCTAGTCTAATTTATATACAAGAGGCTTGCCTGTCACTATCAGTGGGAGTGTTCTTGATTTATATTTTAGGGGACTGGAGACTAAAACATACGAAGAACTGTTACAAGAACTGGGCTTGGCTAGTCTAGGGGAAGAGAAGGACCAGGGGAGACAGGAGAGCAGCCTTCCAATATTTGAGGGGCTGCCACAGAGAGGAGGAAGGGGTCAAGCTATTTTCCAAGGCATCTGAAGGCCAGACAAGGAATAATGGATGGGAACTGAACAAGGAGAGATTCAACCTGGAAATAAGGAGAAACTTTCTGACAGTGAGAACAATCAACCCATGGAACAGAAGTTGCCCTCGGAAGTGGTGGGAGCGCCATCACGAGACTTTCAAGAAGAGACTGGACTGCCATCTGTCAGGGATGGTTCAAGGTCTCCTGCTTAGGCCTGGGGTTGGACTAGATGACCTACAAGGTCCCTTCGAACTTTGATTATGTGTTACCTGTTATATTTCTTGTTTTTTTTTTTTTTAAAAAAAAACACTATAAAACATAAAGCGTATGTAGTTTGGGTTTGTATCCTACCAGGTAAATAAGCTGAATTAGTTTTTAGTGTTTTTTTTTTTTAATGAAAAGATTCCGATAGAGGAAGAAGTGATCGTGAAAATATTGGAATATGCAGAAATGAATAGATTAACATTGGCAATTAAAGAACAAGAAGAAGTGGAATATTATATGATATGGTATTTATTTTATAAATGGTTGGAGAATAAAGTAAGAAGCTAAATTAATATTGTTATCATGATCAGATATGTAAGGTTGAGTGGGTTTTAATATGAAGGTAATCATAGTAAGAAATGTATACTAAATATAAACATTTGCACAAGATATATGTATCCAGTCGACCCACTGTATAACTGAAAGTTGGATTTGTTGTCAAATAAAATAAAAAATATTTAATTTAATTTTTTTTTTAAAAAGCTGAATTAGGAATGGAAAGACGGGTAAATGCTTCAGCCAATACTGAAGATTCCTTCAATCTGGATCCTTGTAAAAGTCACTTTGCTGTGTCAGCAATAAATCGGGTGCAAATTTCACCTTGCCTGCTCAACATAAAAAAAAACACACCCCATGAATCACAAAGATTTATTTGAAAAACGCTTTTGGCTACGAAAGCGAGCCAAGAATTGCTGCCTCAACAGAAGAGAGAAGGGTGTCAAAAATTCTCTCGCTCTTGAATGCGACCAGCTAAAACCCAACAACAACTCCCCCACTGTAAATGTCACAACCTCTTTAGCAGATTGTCAAAATGTGTATATTATTCAGTCTTGTGCCCAAGTTAGGTTTGGGGCAGGGGGAGAAGAAGGGCCTGGAGACAAGGCCAGCCGATGACAGGCTGTCCTGATGGACAGAAACATCTTTGCAAAATCCAAGCCTGACGGCGCCTCACAGGACCGCGAGACGGGAAATGAGACAAATGTTTTTGGGCAGTGCGCACCGGTGCTAGGATGTCTCAAGCTATCCTGGAAGCCACCTATCAGACAGAGGAAGGAGAGGTTTACTGGCTGAGGGGGAGGAAATCGGCAGCTTCACCTGAAGGGTTGTCATCAGCTGTCACCTCTAATAATGTATGTGTGGCAAAATTGTCAGCTCTCGGAAAGCTTTAACAATGTCACATGAGTGAAAATTCCACCCCCCACCCCCATGCTGTCACCAGACGTCTGGGTTGTCTCCATAATGACATGTTTCACAATCAGTTAGCAACATTTTATACTTTCTTTTAAAGGAAAACATCCATCCATCCATCCATCCATCCACCTACCTACCTACCTACCTACCTACCTACCTACCTACCTACCTACCTACCTACCTACCTACATTTCTATCCATTCATCTCTATCGTGTATTTCTATCTCCATTGCATTTATATCTATATATCTATCTATCTATCTCCATCCAACTCTACCAATCCATCTCTTTTATATATCTGTCTACCTTCATCTATCACATCTATATCTATCCATCCATTCATCTCTATTGTATATCTATTTCCATCTATCATATCTATCTTTCCATCCACCAATCCACCTCTATCACATGTCTTTCTATCTATCTCTATCCATCCATCCATTCATCCATCCTTCCATCTCTATTGTATATCTGTCTATCTCCATGTATCGTATCTCTATCTATCTATCTATCTATCTATCTATCTATCTATCTATCTATCTATCTATTTATCTATCTATCTATCTATCATATCAGATAGATATGATCATCTATCCATCCATCCCTATTATATCTATTTCCATTTACCATATCTATCCATTTATCCATGTCTACAATCTATCTATCTATCTATCTATCTATCTATCTATCTATCTATCTATCTATCTATCTATCATCTATCATCCATCCCTATCTATTTCCATCTATCATTTCCATTTATCATATCCATCCATCCATCCATCCATTCATCCATCCATCCATCTCTATCGCATGTCTGTCCATTTATCTCCATCTGTCTGTCTGTCTGTCTGTCCCTCTAT
>CM066331.1:211788884-211905942 GCA_033807585.1 Hydrophis major | reverse complement strand
GAATGGATAGATGGATGAAAGAGAGAATGGATAGATAGATGGATGACAGAGAGAATCGATGGATGAATGGATGGATAGATAGATGAGAGGGAGGGAGGGTAGATGGATGGATAGCTGAGAAACAGATGAGAGAGGATAGATGAATGGATGATAGATAGAGGTGTGAGAGAGAGAGATGGAAGGAAGAGATAGGTGGATCATTGGATGGATGGATGGAGAGATGACAGAGAGAGGGAGGCAGGGAGGATAGATAGATGGATGGATGGATGGGTGGATGGATGAGAGAGGAATGGAGGGAGACAGAAGATAGATGGACGGACGGATGTTTGGATGGATAGATAGATGGATAGATGAGAGAAAGAATGGACGGATGGATGGATAGATAGATGAGAAATAGATGAGAGAGACAGATGGATGGATGATAGATAGGTGTGCGTGAGAGAGAAAGGGAGGGAGGGAAGAGATAGGTAGATGGATGATTGGATGGATGAGAGAGGATGGATAGATGGATGGATGGCTAGATGAGAGAGAGGGAGGGAGAGAGTGGATAGATAAATGGAGGGATGATTGGATGGATGGATGAGAGAGAGGGAGAGAGAGGATAGATTGATGGTTGATGAGAGAGAGGGGGAGAGGGAGGGAGGGAGAGAGAGAGAGAGAGAGAGAGAAAACCTTCGGCTGCAAATTCTGCCCTAACCGTTTTTAATGTTGTGCATTATTTCCTGCCGCCTAGCCTTCCAGCTGCTAATGCGACCCAAGCAGGGTGTAGGAACTGCTATTCCAGCTGCCAAACAAGAAGAAAGAGAAAAAAATAAAAGCCAAAACTACTCCGGGTATTTTTCACCATGCCTTGCCGGCGTTTGGACTGTCGAGCCACTCAGAGAAGATCTGATCGCTTGTGACAAGCTGACCAGAAATGCTCGAGACACACCGCCAAAACTACACGCCGCAGCAAAATGCTCACTTGGCAGAAAGAGGGGAGTTTGGGTGGGGGGAGGCTCCCTCATCCCCCCGTCTCCAAGAAGCATTTGCCTTCCCTGTCACAACGCGGCGGCTGACAACTTTATGAAATGCGCTCGCAAGACGGCGAGGGTGGGCCGACGCTGCCATTGTTAGTGGCGAGCACTTCGCCGAAGTTGAAGAATCACCACTGATCGCTTTGTCATCCGGCTTTTCTTTCGCCACGCAGTCCGCGGGTCTCTCCGAGTCAATACGTTTTTTTCTTCTTCTTAAAAGTAAGGAAAGGGGGAGGAGAGGAGGAGGAAGAGGAAGAGGAGGACTGTGAAAGTCCTTGGTGCCCTCTGATCTTGGTGGTTTCCTTGCAGAGGTTTCATGACCCAACTAGGGAGCATCATCAGTGCTACATGAGAGTGGGGCTTGTGGAAAGGAGGAGGAGGAGGTGGAGGAGAAAAAAAAGGAAGGAAGGAAGGAGGGAGGGAGGGAGGGAGGAAAGGAAGGAAGGAAGGAAGGAAGGGACTGTGGGGTCCTTGTGCTCTCCGAAGTTGGCTATCTTCTTACAGACATTTCATGACCCAACTAGGTAACATCATCAGTGCTAGAAGTGAGCGAGGTTGGAGGAGGAGGAGGAGGAGGAGGAGGAGGAGGAGGAGGAGGAGGAGGAGGAGGAGGAGGAGGAGGAGGAGGAGGAGGAGGAGGAAGAGAAACAACTGTGGGGTCCTTGGTGCTCTCTAAGCTTGGTGGCTTTCTTGCAAACGTTTCATGACCCAACTAGGTAACATCTTCAGTGCTAGTGTGGGTTGTGGAGAGGAGGAGGAGGACTGTGGGGTTATGGATGCTCTCTGTTTTCTTACAGACATTTCATGATCCAACTAGGTGACAACATCAGTGCTAGAAGGGAGAGGGTTTTGAAAAGAGGAGGAGGAGGAGGAGGAGGAGGAGGAGGAGGAGGAGGAGGAGGAAGGGGGGGAGGAAGAGAAGGAGGCAGCTGTGAACTGAATTAAGCTTCTTGGATGAGAAACGAAACGTCTACAAAGAAAAATCAGAAAGTCCAGTTGTCTCTTGAGAAAAAAAAACGCACCTTTGGGATTCTCAGGGAACTTCAATCACACGTTGCTAGAGAGACATTCCCTGAAAATGAGGCTCCAGCACGAATCCGAAACCTCACCAGACTAAATCTCTGCTCCCAGTGACCCGATCCTACAACGCGTCTATTCACCTTCATTTGTGACAGATCATCCCGGCTTAGATCCAATCTGCGTTGTTGCTAAGAGTCAACACGCCAACTCGACAGCACGTCAATCGATCAAACCATTATTTTCTTTAAAAACCCCAAAAGGTTTTTTAACTCGGGTCCCAGAATTCAACCCCTTCATTTAACGTCCCCGTAAATCCCTTGTGGGGTGGAGTCTGGGTAACCGGATGAAGCTAGCAGAGTGTTTGGCCGGATGCCCTTCCTGTCACCAGTCCTGAGTCTCACCCTCCCCCACATACAGATATTTCCAGAGAAGAGAAATATCTGCCTCTACCTGGGATCGAACTCACAGCCTCCTGATTGTGAGGCGAGAGCCTTCGCCTCTAGGCCACCGCACCACGACTCAGGGCCCAGAATTAAATAGCCCAAAAATAAAATAAAAGAGTGCAAAAAGGTGAGAAAACCTATTCATAATTGAACAGGAGAGCCGCTGCTGCTGCGTCAGACACTGATGATGAAAATAAAATTAATCATCGCGGGCAGGAAGACACAAGCAGGGAGATTAAAGCCCAACCGGTCCTCTATTAAGTTTCCCATCTTCCATCTTCCTCAGCTGAGATATTTGCAAGGCCTAGCAGCCCCCCGATGAGTTAAGGATTTCTCATGCCTTTTAATAATTGACACTCTGCTTGGGAAGACAGAAGAGGCTTCATTGGAGGGGCTTGTAAAGGCCGAAAACCTGTTTATCAAGAAACCAGCATAGTTTGCAGGCAACGGCTGGAGTGTTCAGGCTGGGCTGCTTATTAATCATCACTGGCAGCAAATCATAAACCATTTTGCTGCCAGCCACCACCAAACTTTTCTCCGCTCCTGATCAATAATGAATGGCGTGGTTGGCAGCCAAAGGGGTTGTAGAAACTCAACCCAAAAGCGGCCAGAACGCAACCCCGAAGGAAGGCGAGGGAGGGCATTGGCCCCATCAAGTTAGAAGGAAAGAGACGGGAGGGCTAGATTAGTAAAGTAACAGGTTTAACAGAGTGGGAAGGGACCTCGGAGGTCTTCTAGTCCAACCCCATGCTCAAGCAGGAAACTCGATACCCGCGATGGCAAACCAGAGCCATTTGTGGTGGCATGTGAGCTGCAGGCAAACTTACCTCACTGCACATGTGCACACACCTCACAGCTGATTTTTGGCCGGTTTGAGGCCTTTTTCAGCCTCCCAAAGGTTTGAGGAAGGCTTCTGCAGGCCGAAAACTAGGCCCTCTTTTTCCAAAAATACCGGAAGTGACCAAACGGGCCTCGTTTTCGGCCCTGCAAAGCCTGCAGAAGCCTTCCTGAAGCCTCTGAGGCTGAAAAAGGCCTCAAACCCGCTGAAAAACAGCTGTGAGGCGCAGTGATGGTAAATGGGATGGCGGAGGTGGGTGGGGATTGCGTGCGCATGCGTAGGGGGCGTGGGGGAGGTTGCACGTTGCCTTCTGGGTGCTGGCACCCAAGCGCGCGCACAATTTTTGGCCCAGGAGCCCCAAAAGATGAGCTACCTCTGCTCTAGACCGTTTCAGACAAATGGTTATCTAACCTCTTTTTTAAAAAAAACGCCCGGTATTGGAGCATTTACAACTTCTGGAAGGCAAGTTGTTCCACTGGTTAATTCCTCTCACTTTCAGGAAATTCTTCCTTAGTTCCAGGTGGCTTCTCTTCTTGAGAAGAAGCTGCCACCCGTTGCTTCTTGTCCTGCTTTCAGATCCTTCAGCGTGTAGGTTGACTTGCCCCCTTCTTTGGGGCTGTCCCTCAAATACTGGAATCCTGCGATCCTGTAACCCCGAGTCCCGTGGTGGCGAACCTATGGCATGCGAGCCACAGATGGCACACAGAGCCCTCTCTGTGGGCATGCATGCCGTCGCTCCAGCTCAGCTCCACCACCGCACATGCCTCCCACGGCTCTCTGCTGTGCATGCATGGGGGTGAGGCACATGCGTGGGGGGCATGTCTGCATGAGGGATGTGTCTTGCATTTTGGCTATGCACACATGTGTGCACGCTTTGGGCACTCGGGGCCCACAAGGTTCACCATCGCTGTCCTAGTTCTTTTCATTAAAGGAGACATCCCCAATTCCTTCAATCGTTCTTCGGGTGCTTAAGCCTCCAAACTCCTGGTCTTCTTTGTTGCTCTTCTCTGCACTCTTTCTAGAGTCTCAACATCTTTTTTTATAAGTATGGTGACCAAAATTGGATGCAGGATTCCAAATGTGGCCTTACCAAGGCCTTATAAAGCGATATTAACACTTCACGTGAACTTGATTCTATCCCTCTGATAATGCAGCCTAGGATTGTGTTAATTTCTAAAATGTAACACTCAGCTGTCATTGTAAGAAAGGAAATAAAACTCAGGCAGATATTTAATACCAATGCATGGGTGGATTTCAACTCTCAGAATCCCCAGCCAGCATGCTTTAAGTTGGATGGACTCCCACTCCCAGAATTCCCCAGCCAGAAGGCTTTGAGATGGGTGGACTTCAATTCCCAGAATTCCCCATTCAGCAGACTTTAAGATGGGTGGGACTTCAACTCCCAGAATTCCCCAGCCAGTTTGTTTTAAGATGGGTGGACTTCCAAAATTACCCAGCCAGCAGGCTTTAAGATGGGTGGACTTCAACACTCCCAGAATTCCCCAGCCAGCATTAAAGTTCTTCAAAAGAAAGATATATAAGTATCCTTTACATAAGGAGCCATATAAAAGCATATGGCCTAGACTAGAGCAATTCTAGGCCAAAGGAATTCTGGGAGTTGAAATCCACAGAAGTTGCCATAGTTGCTCACACCTGGCCTCGAACCTGGATTGAACAATCATGGCTGACAAGACTGTACAAGACCTTCCCATTCCTGTTGATGGTTGGTTGGCTGACGGAGGGAAGGATCTATCAGCGTTTGGCATTTCCTACTCAAATCTCCTGCAATCTTGTTTTCTACTTATTTGTTTGCATTGCATTGTGTTCATTGTTGCTGATACCGTTTTAATTCTTGTACTCTGCCCAGAGTCACGCAAAGCGAGATGGGGAAGGTCTTATAAACTTACTGAATAAATAGGTTGCATTTGAATACTTACAAGAGGAATCATTATTGGGGAAAGTCACTTGTTTGTATCTTAAAAAGCACGCTCAGAAAGCCATTAGCCTTATTATGATTAGTTGCACAGTTGGCCAGAAGTTTAGACTGCATTGCCACTTGAATTGAACTATGGAGTATTTCCCAAAGGCCTGAGATTGGAAGATGTTTTCTTTGATGGTCACCATCACCATCATCCAAATAAATTCATAAAAGAAGAAAAAAAAAACACATCTTCTGAGGCACCCCCCAAAAAACAACCCTAGGGAACATGAAATTAAATGCTGGGAGCTAAAGTAAAACATCCACATGGATTTTGAAGAAAGCATAAAAGAAAATTCTTGTCTTCTGAGTTTTCTACAAACATTGTTCCCGCATCCTTAAGCCCAGGTAGGCAACCATAAAGGCTACCTAGCGACTTGATGTTCTCGCTCTTTCTAATCGGAAGAAAAGGGTTTGAGATCCTGGCGGATACAATGTCATATTACGTGGCTTTTGCAATAAACAGCCCAGAGATACTCCAAAAAGAAATGGAACGTCCGGACAAGCCCCGTAAAAAATGTGATATTTATGCATTTATATTATAATTGTGTATCTATATCTGTATTAATATCTATAACATTTTTCTATTCATCCATCCATCCTCTCCCCCTATCTATCTTTCTCTTTAACGATCATTTATCTCTTTCATCTATCTGTCTGTCTATCTATCTATCTATCTATCTATCTATCTATCTATCTATCTATTATCTATCTGTCCATCATTTATCTATTTATCATCTATCTACTACCAGTCTGTACTCTATCTATCTATCTATCTATCTATCTATCTATCTATCTATCTATCTATCTATCTATCTATCTATCTATCTATCTATTTATCTATCTATCTATCTATCTAGCCATCTATCTATCTATCTATCTATCTATCTATCTATCTATCTATCTATCTATCTATCTATCTATCTATCTATCTATCTATCTATCTAGTCTGTCCGTCCATCCATCCATCCATCCATCCATCCATCCATCCATCCATCCATCCATCCATCCATCCATCCATCTATCTATCTATCTATCTATCTATCTATCTATCTATCTATCTATCTATCTAGCCATCTATCTATCTATCTATCTATCTATCTATCTATCTATCTATCTATCTATCTATCTATCTATCTATCTATCTATCCATCCATCCATCCATCCATCCATCCATCCATCCATCTATCTATCTATCTATCTATCTATCTATCTATCTATCTATCTATCTATCTCTTTTTATCTCTTTCATCTATCGATCTATCTCTGTCTATTATCTGTATCTATCTATTATCTACCTATCTATTTTTATTTCTATCTCTATCTGTCTTTCTCTCTGTTTCTACCTACCTACCTACCTATTGGTATATACCTACCTACCTATCTATCTCTATATCTACAGTTATCTTTCTGTCTTTCTCTTTTTCTCTAACTATGTCTGTCTGTCTGTTTATATCTATCTATCTACCTACCTACCTACCTACCTACCTACCTACCTACCTATCTATCTATCTGTATGTCTGGCATTCAGCTTTGTTCGGGTATTTTCCCACGTCATTATAGTTGTGCTTTTAAAGTTGTAGCAACGTTTCAGCAGAATCTCATCTGCCATCATCAGGCTTCTGTATTGTGTTCGTCTGTGAGTTAGACTTTTACAGTGGTTTCAGATTTAAATTTGGGGCAGCCTATTGCTGTGTCAGAATGGTTTTTTCTTCCTCCTGATTAGTTGAGAGTCTTGGTCTGTGTTTATTGGTCTTGGAGTGTGCTGTGTTCTGCTACTAATATCTTCTGTCTGTTTTTTTCGCTCTTTTTGTATCTTGATTGGCTGGCAACATTGTGTTACTTTATTGGAGGCCTTTAGTGCAGCTCGGCTTCGGGTAAATGGACGGCTATCATTAGTTAGGAAGCTGGGTTTCATTTGGGTGCCTGGTTGGGGTGTGTTTGAGCTGGAGGTATCAGGGGTGATCTGTTTGTGCCCAGGTGTTTGCCTGGCTTGTGGTGTGGAGATTTTTTTGTTTGTGAGTGCAGGCTTCCAAATGATTGACAGCCTGGTGGAATCATCTCTTCTGTTCATGCTTTCTGGTCTTTTTTCAATTTCTATGGCTTCTCTGGTGATTCTGTGGCTGGGATTTTCTATAGTGGCTAGGGTTTTGGTGCCATTGAAGTTGATGTTATGACCTGTGGCTTCCATGTGTTGGACGAGTGAGGAAGTGTGTTCCAGCTTTTTGACTGCATTTTTGTGTTCATCCAGGCGGGTGCTTATTCTTCTATTGGTCTGTCCAATGTATGTGGCTGGGCATGATGCACAGGGGACTTCATATATGCCTTGGTTTTCCAGGTCAATTTTGTCTTTGGGGTTCCTGAGGATGGCTGCTATTTTTCTGTCTGTTTTGAAGGCAGTCTTGATGTGGTGTCTGTATAGAATCTTACTAATTTTGTCTGTAGTGCCTCTTATGTAGGGCAGGACAGCTGTTCCATGGGTCTGTTCATCTTCTGGGTCTCTATTATGTCTCAGTGTGTTTTTGTGGATCAAATTGGTGATTTTGCTTTTGTGGAAGCCGTTGGCTGTCAATATTTTAGTCAGGGTGCATAGTTCAGTCTTAATGTGTGTCTTGTCTGCCAGGCATTTGGTTCTAGTAATTAGTGTTTTAGCCACGGAGTTTATCTGTGCTGGGTGGTGGTGGGATTGGGCGTTGAGGTTGCGGTTGGTGTGTGTTTTCTTCTGGTATATGGTGTGTCCTAATGTGCCATCTGTTTTCTTGTAAATTAGTACATCTAGGAATGGTAGTTGTTTGTTTGTTTCTGTTTCCATGGTGAACTTGATTTTGGGGTGTGCGCTGTTTAGGTGTGTTAGGAAATTGTTTCGGTTTTCTTGTCCATGGGGCCAAATCATGAATGTGTCATCGATATATCTTAACCATAGTTTGGGTTTGAGGATGGCATTGGCCAGGGCTCTGGATTCGAATTCTTCCATGAACAGGTTTGCAATGACAGGTGACAGTGGTGATCCAATGGGGGCTCCTTCAATTTGTTTGTATCTTTGTCCTTTGTATATGAAATATGTGTTGGTTAAGCAGTGTTCTGTTAGTTCCATGAGGTGTTTGGCTGGTTGGTATTTATTTTTGATGATTTCAAGAATCTCATTTATTGGGACTTGAGTGAATAGTGAAACCACGTTGAAACTTACAAGCAGATCTTCTTGCTCCACATGAAGATCTTTGATCATTTCCAAGAAGTGGTATGAGTTTTGTACATGTGAAGCTGCTGTTTCAGCATGGGACTGTAGCTGTTTTGCTAAGTGTTTAGCTAGGTTTTGTAGTGGTGCTCCTCTGGAGCTGACTATGGGTCTGAGAGGTATGCCTTTTTTGTGTATTTTTGGGAGGCCGCATAATTTGGGGCATCTGGAAGATTTTTCTCTGGGTATGATCGTGTGTTGGATCTCTTTGCTTATGTGGCTGGTTATAATTTTCTTCTTGGTTAATTTTTCCAGATATGTGGTTGGGTCTGTGTTTATGGGTTTGATTGTGGAGTCTTGGAGTAGGTCTGTCAATTTTGTTTCATAGTCTTTTCTGTCCATTACTACAGTGGCATTCCCTTTATCTGCTGGGAGGATGATTATGCTGCTGTCTTTTTTCAGGGTTTGTAGCGCTTTAATTTCATTTTGCTGCAAGTTGCTTTTGGGTGGTTTGCTTGTGCATAGGATGTTGGTAACTTGGTGTCTTATTTTATCAGATGATAAATACAGATGAAGCTAAAACACTAATTACTAGAACCAAAAGCCTGGCAGACAAGAGACACATTAAGACTGAACTATGCACCCTGACTAAAATATTGACAGCCAACGGCTTCCACAAAAGCAAAATCACCAACTTGATCCACAAAAACACACTGAGACATAATAGGTTTCAGATTTATATTTGGGGCAGCCTATTGCTGTGCCAGAATGGTTTTTTCTTCATCCTGATTGGTTGGGAGTCTTGGTCTGTGTTTATTGGTCTTGGAGTTTGCTGTGTTCTGCTTGATTGGTGTTTCTAATATCTTCTGTCGGTTTTTTGGCTCTTTTTGTATCTTGATTGGCTGGCAACATTGTGTTACTTTATTGGAGGCCTTTAGTCCAGCTTGGCTCCGGGTAAATTGACGGCTATTATCTATCTATCTATCTATCTATCTATCTATCTATCTATCTATCTATCTATACATACATACATACATACATATATATATATATATATATACGTATATATATATATATATATCTGTCTATCTATCTATATCTATCTATCTATCTATCTATCTATCTATCTATCTATCTATCTATCTATCTATCTATCTATCTATATCTATATTTGTCTGTCTACCTATCTCTATGTCTATCTATATCTATCTACAGCTATCTTTCTCTGTCTTTCTCTTTCTCTCTACGTCTGTCTGTCTATTTATCTCTCTCTCTCTCTCTCTGTCTCTATCTATCTATCTATCTATCTATCTATCTATCTATCTATCTATCTCTACCTCTCTCTCTCTCTCTCTCTCTCTCACCTACCTATCTATCTCCACACACATATATTGTACATACATTGTCTGTCTGTCTGTCTCTCTCTCTATGAGAAAGAAGCATGGGGGTTTTTTACCTCAGAAGAGGGTGGAAGATGACTGTGATATTCCGAGCTCCAGGTTTGCAGACAAACTTCGTCCCGCCACCTTCGATCAAGTTGTCGTCGGGATCTCCTTAAAAGGACAAAAAATAACATTAGAAACCCAGGTGCTGATTTGCAGGCAATTTTGTGGGTTTTTTTTTTTTTTTAAAAAAAACAAGTTCTAGGTTTAAATCAATGGGTTCTATTGCCAGATGATCTACAAATCCCCCCCTACAACCTGCCCAGATTACAAGCCCACTCGGGATTCTTCCCCAGCACATGGACATCTCACACAAGCAAACTCTGCTTAACCTATTTTCATTTGGGTCCAACGGAATTGTAGCCAATATAAGGACAGGTGCGTTTGGGCGGAGGGGGGGAGGAGGTTGGTTTTGCCCAGCTGGGCATATTTGGAATTTGGAAGTACCTTCATGGGTGAGGTCACCCTACCTTCCCATCTCCAATTTACCTGGCTGTTTTGTTTTTTTCTGACAGACAAACACAATTCCAAGCAATACTATGACGCTGTATCTGGTCAACATGTAAAAATTCTAAGAAAACTGAAGATATTTGGAGGAGGAGGAAGAGGAGGAGGAGGATGGGGAGGAGAGGTGGGGAAGAGAATGAGGTACAGGAAGAGGAAGGAGAAGGATGGGAGGAGGAGGAAGATGGGAGGAGGAGGGTGCGGAGGAGAAGGAAGGGGAGGATTGGAGGAGGAGGAGAAAGAAGGGGAGAGAGAAGAGGATGGGAGGAGGAGAAGGAGGAGAAGGAAGGGAGGGGGATGAAAGAAGAGGGAGGAGGGGAGGAAGGAGAAGGATGGGAGGAGGATAAGGAAGAAATGAGAGGAAGAGGGGGAGAAGGAGAAATAAGAGAAGGATGGGAGGAGGAAGGGGAGGAGGAGGAGGAGGAAGAGGAAGTGGAGGAAGAAGATGGGAGGATAGGAGGAGAAAGAAGAGGAGGATGGGAAGAGGGGCAGGAGGAGAGGAAGATGGGGGAGGAGGAGGAAGATGAGGAGGAGAAGGAAGGGGAGAAAAGACGATAGGAGGAAGAGGAGGAGGATGGGAGGAGGAGAGGAAGAGGAGGAGGAGAGGAGGAAGAGGAGGATGGGAGGAGGAGGAGAAGGAAAAAGAGGAATAACAACCTACCAAGTGTGCTTTGATTTTATTTTATTTTTTAAACCGCCAAAGGAGTCAATTTGGTTGTCAATATGGAAGGGAAGAAAGACGTCATCCTGCAGAGCCCTTTTCATTCTCCCTGAAGTCTTCCAGGGGGATGGAGAAGCAACTTAACAGTGACTTCTTTATGTTTTTTGTTTTAAAAAAAAAACAGGCTGTAATTACAGATCACACAGGTCTCCCCGTTAGGCCCCCCTAAGAAAAAGCACGTGCAACAATTCCACTCCCTTATCAATCAAGGTGCCCACAACAGAAACTCAGTAGGAAATTGGGAGTGGGTGGGAAGGAAATGGGTTTTGTTAGAAAACAATTATTGATTCTCAGCGTGGGATGGGGAGGCCCGTTTCCCAGCCTGATTTACCCGAGGCCCATTTAAGCCTCTGGGTGCAGAATATGCTGAGAAATATAAGGCAGAAGCAAAGGAAAACAAGGCAATTTTCCTATAGTGACTCATCCGGTATAAATCAATAATATTGGGAGTGATAGATTTTAGGATGAAGAACTACTAGAGCAACTTCACACACACACACACCCCTTTATAATTAAATAAATCCATTTCCTTTCCCAGGAACGCCATCTGCAGAGAGCTGCCCAATTGATCCTTTTTTGATTTAATTGTCGTGAAACCTGATTTTCATGTTTTTGTATCTATGTGTTCTGACCAAGGCTTCCCGAGGCTGTAATTAAGCCCACGCTTAGTCCAAACAACTCTTGTTTTAGTTTCATGCTGGGAATTATGTTCATTTCCAGCCAGTAATGAGTCCCAAACAGTTCCTCGAGATAAGCACCCACCTTTCATCTCCTTTGAATCGCTGCCAACAACAAAAGTGCAAAATGAACTATAAAAAAAACCAACCAAAGTACAAAGTCCACACAGAGCTTCAAGGTTTAATCCGAACAGAGGGAAGGACGTTGCTTCCTGCAAAGGCTCCTGTCCCTTTGCATCTCCTTTATATCATATGGGAGGGCCAATCACCTCCAAGCCTTACACCCGGAATTGCCCCTTTTGTCTCAGCTACTCTTGCCTTCTGGCAGCTCTGTGAATACGTGCACTGGGAACAGGCTCCCCTTGCTCCTCTGCCTTGCTACTGCCAGGTTCTGGAGGCAGCACATAACTCCCAGATGGTCCTGGCCCCATCTCTGCATTGGACACAGGACCCTCTTCTGAGTCCTCCCCAGACTCCCGGACTGTCCCCGTTCTTCCACACTCTCCGATTCCACTGCCGTCTACACAGGCTGCTGGCGAACCATAACACTATGCTTTTTTAGTATTGCAAGCTGCTTGGAGTCGCTGGAAAAATTGAGACGGAGGGGCATATAAAAGTAATCCATAAATCAATAGAATTGGTTGGGAGTAAGTCAGGGGTATCAAACTCGATTTCATGGAGGGCCGCATCAGGGTTGTGTTTGAGCTCAAGGGGCCGGGGTGGATGTGGGATGTTACTTATGTTGGAGGAGCTTGTGGTGGCCCGAGAACTCTGCTAGCAAAAATGGGCTCCCGAGCCTCATTTTCGGCTGGGATGGCCTCCTGCAACCTCTGCTGGCAAAAACAGAGCTCAGGAGGGCCATGCACAGCCATACATGGTCCTCTCGAGCTTTGTTTTTGACTGTAACGGCTTCCTGAAACCCTCTGCCAGCAAAAACGGAGCTCAGGAGGGCCACGCACGGCCACATATGATTCTCTCAAGCTCCATTTTCAGCTGGGACGGCCTCCTGCAACCCTCTGCCAGTGAAAACGGAGCTCAGGAGGGACACATATTGTCACACACACGGCCCTCCCGAGCTCTGTTTTCGGCTGGGATGGCCTCCTGCAACCCTCTGCCAGTGAAAACAGAGTCAGGAGGGCCACATACGGCCACTTATGATCCTCTCGAGCTCCATTTTTGGCTGGGATGGCCTCCTGCAACCTTCTGCCAGCAAAAACGGAGCTCAGGAGGGCCACGCACAGTCACACACAGCCCTCCCAAGTTCCCTTTTTGGCTGGGATGGCCTCCTGCAACCCTCTGCCAGTGAAAACTGAGTGCAGCCCTCCTGAGCTCCGTTTTCATTGGCTGTGGCACCGTGGGCCGGTCCTTCGCTGTTTCTAGGGCAGCCCTGTGGGCCAGATCTAAACACCCCCACAGGCCAGATCTGGCTCACGGGCCTTGAGTTTGACACTCCTGGTGTAAATGTTTAACACAGAGGTTGCCAATCCCCATATCTGTGGAGCAGCAGCAGGCCACGATATGCCAAAAACCGGGCCGCGCAAACAAGCGAGGCCCAATCCACGGGATGCAGGTAGCATGCGAAACCACACACCTTCCAGTCTGCAGAAAAAAAACTCTCTCTCTACAGAACTTGTTGTGAAGTAAGAGAAGCGGTCATTAAGTGAATCCAGGCTTCCTCCATCGGCTTTGTTGGCAGGAAGCTAGCTGGGAAGGTCACAAACAATGATCACCCAACCGTGGGATAGTGTAACCATGATAAATACACACCAGTTGCCGAGCATCTGAATTTGATCACGCTGACCGTGGGGACACTGCAATGGCTGTAAGTGCAAGGATCAGTTGTAAGTCACTTACAACTCATCGTAACTTCGAACAGTCACTAATGTAACTATTGCGAGCTGAGGACTACTTGTATTTAGGTTCAGCATCACATCATCCCTCTTGTTCTAATGTATTCATTTCTACTGTCACCACTTCAACCAAAGCCAATGTTTTATCATGCATGGATTGGCTTCTGAAATAGAAGTTTACGGTTGGCTATTTGGTCAGTTTCCGCTTGTCACCCTCAACCCCTATATTCCATCTTAACCACGACTCTCCCGATAGGCCATTGTTTCAAATTCTCTAAATCCTGAATGCTGGGAGCGACTGTTTAATATTTTAAAGTCACTCCATCTGTTTCAGGAGGATAAATAAATAAAAAAAAATAAAAAAATTGAAGAATAGCCCTGCCTGCTTTCATTTTTGTAAGGTCGGAGGGTCAATTTCACTGCCATTTATCATCTGATAAGTGAGATATATCATGTCTCAAACATCATCAAATATATGTTATATATAATACAATCAAAGGCCTAGATATAGACGTGCGCACAAGCATGCGGGCTCTTCTTGGATCCATAATCGGTTTTAAAAAATGTAAAGTTTTCTTCCAAGCCAGGATGATGAATGAGTTTGTCACATCCCGTGTTTATTACTCAGGGTTGGGCTCCTGAAAATCTCTGGTGCACCAAACGCACAAAAATGTCACGGCGCACACGCTGTTGCAGTACAAGCCTTGATTCCGACACAAACTCCACAGGGAAAATGTTGCCAGGCTGTTCCTCTTGATGGGAAATGAATCGAATGCATACAAGAAGGGAATGTCACATCCGGAAGTCTTTCAGAGACGGTACGATGCCAGTTCGCTCCGGTTCGAGCGATCTGGTAGCGCCGGTCAGGAGTGAAGTGCGTACCCACAGAACCGGTAGTAAAAAAATATGTTGAATTCCACCACGGAAGCATTTGTCATATTCGTGTTTGCATTGCAGACTATGAGAAAAAGGCTGCAAAAGTGATCTCCTGTCTCTGGGATACAAGCAGCGTGTCAGTTTCGGAAGTCATACTAGCACCAGACGCTTCCACGCTGCCACCGTCTTGAGCCTGGGAAAATGGGAAGGGGGAGTTTCTTGGAGTGTATGTGGTTAGACAGAATAGCATTCTTCTTCTAAGTCATTGTCATGTCCCTGTTGGATTCTGATTCCGAGGGAGAGGTGGAATAGCTGACAGGGAGTGGGAGTGTGGCTCCGGTGGCTGTGGAGGAAATAGAGGAAAGGTACAAACCAGATGGGCACTGAGGCCCAGCCCTCTTCATCATGGGGCACGCAGGGAGGAACAGAGAAGGGAACAACGCGAGTTGCATTGCATGGTTTACGGGGGAGGCAAGGGCCCTGATCCCCTTCATTGGCTGCAACTGGGAAGACTTTTTAAAACGGCAAACTGCGCACGGCAAAGTTGCTGGAAGCAAAGCGTCAAATTATTCTGGTTTGTCAAGTCTTATCTGAGTTCTGGCGTCCTCCTAAGTGTGTGTATTTTGTTATCTTTGGACGTCTTCAATCCCTTATCCTGCCCTGTCTCATGAATTGCTGCAGTGTGGTTTGTGTTGGTTTTTATTTATAATTTATATGTATTTTGAGTTTGGACGGAATTCTCCAGCCGATGATAACTGGAACTTGGGGGCCAAGTTGGAAGATTTAAAGGGACTTTGCCTATTTTTGTGACTTTGTTGCTTTTGTGCCACGCCCCTTTGGGTCATCACAGTCATGTTATTTCTGTCTCAAGTTGGGACAAATGGTGATTGGGGCATGTGATCTGATGATGGGGGCAGGGGATAGATTTGTAATGTTTTACTTATTGCAAGGAAATCCAGAACTTTCAGATTCTAGATTTTCCCCAGATGTGCCAGTTTACTACTGAAACAAAAAAGAACTTTTGAGAGGATGTCTATCCTGGAGTTATTTGTTGGAGTGGAGATTTTCTGGAACGCTGACACAGTCATCAAATGAATCAGTCACCAAGCGACTGACTTTCAAATATGTGACCCTGGGGAATGCCACAAAGGCCATAACTGTGAAAAACAGTCGTAAGTCACATTTTTCAACGCCGTTGTAACTTTGAACGGTCACTAAATGAACTGTTGTAAGTCAAGGACTCTGAAAACTGAGACAATCCATCCTATGGATCAGTGTTTCTCAAACCCTTCGCCACTTTAAGATATCTCGACTTCAACCTTGTTTAACAATGCTCTTAAATTTGGCCATAAGTCAAGGACTCTTGGAGATGTACAAAAGGCTTGTTAATGACCAGAAGTGAAATATAACGGAAAAGAAGAAAAAAAAAAGCTCTGGAATTTTAGGGATAGGCTATTTTTGAAATTGCCTATTACCTACTAGCTGTAATCATTGCAATCTGGGTCAATCAAGCCCATTTTTTAAAAAAGGCCTCTTGATACATGGATAATTTTAGATAGATTAAATGTGGCCATTAAGGGATTGGAAACCTCAAAAAGGCCTCAAAAGGAATCATGCCAGTTTCGGAGCCATTCAGAGAGAAATTTAATAAATCGGTTGCATATTTGCCAGAGGAGCTAAGAGAGCCTTGGTGGCCTTGTTCGAAAAAAGAGAAAGAATAAGAGATGGATGGATGGCTAGATAGATAATAAATGGATAGACAGACAGACAATAAATGGATAGAGAGACAGACAGACAGATAACAGAGAGAGAGACAGACAGACAGATAAAAGAGAGAGAGAGAGACAGACAAATAGACAGACAGATAATAAATGGATAGAGAGACAGACAGACAGATAACAGAGAGAGAGAGAGAGACAGACAGACAGACAGACAGACAAATAGACAGACAGATAATAAATGGATAGAGAGACAGACAGACAGATAACAGAGAGAGAGAGAGAGAGAGAGAGACAAATAGACAGACAGATAGATAAATAGATGGATAGACAGACAGAGAAATAGATAGGTAATAGATGGATAGACAGACAGACAGACAGACAGACAGAGGCAGATAGATAGATAATAGATGGACAGACAGACAGACAGAAATAGATGAATAGACAAATAGACAAAACTATCCAGGGGAGAACTGATAGTTCCGGTGATCATTTGGCCCCTGCCCTTTTCCTGTGCTTTATTTCCTTGTTTTTCAGCACAGCTGATTCGCAGGGCAGAGCGGTTTGTCGTGCATCAGCTGTTTTCACTCACTGGGGCTGCAGCAGAAGGTAAGTATTAGAACTAAAAATGGTCTTTTCCAAATGCTGTGCACGAGCAAAGCATGTGCTCACCGAACCAGTTGTTACACCGGTTGAGTTGCACCACTGGATCTGCCTCTGTCTGTCTGTCTTTATTTATCTTTCTATATCTATCTACCTATCTTTCTATCCATTTATGTATCTCTATCTATCTTTCAATCTATCTTTCTGTCTGTCTTTCTATCTGTCTATCTGTCAAATCTATCTTTCTGTGTATCTATTATCTATTTATCTATTTATTTATTTCTATATTTCAATCTTTCTTTCTATCTCTTTCTATCTATCTTTCTATCTATCTTTCTGTCTTGTCTATCTATTTATTTATATATTTTTATCTATCTTTCAATCTATCTTTCTTTCTATCTATCTTTCAGTGTGTATTATCTATCTTTCTATATCTTTCTGTCTGTCTGTCATCTGTCTATCTCTCAATCTTTCTATCTATTTATCTATTTCTTTTTCTATCTCTCAATCTATCATTTTTGTCTCTTTCTTTCTATCAATCTTTCTGTCTGTCTATCTATCTATCTATCTATCTATCTATCTATCTATCTATCTATCTAATCTATCTCTTTCTATCTTTCAATCTATCTGTCTTTCTTTCTATCTTTGTCTGTCTGTCTATCTATCTGCTGAAACCTCCAAAAAGAGCCAAATCCCTGTTCATTTATTTTGAGTGGTCATGATCTCTCAATCAATCTGGAAGAACGAGCAGGGTGGTAGCAGGGAAAGGGAGAAAAACCAGGCGTAACTTATACAAACACAAAAGAAGCAGGAATTATTACATTATCAACTCACGCGTAGAACCAGAATCTGGATAATACATCTTTTTTTCCCCGCCCATCCCCCAGAGGGACCCCTCAATGGATTGTCTGTGCCAACCGAGCACACAAAAGCCACAACTCCCATTTGCAGCAGCCAAGGATCAGATTGCGGCAATGAACTGTCAGATGGCGTTATTCAACCTGTTCGTTCGTAATTCTCTCGAGATGGACTTACACACACAAACACACACACACACACATACACACACACCTGATTTCCATACAGCATTGTGCCCGAGACTCAAAGTTACACCAGACGTTTTAAAGCCTCCCGTGCGTTCGCTCCCAAAGCCGCCTCCGAAAAAAACCCCAGACACGGCGTTAATTTGATTTATCACTTTAATCCTCGAATTTCAATGCAGGCGGGGATCTCCGGAAGACACAAAAATGTTTCTTGAGATTGGTCTGAGAACACAGAGGGACGACAAATTTGTTAAAAAAAAAAAAAAAAAAAACAACTACAACAAAAGCACCGACAAGCAAGAGGACAACCTCACCGCAGAACCAATATGCACAATTTTGGGGATGTGGCTGCTTGTTTTCATCACCGCGAGGGTAGTCCTCAAATTGCGATTATTTGTTTAGTTTGAAGTTACGACAGCGGTGGAAAAAGTAGAAATATTCCCTTCTGTTGGTACATAGAGATAAATAGTGACTACACATCATTCAAAAGGGACAGTTGAAAAGCTAAAAGATATAATCAATATCCCAGTCAAGGAACTATAAATTCAGTAAAGAATAGCCTAATCAAGGAATCACCAAGAACACTCCCATCAACACAGACAGGGCAAAGTACTTGCATAGAAACAGAGCAAATCCAACTCCCTTCTAGCACTGATGATGTTACCTAGTTGGGTCATGAAATGTCTGCAAGGAAATAACGAAGATCAGAGAACACAAAGGACCGCACAATCCTCCTCCCCCTCATAAACTCCATTCCCTTCTAGCACTGATGATGTTACCTAGTTAGCATAGCATATAGAATGCAGAGTTGGAAGGGACCTTGGAGGTCATCTAGTCCAACCTCCTGGTGGAGCAGGAGAGTCTATTCCAAATATTAGCTTCTACCTAGGATCAAAACTCACAGCCTCCTGATTTGGGTCATGAAATGTCTACAAGGAAATAACCAAGCTCAGAGAACACCCAGGGCCTCACAATCCTGCTCCTCCCCATAAACTCCCTTCTAGCACTGATGATGTTATCTAGTTGGGTTATAAAATGTCTGCAAGGAAATAACTAAGATCAGAAAACACCAAGGACCCCACAATCTTCCTCCTCTCCATAACTCCACTCCCTTCTAGCATTGATGATGTTACCTAGTTGGGTCATGAAATGTCTGCAAGAAAACCACCAAGCTCAGAGAACACAAAGGACCCCAGTCCTCCTCCTCCTCCTCCTCTCAATAAACTCCACTCCTTTCTAACACTGATTATATTACCTAGTTGGGTCATGAAATGTCGGCAAGGAAATAACCAAGCTCAGAGAACACCCAGGGCCTCACAATCCTGCTCCTCCCCATAAACTCCCTTCTAGCACTGATGATGTTATCTAGTTGGGTTATAAAATGTCTGCAAGGAAATAACTAAGATCAGAAAACACCAAGGACCCCACAATCTTCCTCCTCTCCATAACTCCACTCCCTTCTAGCATTGATGATGTTACCTAGTTGGGTCATGAAATGTCTGCAAGAAAACCACCAAGCTCAGAGAACACAAAGGA
Organism: Hydrophis major; assembly: GCA_033807585.1. Classification (NCBI taxonomy): domain Eukaryota; kingdom Metazoa; phylum Chordata; class Lepidosauria; order Squamata; family Elapidae; genus Hydrophis; species Hydrophis major. The sequence goes on along the minus strand of CM066331.1, from coordinate 211,886,502 downwards.
CCCCAGTCCTCCTCCTCCTCCTCCTCTCAATAAATTCCACTCCTTTCTAACACTGATTATATTACCTAGTTGGGTCATGAAATGTCGGCAAGGAAACAACCAAGATCAGAGAACACAAAGGACCCCAGTCCTCCTCCTCCTCCTCCTCTCAATAAACTCCACTCCTTTCTAACACTGATTATATTACCTAGTTGGGTCATGAAATGTCGGCAAGGAAATAACCAAGATCAGAGAATACAAAGGACCCCAGTCCTCCTCCTCCTCCTCCTCTCAATAAACTCCACTCCTTTCTAACACTGATTATATTACCTAGTTGGGTCATGAAATGTCGGCAAGGAAACAACCAAGATCAGAGAGCACCAAGAGCCCCAGTCTTCTTCCTCCTCCTCCTCCTCCTCCTCCTCTCAATAAACTCCATTCCCTTCTAGCACTGATGATGTTACCTAGTTGGGCCATGAAAGGTCCCCAAGAAAACCACCCAGCTCAGAGAGACCACCAAGGTCCTCCTAGTTCAACCCTGAGCTACAAAGATGTTCTTCTATCGAGAAGACAACTTTCTGCACAGTGCCTTTTCCCACGCCGATTCATAACCTGCAAGTGAATAATATCTAATTCTCACCCTACTTTCCAGACCAGTTCCGCCTCCGTTTCCCCCACAGCTCTGCCCTTTCTTTTCTAATGAAGCTGGGATGCTCCTTTCGATTTCCCAACTTTGCCAAAAGACTCTCTCTTCTGTTCACTATGGCATCTTATTCAACATCGAACGGACCCGGGCTTTCCAGAAAAGCCTCGCTGAAAAACTGACTACACAATCATCTCCCTAGAACAGGGGTCTCCAACCTTGGCTCCTGGAAGCCTGGCGGACTTCAACTCCCAGAATTCCACAGCCAGCTTTGCTGGCTGTGGAACTCTGGGAATTGAAGTCCGCCAGGCTTCCAGGAGCCAAGGTTGGAGACCCCTGCCCTAGAACTAATTATATCCCGGGGTACCATTGTTCCCTAATGATCTGCCAACTTAGGCGAGCTTGGGCCATCTGGCTTCCAGGAAGCAAAGTTTTCCGTTTTGTTTAGAGATAATCAGCCTGCCCTTAAGAGAAGAGTAGGGACAGAGGAAATGCTGTATGTTAAGAAATGTCAATTTTCCTACAGATCAGCAAGGATAAATGCCAGGTCCGATACAAAGCAATGTCCAGGCAACATCATTTATAATGAAGCTTTATTCCGTATTCAGTCCTCGGGGAATATCACTCCAAATAATCAAAATGTTGTGTTGCCTTTTTTTTTTTTTTTTTAAAGCAGTAATGTCTTCTTGTGATAATTGCTGGAAATGTTACAATAAGGTCACTTTAACCCACAAATAATCCCCCTCCCCTGAATTAAATCCTACAACTCACTTTCTCCATGCATTCACACAGTCACATTTATACAGATACAATACATGCTACTAATTGACACGGCGCCTATATTGTCTATATACATACACTAGCTCAGTACCTGTGTTTCGCTACGAAACTATGTAGTCGGGCATAGATTTTGGGAAGGAAAATATGGGGGGGGGGGAATTGTGCCTCTGCCTACCAGCATCCATTGGTATTCATCTGGCTAGTGTCTTGTCAGTGTGTGAGAGAGTTGAGGGCTGTTTTGAAAGTGAAACACTATTTGCTGTGTGAGCAAGAAGGAGCCAGTAAGGAGCCTGGGAGTGGCTTAGCTCAACTGTTCTGTACTAAGGCTGCTTGCTGCTGTGAAAGTAAATCTGAAGCTGAAACTCCTCTCCTCTGCTTGTGTTTTGCATTTGGAAGAGATTTCTTTTTTCAAGCTGGGGAGGAGGAGTCGAACTCCTTAGCATCAGAGCGTGTTAATAATAATATAGGAAATAGTCTAAATGCTTTGATGGTCATTTGGAAAAATCCTTTCTGAGTGAGGCCCTAGAAGCCAAGAAGAGACTACCTGCCCAATTTCAAGTTTGTAGGCTTTACGGTTCTGGAGATTTTGTGATGATGAGTGAGGGGTATTTCGCTTTGATACATCAAGATATAGATTCAAAAATTTCCATTTACAAGCCCCCTTCCTGGGGGGGGGGGGGGAAACAGCTTCTAGGTCAACGGGAAGAATCAGTCTGGTCTAGTGGTTAAAAGGCACTAGATGGTGTCCCAAAGGAGCTTTTTCTCAGGAGGCAACTAGACTTTCTGGTTTTTCTTTGAAGAGGTTTTGCTTCTCCTCCCAGGAGCTTCTTCCGCTTCCACTTTAATCTCTATTCATACGAGGTGAAATGATTCCATTCCCCCCTCCCCCCCCCCCATTTCCTTACAAAAATGCGAAAGATGAGAAAGAACGGCTTGGCTATTCGACCCCGTCTTCTGTGTTGGATTTCTCTTTGGGAGTTGACCTTTTTCTCTTGAATTCTCCAATCTGTGTGTCTCGTTTGACATTTGCCGGAAAAATTCTGTTCTTCCAACGCCGGTCTGCCTTGACAATTATGTTTATTTCTTCTTCCCTGTCAGTGGAGGGAAATCGAGGGAAGGATCTCAGGACTAAGGTGTCCCCCAGATGCAAAACTTCTTTAGGATTTACAACTATGTGCCTCAACTTACATTTGGTGATCATTTAGTGACCATTAGAAGTTACAACGGCACGGAAACAAAAGGAACTTAAAACTATTCTTCACACTTTCAAATGTTGCAGCTTCTCCATGGTCATATGATCAAAATGGCCATGGTTCATATTTAGGATAGTTGGCATCAATGGTTCATATTTATGACAATTGAATGGTTTATGTTTACAACAGCCGCAGTGTCCCAGGGATCATTTGATCCCCTTTTGTGATATTATGTTCTGACCCATACCCCTTTACAATAAGACAAATAATAACCAAAGGGAACAGAAACCTTATAATGAGTCTTACGAATCCCCGGTTAAAAGGCTGCTGCAAACGAATTAAATTTGATAAGCACAAACCTTGCCAAAACTGTACAAGACTGCCAAGAATCACAGATAAGAAATATTCCACGACACAAGAGTCCAACTTAAGATACTGTAATGTCCACAAGGCTGAGTTTCAAAACGTCTTTGCTTCCTGCAAAGAACATTCTCCTCACAGCTGCCTTTTATCTTCCTGAAGGAGGGGCCATTACCTTGCAGCCTTACTCCTGAGTCGCCCGTGCTGCTGCAGCTGCTCTTTCCTTCGAGCAGCCCTGCGCTCCTCATCGCTGCTGCCAGCCCCCACAATCTCTGAAGGCAGCAGTCCACTCCCTAATGGTCCTGGCCCCTCATCTGAGTCCTCACTCTCCTCAGCCATCCACACCTGCTGCTGGCTAACCACAACATATTCTGCAAAGTCAATGGAGAAGCTGGATTCATGTAACAGCCTTGTTAGTAACACAAGAAGTGCACTCAACAACCACAGCAACAAGAAAAAAAGTGGTCATAAAACCGGGCAAAAACTTGGACTTCTGGTTTGAGCTTCTTCGGCCACAGACCGAAACCTCGTCTCTGCGAGGTTTCAATCCGTGCTCGCCGCTGGAGCACCCTGAGCCAGCTGGTTTCGGGGCTAAGCCACCTTGTAGAGGTGGTGAAGAAGGGGGAGACTGCCTGCAGGGTTGAAGAGAGCTGCATCTCTCCTCCCCAGCTGGTCATTACTCCCTTTCCTGAAGGCATTTGTAGCAGTAGTCAGAAATGGCCACCACAAAGAAGAACTCGACCGGCAAAGAACGTGCAGGAGGAAGATACGAAGGTGAGAGAAAAGGGGAAAGATTTGGGGTTTTTTTTCTCCTTTTCCTATACTGACAGCTAAGAGACTTAAGCAAGAAATTGGAAAAAAATTCACTTTGACATTAATCGGCATTTAATGCTGAAAATAAAAAGTCAAAGGCATAATAAAGATTTCTGGATAATCAAAAGCTTTTGAAAACAGGAAATGAGAGAAAAAGAATACAAGGGTAGGATCTGGAAGGGAGGAGACTGCCTGGAATTAAAAAGAACTTACAGCAAAATCTCAGCAAGACTTCCAAAAGATACATTTTAACTGAAACATCGCAACAAAAACCCCAGGAAGAGAAAGTGGAAAAAGAAATAAGAAGAAATCCACCCGATCCTTCCTTTCTCTGTCCAACCTGAAGAAATCTGGTTTGTGGACGCTTGCGGGCCTGCAAATCGTGGCTTCTACGCCATCAATATTTGAATTGACTCTATGAATATTAATGCCCATTGTGTCTCCCCTTGAGTGGGTAACACACAAATAATGAAATCATGGTGATATGCAAATAAGACCCTAACGTGACACTTTTCCTCAGTCTCCATTACAAAACAAAAACCCAAAAAATGCAGCATTTTGAGTTCTTCTATTATTTATGCAACTCTTCCCGTTTGTTTCTGGGGGTTTAACAAGTGGTCTTGAAGACACACAGACAGACAGCCTTCTCTGAAATTGGGGACATGGTCATTATGAAGAATATCATCATTTCTTTCTCTATCTATCTATCTATCTATCTATCTATCTATCTATCTATCTATCTATCTATCTATCTTCTGTCTATCTATCTATCTATCTATCTATCTATCTATCTATCTATCTATCTATCTATCTCATCTATCTTCTATCTACCTATCCACCTATGTACCTACCTACTCTATCTATCTATCTATCTATCTATCTATCTATCTATCTATCTATCTATCTATCTATCTATCTATCTTCTGTCTATCTATCTATCTATCTATCTATCTATCTATCTATCTATCTATCTATCTCATCTATCTTCTATCTACCTATCCACCTATGTACCTACCTACTCTATCTATCTATCTATCTGTCTGTCTGTCTGTCTGTCTGTCTGTCTGTCTGTCTGTCTGTCTGTCTATCTATCTATCTATCTATCTATCTATCTATCTATCTATCTATCTATCTATCTATCTATCTATCTTCTATCTACCTATCCACCTATGTACCTACCTACTCTATCTATCTATCTATCTGTCTATCTGTCTGTCTGTCTATCTATCTATCTATCTATCTATCTATCTATCTATCTATCTATCTATCTATCTATCTATCTATCTATCTATCTATCTATCTATCTATCTATCTCATCTATCTTCTATCTACCTATCCTCCTATGTACCTACCTACTCTATCTATCTATCTATCTATCTATCTATCTATCTATCTATCTATCTATCTATCTATCTATCTATCTATATCACCTATCTATGCATCTCTCTCTCTCTCTCTCTCTCTCTCTCTCTCTCTCTCTCTCTCTCTCTCTCTCTCTATATATATATATATATATATATATATATATATATATATATATATATATATATATATATATATATATATAATCTATCTATCCAACTCTCTCTCTCTCTCTCTTTCCAAGTTAATTTCAACAGTGTCTTAGTGCCTGGTATTTACCACAAAACCCGTGGTGGTGTTGGAGGAAGAACATGCACAGGCAAAAAAAATTATTAGGTTTTTCATCATTTTCAAGCGTGGAGAAAGCATCAGCGAAAGTTAACATTAAAATATTTTTTTAAAAAAGAATTTGGAGAGGTGATGGATTGTTGTGCCAGCTTTTTAAATTCTGCATTTTTTAAAAATACGTATTTGTTGTGTGCTAACTAAATATCAGGAAACAGGCACACCCTGTAGCTTGAATGGATAATGCTGATATAATTTCTCTCGTGGATGGGGAATCATCGGTTGTCAATTCTACCCAAAGGGAAACCGAGTCCAGCGAAGTTTTCTTATTTTTCAAAGCAAAAGTCCCCTGTTTATTTCTGCCACCATAACTTAGGAGGCAGAGAGCTTTCCCTATGTTGTGGTCTGTCAGCCGTCTGGCCCCTCCAGCAGCCGGTCAGCATCAGAGCAACCTGGGAGGGAATGGAGCTGGCAGAGAGAGAGAGAGAGAGGTGGAGGTGGAGGCGGAGCCTGGGCCGCCCATCAACCCTCAGATGGTGAGTCCACAGCCCCCAGGTCTGGAGGTGGCTGATGAGGAAGAGGAGGAACAGCTGGGACCAGTGCCTGAGATGTGGATGCGCAGAAGGCAGAGGAGAGGAGAGCAGTGGAAATCTACAGGCCGGTCCTTGGGATGGAAGAGCCACCGCTACAAGCAAAGCCCCACTCTAGCTCTGGGGATAAAAGGCAGGGGACGGAGACGAATAGATGTGACAGACAACTATTCATCTCCCTGCCAGACGGACTTGTTAGCCTGGGGTGGGAGAGAAATTTTTTGCCTGGGCTGCCAGCCTTCCTAATAAAGGAATTTTTGAGTTCACTTTAGAGGATTTGTCATATTTGGAGTGGTGAGTCAGAATAACCTACAATGTATCACGCATGTTTTTTTTCCCAAATGGCAATTATCCATAACCTTCTAACTACTGGCCAAATTTAGAACGAGAGAACACCTCCTAAGAGAAACGGGCATCTATGGGTGTCTTAACAGCATCAAACACAAAAAAATGGAAGTATTAGCAAACAATGAATAGTTCACAGGTCTAGTGGTGAAGGTGCTAGTGGAGAAACCAGGACATAGTGAGTTCTAGTCCTGCCTAAGGACACAAAAACTGACCTGATGATTTTGGGCCAATCACTAGGAGATGTGAGTTCTAGTTCCACTTTACATATAAAGGGCACCTGAGTGACTTTGGACCAATCATCAGGAGATGGTGAGTTCTAGTTCCACCTTAGATATGGAAGACACCTGGGTCACTTTGTGCCAGTCACCAGGAGATGATGTTCTAGTTCTGCTTTATATATGACAGTCGGTCGGGTGACTTTGGACCAATCACCAGGAGATTGTGAGTTTTAGTTCCACCTTACATATGAAAAACACCTGGGTCACTTTGTGCCAGTCACCAGGAGATGGTGAGTTCTAGTTCCACCTTAGTCATGAAAGACACCTGAGTGATTTTGGGCTGGTCTCTCTCTCTCAGCCCAATTTACCTCAGAGGATTGTTGTGGGGAAAATAGGAAGAGGAAGGAATATTGGGTATGTTTGCCCCCTTGACTCAGGTACAAAATAATACAGGTGGGATAAAAATATATAAATAAATACAGAAGGGTCTAGCATATGATCTGTATTTTTTTTTTATTCCAATTTTTGTTCTCAGCCTCCAAATTTCTAGGGAAACCCACTCAAAAGTTTAAATGTGGCCTTATCATTGCCGCTCCCCAAAGAGCAGCGTGATAGGCAGAAAGTTATTTCAACAACCAGCCAGATAAAATCCACTTAAAATAATCTTGATAAACTGTAGGTTCACCTTCCTGTTACCCCAGCATCCTCCTGTCAGGCCATATGTGGGCCCTATTACCGGGCCAAAAGGAGTTTTTTTTAAAAAAACAAAAACAAAACTAAAATCATTAATTCATTCACCAGAGCAGTTGGCATTTGCTCCGTGTGCCAGTCTGTAGTAACATATTGATTCTTTCTTTGACGGAGAAAGAGAGAGAGAGGGAGGGAAGGAGGGAGGGAGGGAGAGAGAGAGAAAGGACAATTAACTGCAAAAGGAATAAGAAAAAGTTTGCAAGCACAGTCTGTTGCAAAGCTGGGAGGGCTGCTCTCTTCTCACCCACCCCTTCCAATTTTGGCAAAAACTTGGCCTCGGGAAGCAGAAGGAGCATCCAGAGGTCTCCGACGTTTTAAACATTCACTGCGACCATCTGTCACTGACAAACGTCGCGGAACAGAATGAGCAATTATTGGAGGCCTTTTCAAATGTAAGTCAGAGCGGCTGCAAGAGTGCCAGCTGCCAAGAGGCACCAGGCCCGAGTGCAGGCAGCAGCGGGGAAGATGGGATCATGGGCCTACCTGCGCAGGTAACGAAGGGAAAGTCACCCTCCAACTTTCAGGGCGGAGGATCCTGCACCTCTTTTTAGGATAAGCTGAAGGAGGAGGAGTCGTTTTGAAATATTCCAGGATTTGAGGGGCTGACCTCAAAGAAATGGGGGTCAATTTATTTTGCAAAGCACCTGAAATCAGGACAAGAAGCAACGGATGGAAACTCGTCAAGGAGAGAAGCAAGCTGGAATGAAGGAGATGCTTCCTAACAGGGAGGACAATTAACCAGTGGAACTGCTTGCCACCAGAAGTTGTGGATGCTTCATCACTGGAGGTTTTTAAGAAGAGATTGTCTGAAATGGTATAGGCCCATGATGGCATGGCGGGCACGCAGAGCCCTCTCTGCGGGCATGCGAGCCGTCGCCCCAGCTTAGCTTCGCCGTGCATGCGCGGTGTGCCTCCTGCTGGCCAGCTGGTTCTCAGGCTTCAGCTGTGCATGTGCAGGAGGCGGGCAGTGATGGCATTCAAATTTTTTTTACTACTGGTTCTGTGAGCGTTGCTTGGTGGGCGTGGTGTGGCTTGGTGAGTGTGGCTTGGCTTGGCAGGCGTGGCTTGGCGGGCGTGGCAGGGGAAGGATACTGCAAAATCCCCCTTCCCTCCCCACTCCACTGACCTGCTTTCCAGCTCAGTTCTTCTCTGTAGGGCAACCAAAGAAGACCCAGCCAATCAGCTGGGACACGATGGGAGGCAGAGAAGAGGTGGGGTTGGCGTGGAGCCAATCAGAGGTGGGATTTACCGGTTCTCAGAACTACTCAAAATTTCCACTACTAGTTCTCCAGAACCGGTCAGAACTGGCTGAAGACCATTTCTGCGCATGTGTACGGCACACGTGTATTGCATTTTGGGGATGCCTGCATGTGTGTGTGCTTTGGCCACTCGGTGCTGAAAAGGTTAGCCATCACTGGTCTAGGGTCTCCTGTTTGAGCAGGGGGTTGGATTAGAAGACCTCCAAGGTCCCTTCCAGCTCTATTCTGATGGATGGATGGATTGATTGACACATTAAAACTCCCTTTTTTTACGACCCTGAGGGCACACTGGACTTTTCTTAACGTTTTCACTAAAAGAAAGGATTTCAGGTATCACCTTGGGAATGGTACGTTTTTTCCCCCTAAAGATTTATTTATTTTTTCTCCCCTCCCTCCAAAAAAGGGGCTCAACATGAACTGCAAAAGTCAAATAGAAAGAGAGCCCTGGTTGAAGAGACGAATATTTTATTGATGGATGCACCAAATGCACATATGCACGTAGCTCCCTCTCTTATTGCCCTGGTCTCAAATCCACAGTCTCAAACCTCATCCATCTGCGAGGAGGCGGGGGGGGGGGGGAAACGAACTCACAATTTTCCCGCAATCTATTCAGCGCTTGTAAAGTAACAGATGCTCAATCGTGACGTGAAAGCCCCTCTTGAAAAACAAGATTTATTTAGCTCCAGATTCCACCTGCAGAAGTTTTTCTGCATTCTGAACACTCCCTACAAGTGCTCGAAGGCAAAGCATTAGCATCCAACAGAGACCGTGAATGTTTGTTTATGTTGGATGCAGATGATGATGGGTCTGGCGGAAGTTCTGGTCTGCATCTCAATCTTTATATTTGTATCGAAATATGGGCACATCAACCAAAGGGCTCTACTAGAGAGGTGCCGGTAGAAGGACTGTGTGTGTGTGTGTGTGTGACAGGATAGCAGTGCTCCGATAGTTATGGGGTCGCAGCCTAGAATTAAGGAGGGATTTCCTGATAGTGAAATCAATTAATCAGTGGAACGGCCTGCCGCCAAAAGTAATGGGTGCTTCATCGCTGGAGATGTTTAAGGAGAGATTGGAGAACCATTGGTCTGAAGTGGCATAAGGTCTCCTGCTTAAGCAGGGGGTTGGACTAGAAAACCTCCAAGGTCCCTTCCAGCTCTGTTATTCTGCCTTTTTGCCATATTCCAGCTATTGGGACAACAATTACACGCACACTAAGAGAGTGGGGAGGGGAGAGGGGAAGGGAGGGGGGGGAAGAGACAGAGAGAGGAGGGAGAGAGAGACAGACAGAGAGAGGGAGGGAGGGGAGGGAAGAGAGAGAGACAGACAGAGAGAGATGGAGGGAGGGGAGGGAGAGAGAGTGGGAAAGAGAGAGAGACAGACAGACAGACAGAGAAAGAGAGATGGAGGAAGGGAAGGGGAGGGAGAGAGAGAGAGAGTGAGAAAGAGAGAGAGAGAGAGAGACAGACAGACAGACAGACAGACAAAGAAAGAGAGAGGGAGGAAGGGAAGGGGAGGGAGAGAGAGTGGGAAAGAGAGAGAGAGAGAGAAAGAGAGAGAGAGAGACAGACAGACAGACGGACAAAGAAAGAGAGAGGGAGGAAGGGAAGGGGAGGGAGAGAGAGAGTGGGAAAGAGAGAGAGAGAGAAAGAGACAGAGAAAGAGAGAGGGAGGAAGGGGAGGGGAGGGGGAGAGAGTGGGAAAGAGAGAGAGAGAGAGAAAGAGACAGAGAAAGAGAGAGGGAGGAAGGGGAGGGGAGGGAGAGAGAGAGTGGGAAAGAGAGAGAGAGAGAGAGACAGACAGACAGACAGAGAAAGAGAGATGGAGGAAGGGAAGGGGAGGAAGAGAGAGAGAGAGTGGGAAAGAGAGAGAGAGAGAGAGAGACAGACAGACAGACAAAGAAAGAGAGAGGGAGGAAGGGAAGGGGAGGGAGAGAGAGTGAGAGAGACAGAGAGAGAGAGAGACAGAGAAAGAGAGAGGGAGGAAGGAAGGGGAGGGGAGGGAGAGAGAGAGTGGGAAAGAGAGAGAGAAAGAGAGAGAGACAGACAGACAGAGAAAGAGAGAGGGAGGAAGGGAAGGGGGGAGAGAGAGAGAGTGGGAAAGAGAGAGAGAGAGAGAAAGAGAGAGGGAGGAAGGGGAGGGAAGGGAGAGAGAGTGGGAAAGAGAGAGAGAGAGAAAGAGACAGAGAAAGAGAGAGGGAGGAAGGGGAGGGGAGGGAGAGAGAGAGTGGGAAAGAGAGAGAGAAAGAGAGAGAGACAGACAGACAGAGAAAGAGAGAGGGAGGAAGGGAAGGGGGGAGAGAGAGAGAGTGGGAAAGAGAGAGAGAGAGAGAAAGAGAGAGGGAGGAAGGGGAGGGAAGGGAGAGAGAGTGGGAAAGAGAGAGAGAGAGAAAGAGACAGAGAAAGAGAGAGGGAGGAAGGGGAGGGGAGGGAGAGAGAGAGTGGGAAAGAGACAGACAGACAGACAGACAAAGAGAGATGGAGGAAGGGAAGGGGAGGGAGAGAGAGAGAGAGTGGGAAAGAGAGAGACAGACAGACAGACAGAGAAAGAGAGAGGGAGGAAGGGAAGGGGAGGGAGAGAGAGAGAGACAGACAGAGAGAGAGAGAGACAGAGAAAGAGAGAGGGAGGAAGGAAGGGGAGGGGAGGGAGAGAGAGAGTGGGAAAGAGAGAGAGAAAGAGAGAGAGAGAGACAGACAGACAGAGAAAGAGAGAGGGAGGAAGGGAAGGGGAGAGAGAGAGAGAGAGAGTGGGAAAGAGAGAGAGAGAGAGAAAGAGACAGACAGACAGAGAAAGAGAGATGGAGGAAGGGGAGGGGAAGGAGAGAGAGAGAGAGTGGGAAAGAGAGAGAGAGACAGACAGACAGACAGAGAAAGAGAGAGGGAGGAAGTGCGGGAGGGAGAGAGAGAGAGAGAAAGAGAGAGAGAGAAAGAGACAGACAGACAGTCAGAGAAAGAGAGAGGGAGGAAGGGGAGGGGAGGGAGAGAGAGAGTGGGAAAGAGAGAGAGAGAGAGAGAGACAGACAGACAGAGAAAGAGAGAGGGAGGAAGGGGGGAGGGAGAGAGAGAGAGTGAGAAAGAGAGAGAGAGAAAGAGACAGACAGACAGACAAAGAGAGAGGGAGGAAGGGAAGGGGAGGGAGAGAGAGAGGGAAAGAGAGAGAGAGAAAGAGACAGAGACAGACAGACAAAGAGAGAGGGAGGAAGGGAAGGGGAGGGAGAGAGAGAGGGAAAGAGAGAGAGAGGGATCAAAACTATATGTTTGAAAACTGCCCATTTTCAGCTCTAAAGCTCACCTTCTGATGCAGCCCCGGTGAGCAAAACAGCTGAGGCGCAGCAAACCCACCGTGCCACAAAAATCAGCTGGGCTGCAAAACACGGAAATATGGGGCAGACCAGGGCAGGAGTGGCTGGGCGGGGCCAACAGATCACCAGAACTACCAGTTCGCTCGAACCGGTCTGAACCGGCTGAATCCCACCCCCTGGGCAAAACTCACTTCACAACTGTCTTGCTTAGCAACAGAAACCTGGGTTCAGTTTTGGTCCTAAGTTAAGGTCCTTCCCACCATTCTTATCCTTGCCTTAAGGAACGTTGCGGTCTGTCAGCAGCCTGCAGAGACAGCAGCAGAGTCGGACAGTGGGGAGGAACACGGCCAGTCCAGAAGTCTGGGGTGGACTCAGACGAGGGTCCTGCATCCGATACAGAGATGGGGCCACTCCATGTGGTGTCTCCAGAACCTCCAGTATCTGGCAGCAGCAAGGAAGAGGAACAGGGGGAGCCTGTTCCCAGTGCGCACATGTGCAGAGCTCCCAGAAGGCAAGAACAGCTAAGACAAAAGGGGAGACTTGGGAGTAAGGCTTGGAGGTGACTGGCCCTCCCATAAGTTATAAAGGAAGTGCAAAGTTAGAGAAACTTTTGCAGGAAGCAACTGTGCCTAAAGTTCGGTGTTGAATTTGTGTTCTGTTTTGGCCTCGTATAACTAATTGGACATTTAGTCGTTGGCAGCATTTCAAGGAAGATAAAGGTGGGTGCTTATCAGACTTATCCTGAAGGATTTTGACAGACTTCCATGGGACTATTTACAAACTGTTTGAGACTCATTACGGGCTGTGAATGACTAAAATTCACAGCCATTGAAATAAAAAAAAATGGGTTTTGGGACTAATGTGTGTTTGTTAGTGTCTCCATAACCCTTGGTCAAAACAAGGAAAGATTTGGCAGAGAGAAGCAAAAAGTAGCCAAACCCCATAACTCATTTGAGATTCTGGAATCGAGTTAGGCCCCTTCCTGTCCATTTTACAGTACATTGATAGCAATCCAAAGAACGAAGCAGCGAGACAACTTGTACTTATTAATCACATTTTAAAACTAATTCAGTTATATTTTAATAAGGCTTTCTAACAAGGGCAACCGAAAAGTTTTTTTTAATTAATTCCCCCCCCCGCAAACCTAGAAAATGAAGTTTCTATTTTTAAAAAGTTATCAGCACTTATGCTAATGGCTTTTTAAATTAAATAAAGTCCTCTTTCCTGAGATCAAATTACGAAAGATAATTTCTTTGACTTTCCTTCCAAATGAGGTTACCTTTTCTTTTTTTTCCAAAAGAAAGAAAAAGGGAAGAAAGGAAAGAGGGTGGGAAAAGAAAGAAAGAAAAACTCAGCGTAATGTGTAAAAACAGGTTAGGATGAACTTTGCATGTAGGGTCACCAATATCTTTTGGGTGCAATCTCAATTTAGAGAGATAAGATAATTTAATATGTACTACGCTGCTTGCAAACAATGACCCTTTGAGCTGCAGTTTTGGAACAATATGTTGTCACAGATACAGGTTGGCGGGAGGAAAATGGAGATATAACACTGACTAAACATGAGAAAAGGAAACCTCCTTTGTAAATTGAAGAATAAGCTTTATGTGTGGGGGGAAATAGGGCGATAGGAAACAAGACAAGAAAGCTTGTTTGAAACCCAAAATCCAAAGCCTCAACCTGAGCCCAGCTAACAGAAAAAATAGCTGTAGACACCAGTATATTAGGCATGGATAATTAATCCAGAAGGCATTTGAAAATGAATATTTTATCGTGCATCAAGTAGTCATTACGCAGAAGAATTAAGAGAGCCCAATTGATTGTAAGCACTGGAGAAGCGATGGGTCAAGTCTCAACAGAGAACAAACCAAGAAAAAATATGCATTATTTAGCCAAGGTTTCTTCAATGTTATATAATCCACCCATTACAGACAGGCAGTCCTTTTCTTTTAACCACCTCATAATCTCTGGCCCGGTGGAGTCTGGGCAACTGAATGGAACTAGCAGTGTGTTTTACTGGCCAGATGCCTTTCCTGTCACCAGTGCTGCATTATATTTGGCAGATATATTCTCCTGGTGCCGAGACAAAGAAATATATATGCCTCTACCTAGGATCGAACTTACAGCCTCCTGATTGTGAGGCGAGAGCTCCACCTCTAGGCCACATACCACCTTTTATGAAACGCTAACTGGTCAGAAATAATGGTGGGAAACCAGCAAAGAGTTAAAAAAAAATAAATGAGACAGACTGGTCTGAAATGTTGAATTGTTTAGTGACCGTCCGAAGTTACAACAGCACTGAAAAAAATGATTTACAGTCATTTTTCACACTTACAACCGATTTGGCATCCCCACGGTCACATGAGCGAAACTCAAGACGCTTGGCAACTGGCTCATATTTATGACAGTCTCAGCGTCCTGGGGTCATGCAACCCCCCTTTTGCAACCTTCCGACAAGGAAAGCAAAGTCAAAAGCCGGGGGGGGGGGGAACCTGATTCACTTAATGACTGAGTTACTAACCTAACAGCTACAGGGATTATTCACTTAACCACTGTGGCGAGAAAAGGGCGTAAAACGGGGCAAAACTCACTTAACAACTGCCTTGCTTAGGAACAGAAATTTCGGGCTCAATTGTGGTCGTAAGGTGAGGACCACTTGTAAAAGCTATCTTCGGGGCTGCACAGACTACCAGACTGAAAGCAGAGATGTGAACAGCAGTGAAGAAAACCCAGATTCCAAGTGAGAGATTCTTCTTCTTCTTCTTCTTCTTCTTCTTCTTCTTCTTCTTCTTCTTCTTCTTCTTCTTCTTCTTCTTCTTCTTCTTCTTCTTCTTCTCCTCCTCCTCCTCCTCCTCCTCCTCCTCCTTCTATTCTTCTTCTTCTTCTCCTCCTCCTCCTCCTCCTCCTTCTCTTCTTCTTCTTCTTCTTCTTCTCCCTCTCCCTCTCTTCCTCTCCTCCTCCTTCTTCTCCTCCTCCTCCTCCTCCTTCTTTCTTCTTCTTTTCTTTCTTCCTCCTCTTCTTCCTCCCCCTCTTCTTTTTCTTCCTCTTCCTCCTCCTCCTCCACATCCACCATTAGACATCGGCGATCATGTTGGTGATCCTATTTTTATCAACAGCCCCACGAAAAAGTGCTGTTGAGATTTGTCCAAACCAATCCCTTAGATTTTGAAGCCATGATGTTCTCCTTCTACCTGAACCTCATTTACCTTCAATCTTTTCTTGTGAGGATTTGAGTGAAGGATGCCGTATTTTTCCGGGTGTCGCATCCCACGTCCGAAATATTCCAACTTTCGCTTAATTTTATGGTTGTGATGGTTTCCTCTGGCTTTCCCAGCCAGGTTATCCCTTCCTCTTCTCACTAGCCAAGATATTTCTCACTTTGAAGTAAAGTCCCTTCTGCAGAACGAGGCTCTCAAATCCATCTCCTTATTTTTATTCACAGGTGAATTCTCTTCCAACCATCAGAAGTAGAGTTCAACCTGTTCCGTCACCTTAATTGAAAGGCTTCCTCCACGACTGACTCGCCGTTCTTTATTCTGAGAAGGAAAAAAAAAAAAGGAGAACCTGCTTTTTGAAAAAATAAATACGTACAACTGATCTGGACACTATCCAGAATTTTCAAAAGATGCAGATAGGTGGTAGTCCTCGAATTACGACCACTTAAGCGGAGACTTACGTTTTCTTCTGGAATTTGGTGCTTTTTAATGCCTTGGAGTTTGACTTCCATGATCCCCTCCTGGAAGCTGCCTGGGATGATGGAAGCTGCAGCCCAATAAAGCTCCCAGCCAAGGTGAGAACTTCAGACCAACACGATCAGCCAGGGATAGGTCAAATGCTATCCAGATGATGATAGGATTAAGGCCTGCGTGTGATCTTTGCAACAGCCATGTAACTATATGTGAACAATTTTTATTTTTTATTTTTTGCAATGGCCAAGAGCTGGAACTCTCGCCTCGCAATCAGGAGGCTGTGAGTTCGATCCTAGGTAGGGGCAGATATTTCTCTCTCTGTGGACAATGAATATATATCTGCTGAATAAAACTCCACATTGGCAACAGGAAGGGCATCCAGCCAGTAAAACATTCTGGTAGCTCCATTCAGTTGCCCAAACTCCACCCCACAAAGGATTGTGGGGTTGTTAAAAGATGATGATGATGATGATGATGATGATGATGATGATGATATTGGAGGAGGAGGAGAAGCAGAAGGAGAAGGAGAAAGAGAAGGAGAAAGAGAAAGAAGAGAAGGGGAAGGAGAAGCAGAAAGAGGAGAAGGAGAAGGAGAAGGAGAAAGAGAGAGAAGAGAAGGGGAAGGAGAAGGAGAAAGGAGAAAGAGAAGGAGAAAGAAGAGAAGAAGAAGGAGAAGGAGAAAGAAGATAAGGAGAAGGAGGAGAAGGAGAAAGAGAAGAAGGAGAAGGAGAAAGAGAAAGAGAAAGAAGAGAAGGGGAAGGAGAAGGAGAAAGAGAAAGAGGAGAAGAAGAAGGAGAAGGAGAGAGAGGAGAAGAAGAAGAAGAAAGAGAAGGAGAAAGAGAAAGAGAAAGGGAAGGAAAAGGAGAAGGAGAAGGAGAAGGAGAAGGAGAAAGAGAAAGAAGAGAAGGGGAAGGAGAAAGAGAAAGAGGAGGAGGAGAAGGAGAAAGAGAAGAAGGAGAAGGAGAAAGAGAAGGAGGAGGAGAAAGGGAAGGGGGAGGAGGAGGAGAAGAATTCCTCCTTAATTCCAGGTTGCTTCTACCCTTGATTGGTTTCCATCCATTGCTTCTTTGTCCTGTCTTCAGGTGATTTGGAAAATAAGTTGACCCCCCCCTCCCTTTTTCTCTGTGGCAGCCCCTCAAATATTGGAAGACTACTATCATGTCATCCTAATCCTTCTTTTCATTAAACAAATATACCCAATTCTTGCAACCGTTCTTCATAATAGGCCTTCTGTTGGATTGATCTATCTATTATTGATCTCTTTCCCCCCCCCCTCACTCTCCCTCCCTCCTCTCTTTCTCTCCTCTCTTTTATCTGTATCATCCCAAATTTCATGTATTTTAAAAAGCGGCTTCAAATGGCTTAACCAAGATGATTTCCCCTTATTTCAGCATGAGAGACTACCAAGCAAAGGCATCGCATTCAACTTTCGAAATGTAAAATTCCCTTTTTCATGCATCTTGCTTTAATCCAAAATAGGTACTTAACAAGAAGCTTCCCAGCCATGCTCAGCTTTTGAGTCCAGGGGTTTTTATCAGTGATTGAAAGGAACAAAAAATCACAAAGAATAGGAGGAAGGTCAAAAGTTCCTTTCCTAATAGCCTAAGTCTCTCTCTTCTTTTGGGCCATTGAGTGCAAGGAGGGGAGTATATTCTGCCATGAATAAAAGGATTTAGAAAATATGAAATATTTCCCCTCAAGCTACTCAGCCTGGCTGAACAGTATTTTTTTTATTTGAACAAAGGAGAAGTTGAAAATGAGAGAGAGAAAGAGAGAGAGGGGGGGAGGGAGGGAGGGAGGGAGGGAGGGAGAGGGAGAGAGAGAGAGAGAGAGAGAGAGAGAGAGAGAGAGAGAGAGATGAGATGATAGAGAGAGATGAGATGATAGAGAGAGATGATAGGTAGATAGGTAGGTAGGTAGGTAGAATGAATAGATAAGATGATAGATAGATGGATAATATATATATAGAGAGAGAATGATAGATAGATAAAATAGACAGACAGACAGACAGACAGATAGTGATAGATAATGATAGATGGATGATAGATGGATGATAGATACTGATAGAAATAGATGACAGCTAGAGACCGATAGACAAAGATGATTGATAGATAGATAGATAGATAGATAGATAGATAGATAGATAGATAGATAGATAATGAGATGGACAGACAGACAGCTATAGAAAGAGATGGACAAATAGACACAGACAGGTGAATGAATGAATAAATGAAGGAAAGAATGAAGGAATGAAGAGCGAGGCAGGGAGCAGAAAGTAAGAAGGAAGGTAGGAAGGAAGAGAAAGAAAGGATAAAAATAGGAAAATAGGAGGAGGAAGTATTAAGTAGATTAGATATATTCACTGTGTTGAGTTATTTATAAAACTAATAAAGGCAGGCTATAAATAAATAAATAGACAAAAATAATCTGTTCATGTTAATTTTTCCCATCCATTTGCTCTTCTTTAGTAAGCTATTTCCCATGCCACAAATCAGTCTACTTGCTCAATTTTTTTCCCACAATTTATGCCTAATTAGCAATCATTTACTCTCTCTTCCCTATCAAATTCCCTGCTTTGATCTTGGATGCCTCTACTACTTGCCAATCCACACTTACTGTGACATCACATAATTCTATTATTGGCTGCAAATTGCTTAGGTTCTCAGATGAGAAAAACACCTTTTTATTCACCTGACTATTTCAATTAGCTAGCCATATGCCAGGGGTGATTTTTGTTTGTTGAAGAATTTAGGGATTTTTGCTCTGGATATGCTGATAAGCAAAACAATTCTGACATTTTGTAAAGTGTCTTAGGCCCGGATTAACTACCTAGTCCTAGGCAAAAATCAATAGATTGTTTTTTTAAAAGTGGAAAGAGAAAGCAAGTAAGCATTAATTGTTGGATTAAAGTTATTCTTATGGCACATTAGGAGCAGCTGCAGCAGTTCAACTATCTTTATTCTTAGCGAGGAGTGGCCCTTTTATGACTTGTGGACTTCAACTCCCAGAAGTTCAAGGCAGCAATGCTGGCTCAGGAATTCTGGGAGTTGAATCCACAGATTATAAAGAGGGCCATGATGGCTCAGGAATTCTGGGGGTTGAAGTCCACAGGTGATAAAGGGGCCATGCTGGCTCAGGAATTCTGGGAGTTGGAGTCCATGGGTTGTAAAGGGGGCCATGCTTGCTCAGGAATTCTGGGAATTGGAGTCCATGGGTTGTTAAAGGGGCCATGTTGGCTCAGGAATTCTGGGAGTTGAAGTCCATAAATCATAAAAATCCACAAGTCACAAAGTCACAAAGTCCACAAGTCATGAAGGGGCCACTCTTTCCCTATCTCTTTTCTAAGTGCTTGCTATCATATTTTATTTATTAAATGAACAATTATCTGTGAAATTGGTTCTGAGTTAATTTCTTCTCTTTCTGGCCTATTTTCCTGGGTCTTCCCGGGTGCTGAAAATTCTTGGAAGTCTCTGGTAAGTAATTCCTAGTTAAACCCCGAACCTAAAAATTTTGTGACGAAGAAGAATAACAGAGTAGGGAATGATTACAGAACAGCCAGAACACAAATACAGCTAGTGGGTTATTAAAGTATATTAAATATGAATTAAAGATAATTGCCTAAAATTGAAAGTTAAGAGCCAAAGGCTCGCCAAACATCCCAGGATGCTGGCATTTAGCAGAGAATGTATTATTGGAGGAAACAGAAAGTGTTTTTGGTTTTGATGCCGAATTAACCAAACTGAATAACAGAGAGTTGAAAGGGACCTTGGAGATCTTCTAATCCAGGGGTCGCCAACTTTTTGGACCTCAGGGACCACCAAACTCATCAATTTAAATCCTCCAGACCAGGGACCTTGGGAAAATCCCCAAAAAAGTCTGCAGGAAAATCCCCCACCCCATTTTCCTACCAATCAATCATTCTTTATTTGGGATCGCAGGATACCGTTCCCAGCTCCATTCTCAGGGGGAGAGAGAGATAGAGAGAGGGAGAGACTTTTGACTTCATGCAAGGAAAGCAGCAGAAGCCGCAGAAGTCTTTCTTTCTCTCCCCCAAACTCTGCCAGAAATGAGTCTTTGCCGGCGTAGCCTCTTGGAGCAGGAGGCTTTGCAGGGTCCCAAAGACTCATTTCTGGCGGAGTTTGGGGGAGAGAAAGAAAGACTTTGGCTGCTTTCCTTGCGTGGAGCCAAAAGCAGAAGAAGAAGAAAGAAGCGGAAAGAAGCAGCCCGGTGGCCAGGCCAGGTGCGTGGAGTGAGTGGGGCAAGTTTTCCTCCTCTGCCCTTTTCCCCCCTCCCCTCACTACCTCGTGTTGTTCGCAATGCAAGTGACCAAGCCTTGTGTTCCCGTGCAACCTGGATTAATTGCTGGGCGGGGGGCATTTCTCTGTGGACCACCAGTGGACCCCCCGACCACTGGTTGGCGACCACTGTTCTAATCCAACCCCCTTGTTCAAACAGGAGACCCTATACCATTTCAGACAAATGGCTGTTCAATCTCTTCTTAAAAACCTCCAGTGATGAAGCGCCCACAACTTCTGGAGACAAGCCGTTCCACTGGTTAATTGTTCCCAATGTCAGGAAATTCCTCCTCGGTTCCAGGTTACTTCTCCCCTTGGTTAGTTTCCATCCATTGCTTCTTCTCCTACCTTCAGAACCTTTGGAGAACAAGTTGACTTCCTCATCTTTGGGGCAGACCCTCAGATATTGGAAGACTGCTATCCTGTCACCTTTATTTGGAAAACGGGTCACATGAAGAACAAAGAACAGCGTTGGGGTCTGAATCCAATCCAAACCCAGGAGCTGTTGCCACCGCTATACAAGGCAAGAAAGATGGGAAGGAACATCTATGGAAGAATGGGCGGACAATGGGAGGACACTGCCTATGTATAGCAAACAAGGAAGTTGGGCAGATTTTTATCCGTATAGAGAGCCGGTTTGGTCTAGTGGTTAAAGCACGAGGCTTGGAACCAGGGGATGGTGAGTTCTAGTTCTATCTTAGCCATGAAAGCAGGCTGGGTAGCTTTGGGCCAATCCCCAGGAGATGGTGAATTCTAGTCCTGCCTTAGGGTTGAAAGCCAATTGGGTGGCTTTGGGCCAATCCCCAGGAGATGGTGAGTTCTGATCCCGCCTTAGGCTTGAAAGTCAATTGGGTGGCTTTGGGCCAATCCCCAGGAGATGGTGAATTCTAGTCCTGCCTTAGGGTTGAAAGCCAATTGGGTGGCTTTGGGCCAATCCCCAGGAGATGGTGAATTCTAGTCCTGCCTTAGGGTTGAAAGCCAATTGGATGGCTTTGGGCCAATCCCCAGGAGATGGTGAATTCTAGTCCTGCCTTAGGGTTGAAAGCCAATTGGGTGGCTTTGGGCCAATCCCCAGGAGATGGTGAATTCTAGTCCTGCCTTAGGGTTGAAAGCCAATTGGGTGGCTTTGGGCCAATCCCCAGGAGATGGTGAATTCTAGTCCTGCCTTAGGGTTGAAAGTCAATTGGGTAGCTTTGGGCCAATCCCCAGGAGATGGTGAATTCTGATCCCGCCTTAGGCTTGAAAGTCAATTGGGTGGCTTTGGGCCAATCCCCAGGAGATGGTGAATTCTGATCCCGCCTTAGGCTTGAAAGTCAATTGGGTGGCTTTGGGCCAATCCCCAGGAGATGGTGAATTCTAGTCCTGCCTTAGGGTTGAAAGCCAATTGGGTGGCTTTGGGCCAATCCCCAGGAGATGGTGAATTCTGATCCCGCCTTAGGCTTGAAAGTCAATTGGGTGGCTTTGGGCCAATCCCCAGGAGATGGTGAATTCTAGTCCTGCCTTAGGGTTGAAAGCCAATTGGGTGGCTTTGGGCCAATCCCCAGGAGATGGTGAATTCTAGTCCTGCCTTAGGGTTGAAAGCCAATTGGGTGGCTTTGGGCCAATCCCCAGGAGACAGTGAGTTTTAGTTCCGCCTTAGGCAGGAAAGCCATCTAGGTCACATTGGGCCAATAACTAGGAGATGGTGAGTTCTAGTCCTGCCATCAAAGCCAATTGGGTGACTTTGGGCCACTCCCTTTCTCTCGGCCCAAGCACCTCACAGGTGTCAACTCATAAAGTATTTCTATGGTTATTTTAGAGTTGCCAATAGAAAAGGGGTTAGAAAGGGTTTGGAAATGCATTCCATATATAGTTTTTCAGAGATAGTAACTAGGTGACTGAAGTTTCTGCCACGGAAAAATTCTAACTGCAGAGCCTGATTGATGACTCTGGGCTATGGAGGGGTCCCATTGGAGGATATGGATTATGATACCCCCAGGGGGTGGGGGGAAAACCAAGGTCAAGGGTGACAATGAACGGTGTGTCTCAAGAGTTGGCTACAATGAGGCAGTGCCGGATATGTTAACCCCCAATAAATCCTTTGAAGTTTTGGAAGTTTGGCTCGAGACTCAAGATGTAATTGGGGTAACTGCCGGAATCCTGACAACAGGGCTGTTGTGGGGAAAAGAGGAGGAGTGAGGAGCATTGGGTACGTACGCTGCCTTAAATTATTTGTAAAAAGGAATAAAGACAAGATATACATAAATGATCAAATCAAAGAAAGTCAAATACATTCAAATATCAAATCAAATCAAGTCAGAATAAATAAAGTAGTGAATCAAATCAAACAATGGATCAAATAATAAAATAAAATAATAAATGAAATGAAATGAAACAGCGAAAACCCAGGAAGAGAGCTCATGTTCATTTGCTACGGTAGTTTTTGTAAATGTCCTACGTCTTCCTCCCTCACAAATAGGCTTTCATTTCAACAGAAAAGCTTCAATTAAGATAACAATATCCCGAGTCCCCCTCAAAGGCCACTCAAGCTTCAAAAAGGCAAAGCAAAACCCTCTGAGGCATTTGAGACCAATTCTTTGTATTTCCCCTCCTCCCCCCGGCCCCCGCCCCCGTAATTTTGCTAACCTGAGCAATACTAATATGATCAGAAATCTGTATGAACGTGTAACCTTTTCTAATGACAATTGCCATGGTCGATAATGCTGGCAAATTAATACTTCTACTCTGACGATTAACCTATCACGTGCCGTGTTAATATTGCAGCAATATTTAGCCATCGTTGCCGTTTAATCCCAGATCTCAGAGACTTTACACTCCAGTATAATAATAAAGAATAATCTGTCTGTCTGTCTATCTCTATCTATCTCTATCTCTATCTCTCTCTATCTCATCTCTCTCTATCTATCATCTATTTATCTATCTATCTATCTATCTATCTATCTATTTCTATATCTATCTATCTCATCTGTCTATCTATCTCTATCTATCATCTATCTATCTCTATCTCTATCTATCTCATCTGTCTATCTATCTCTATCTATCATCTATCTATCTATCTATCTATCTATCTATCTATCTATCTATATCCATCTATCTCTATATCTATCTATCTATCTCAACTCTCATGTCTATCTATCTCATCTATCTCATCTGTCTATCTATCTCTATCATCTATCTATCTATCTATCTATCTATCTATCTATCTATCTCTATATCTCTATCTATCTATCTATTTCATCTGTCTATCTATCTCTATCTATCTATCTCTATCTCTATCTATCTATCTATCTATCTATCTCATCTATCTCATGTCTATCTCATCTATCTCATCTGTCAATCTATATCTATCTATCTATCTATCTATCTCATCTATCTCATGTCTATCTCATCTATCTCATCTGTCAATCTATATCTATCTATCTATCTATCTATCTATCTATCTATCTATCTATCTCATCTATCTATCTCTATCTATCTATCTCTATATCTATCTATCTATCTATCTCATCTATCTCATGTCTATCTCATCTATCTCATCTGTCAATCTATATCTATCTATCTATCTATCTATCTATCTATCTATCTCATCTGTCTATCTATCTATATCTATCTCTATATCTATCTCTATATCTATCTATCTATCTATCTCATCTATCTCATGTCTCTCATCTATCTCATCTGTCAATCTATATCTATCTATCTATCTATCTATCTCATCTATCTATCTATCTATCTATCTATCTATCTATCTATCTATCTATCTATCTATCTCATCTGTCTATCTATCTCTATCTATCTATCTATCTATCTATCTATCTATCTATCTATCTATCTATCTATCGTATTGGCACAAAGTCACCCAACTGGCTTTCATGCCTAAGGCAAGACTAGAACTCATCTTCTCCTGATGATTGGCCCAAAATCATCAAGATGGTTTTCATGATTAAAGTGGCACTAGAACTCACCATCTCCTAGTTATTGGCTCAAAGTCACCCGACTGATTTTCATGCCTAAGGCAGGACTAGAACTCGCCGTCTCCTGGCCATTGACTCAAAGACATGTAGTTGGCTTTCATGGTAAAGGTGGAACCAGAGAACTCACCGTCTCCTGCTGACTGACCCAGTCACCCAGCTGGCTTTCATGCCTAAGGCAAGACTAGAACTCCCAGTCTCCAGCCTGATGTTTTAATTATGACACCAAACTGGTTCTCTGTGTAGTGATATAAGAAAGCATATAATATCTTAATCATGCAATTCTATCTTCCCTTGGCAGATTTCAGAACACTGTTAACAAAAAGCATGATTCCACTCATGCTCGCTGTTCTTATCTCTTTTGTTTTGTTTTTAGGATTTTTGTTCTGTTGTGCTTTATGTTTCTCATTAATGTTATTGTTTAGTTTATTTCTGGCATTTTCATCAAGTTGTGGATGTTCCCTTTTTTAAACACACATTGTGTGAAGTGCCCAAGAATCTCAAGACTGCCGAGAGATATAAATTTATTCAATCAATCAGAATTTTAATGTAGGTGTTATGGGGACTTTAATTATGAATTGTAATACAGAGGATTATTATACAATATTGAAAGGACAGATCTACCAGGGAGTGCAAGCTATTTCTTCCCTGTCATTACGCGAATTGACTCTTTTCAACACAGAGAGAGTAATTTTGTTAAATTTCCTTTCACTTGTGATTATACGGTTTCAAGACTTTTTCCCTTTTTTTATTATACATTATACATTGTGTTTGCAGTAACTGTCTTGTTCATTTAGATCACATTGTCTTTCAGTATTTGAAAAGCAGCGCAATTCATATCTGTAATTTGTAAAAAAAAATCCTTTCTTTTTTACTCTAAT
Source organism: Hydrophis major (assembly GCA_033807585.1). Lineage (NCBI taxonomy): Eukaryota > Metazoa > Chordata > Lepidosauria > Squamata > Elapidae > Hydrophis > Hydrophis major. The sequence goes on along the minus strand of CM066331.1, from coordinate 211,861,788 downwards.
TAAAAATGAAAAGAAAAAAAAAAGAACTGTATGCTTGCCTACGGAATAATATTGCAATATTGCACCAAATGATAGGAGGAACTTCTAATTATGGCTTATGACATCCATGTTCATTTCATTTAATTTTTCAACGGATTGAGATCTGTTTTGTGCACTACATTCTTGAAGCAGGCAACAGAATTGATATATGATATATACTTTCAGCTTGCAGTGGAAGGCATCCACGGCCAGCTTTTGGGAGTTTTGATTCCCAAATTTCCAAAATGCCATGCTTTAACTGAGAAATTCCCAAAATCCTCAGAGATGTGATAAACAGATTATGGGATTATAAACACAGCATAATTCCTTGCTATCAAATTACTTTTAGGATTAGCATCTTCCTTTTAAATAGACATTGTTCTATTTATTCAAAGAATGTATACACTCAGTCATACAAAGAAGTGAATGACTAATCTAATCTAATCTAATCTAATCTAATCTAATCTAATCTAATCTAATCTAATCTAATCTAATCTAAACTAAACTAAACTAAACTAAACTAAATCTCCATCCATCCATCTCTCCCTCTCTCCTACTCCCTCATGCCTATTTTGAGTCAATTTATATTGGCTCAAAGATGGGATGGCCGCTCAGAATTCAACGACAAATGAAATTCCTTACCAGTGTGTTTAGCTGCACTCACAATCTCAGGTCGTCCTCAATTTACAGCTATCCATTTAGCAACCATTCAAAGTTACAACAGTACTGAAAAGAGTTACTTAGGAGCAGTATTCACATAGCATCTTACTTAGTTAGATCACAAAACATTTGCAAGAAGACCACCAGGCTCAGAGAGCATCCGGGACCCTGAGCTACAAATATTCTCTCCTATCGACAGGAAAGTCGATAGGAAAAAAGTTTTTTAACCTCACAAAACGCGTACGCCTCTCTTGGTTGAGCTAACTTACTTGCATGTTTGTGAAAATGAATACTTGAATTTGACAGCTGTTTACCTAAAGTTTTAAAGCTCTCAAGCATACTTAGATTGTTTGGGTTGCCACAAGTCATCCTACCTGCTGGCATCTGTGAATTAAGAATGCCAGTCTTTGGTCAGTGAATAAAATCTTTTTTTTATCTGCAAGGATGGGAAGGGACAAGGCAGGCACTATGGCAACAGACAATAAACGCTTCTTCCACCCTGAAGTTAAAAGCCAGCAGAGAAAAAGGCTCTTGGAGGCCTTGATTGTTTGCATTAAAATCCCAGGGCCCATCGGGGAAAAAAATCAGCTGATGAGTAGCTATTTGGCCACACACAGAGCTGTTATTTTTCATCCACTTTAATAATCAAAGAGTTCACATTCACTCCTAATGCAGGGCTGATGAACAAGGGATGGGGTGGCCATTTGACTGATGACAGCTACGATGACAGCTGAAGCTTGATTAAAATTAGCCCCCCCCAACCCTCCTTTTTTCCCCCATGGGGAGGGGGGGGAAGATGGGGGTGCATCTTCAACGTTAAACACAATTTTTATTGCAAAAGAAAAAAACTCGAGGTCTGTTTATCCTGTGAGAGAAAAGCATCACAAAAGCTGTTTCTGTCATCCATCCATCCAATTTAGAATATTTCTTTCTTTCTTTTTCTTTCTTTCTTCTCTTTTTCTCCCTCCCTCCGTTTCTTTCTTTACTTTCTTTTGTTCTCTCCCTCCTTTCCTCTCTTTCTTTTTTTTCTCTCCCTTCCTTCCTTCTCTCTCTCCCTCCCTTTTCCCTCTCTCCCTTTCTCTCTGCCTCCCTCTTTTCTCTCTCCCTTCCTTCCTTCCTTCCTTCCTTTCCTCCCTCTCTTCTTTCTTCTTTCTTTCTTTCTTTCTTCTCTTTTTCTCCCTCCCTCCATTTCTTTCTTTACTTTTTGTTCTCTCCCTCCTTTCCTCTCTTTCTTTTCTTTCTCTCCCCTCCCTCTTTTCTTTCTCTCCCTTCCTTCCTTCTCTCTCTCCCTCCCTTTTCTCTCTCTCCCTTTCTCTCTGCCTCCCTCTTTTCTCTCTCCCTCCCTCCCTTCCTTCCCTCTCTTCTTTCTTTCTTTCTTTCTTTCTTTCTTTCTTTCTTTCTTCTTTTCTTTCTTCTCTTTTTCTCCCTCCCTCCCTGTTTCTTTTTTTACTTTCTTTTGTTCTCTCCCTCCTTTCCTCTTTCTTTTCTTTCTCTCCCCTCCCTCTTTTCTTTCTCTCCCTTCCTTCCTTCTCTCTCTCCCTCCCTTTTCCCTCTCCCCCTTTCTCTCTGCCTCCCTCTTTTCTCTCTCCCTCCCTCCCTTCCTTCCCTCTCTTTTCTTTCTTTCTTTCTTTCTTTCTTTCTTTCTTTCTTTCTTTCTTTCTTTCTTTCTTTCTTTCTTTCTTCCTTTCTTTCTTCTCTTTTTCTCCCTCCCTCCCTCTGTTTCTTTTTTTACTTTCTTTTGTTCTCTCCCTCCTTTCCTCTCTTTCTTTTCTTTCTCTCCCCTCCCTCTTTTCTTTCTCTCCCTTCCTTCCTTCTCTCTCTCCCTCCCTTTTCCCTCTCCCCCTTTCTCTCTGCCTCCCTCTTTTCTCTCTCCCTTCCTCCCTCCCTTCCTTCCTTCCCTCCCTCTCTTCTTCCTTCCTTCCTTCCTTCCTTCCTTCCTTCCTTCCTTCCTTTCTTCCTTCCTTCCTTTCTTCCTTCCTTCAAATGGTTAAGTCAACAGCCACCTGTAGGTACATACACACAAACACACATACATGGGGGGGGGGAGAGAAATCACATCATCTGAGTGCACAGAGGTCTTTATTCAGACGTATTTCGTGCATTCAAAACATTGGATGGCTTTCAACATTTCAGAAACTCCGGGGGTGGGGGGTTGTGGGGTAGGAATTTCAAGAGCGGCATGCACCGGCCTAATTATTTAGTTCGCGAAAGACAATAATTGCTTGGTTTGGAAGTAATGAGATAATTCAGATGTAAATGCATTTTTTGAGAGGGGATGTTAATAATGGCTAATCTAGAAAATTGAGGCCGGAAACAAAAGAATTTCGTCTTTTTTTAAATGGAACGCTTAAAGCCCTTTCAAGTAATATGCAGCGGGGCGGAGGGGAAGATCACTGAAGAGGGGCGGGTCCCCTAGTCTGAAGAATCCGATAGGTTAAGCAGAATTGAATCGACAGCCTTCTGTCAAATCAAGAAGAAGACAACGTTGAGTTTATTTCTTTGCTTTATTGATTTGTGTACCATCTGTTTCATCTAGAGCAGGGGTGTCCAACCTTGTCAACTTTAAGACTTGTGGACTTCAACTCCCAGAATTCCTCAGCCAGCTTGCAGGGGTGTCCAACCTTGTCAACTTTAAGACTTGTGGACTTCAACTCCCAGAATTCCTCAGCCAGCTTTGCTGGCTGAGGAATTCTGGGAGTTGAAGTCCACAAGTCTTAAAGTTGACAAGGTTGGACACCCCTGATCTAGAGGCAAGTTAATCAGAAATGAACTCTAAGCGCACCCAGTCAGGTGCCATGCAGTTAGGCTCCATTCCCAGAAACTTCATAGATAGATATTTACCTTTCCAACATGGTTTGCCAACCTTGGCAACTTTAAGAAGTGAGGACTTCAACTCCCAAAATTCCCCAACCAGCATGGCTTAATTCAGTGTTTTTCAACTTTGGTTACTTTTTAAGGACTTCAACTCCCAGAATTCCCCAGCCAGCATGGCTTAATTCAGTGTTTTTAAACCTTGGTCACTTTTAAGAAATGTGAACTTCAACTCCCAGAATTCCCAAGCAGCTATGTACCCGCCAATTCACTTTCACGGTTTGCTTGGCGAACATTTAAATACACAACTTCGAATAGGATGACCCTCTTTTCCTAAGCCTCTGATTTTAAGGCGATTACTTAACTCTTCTGAAAAATCCAGCAGAGCATTTATCCTCTTAGAAGCGGAAAACCCATTGAAGCAAAACATATGAAATAAGTTGTATTTTTAATTTGGAACTTGTGCAGCTCTCGGGCCGCTGGTTCTTTCAAGTTCCTAATAATTACGTTCAAGGCCAGCGTGTTCATTAACGGTGGGTTGAGAATGCAACCTCTTTAGATCAGAGCTGCATTGGCAGAACAAAATAACAGATCTAAAAGCTTTCTTGGGGAAGTTTCCTTTTAGAAAGCAAGGGTGCTTTGAATGGGTCTGTCTTTTAATCCCCTGAACCACTGAATATGCTTGGCTAGATCCTTGTTAAATAAATAAATAAATAAATTTTGTTGAATGGAGATGGATCTCTTAAAAAAGATGAATCTCTTTAAAAAAAAAAGAGGACCTGACCTGGGGGGGGCTCACATTGTAGCCCTGGTCAAAAGGGCCCAGCAGAGATTATGTTACCTGAGGCTTCTCAGGAAACAACAACCGAATGAAAAACTGCTGCTGATCTTCTACCGCTGCACCATAGAGAGTATCTTAACTTACTATACCTGTGTATGGTTTGCCAATTGCACAGTGGCAGATAGGACGGCGCTCCAGAGGGTTAATGTCATTGCCCAGAGTATCATTGGTTGCCCTCTCCCCTCTTTGGAAGAGCTTCATAGGTCCCGCTGCCTTAAGAAACAACCTCAAAGATCCATCTCATCCTGGGCAGCCTTTTAAAAAAAAACTATTACCATCTGGCAGACGGTACAGAACAATAAAACAAGGACAAATAGGCTGCAAAACAGCTTCTATCCCAGGGCAGTAGCTCAATTCTATAGTAATTGAATTCTACTGTATAGTGCAATATTTATGCAATATCAGGGGGTTTCAATTTAATTGTATAGAATGCGAAGGATGGATGTTTGTGTTTATTTTCATAGGCATAATGTACACTGAAGATGGTATTTAATTTCATTGCATGAGGTGCAATGACAATAAAATAAAATAAAATAAACTTTATGGGGTTGGGGATTAGATCTCTTCTAATTTCAAAGCCATTGGCCCAGGAGATGGCACTACAGAACCTTGTTTTTCTTCCTACTTTCCCAGCAATTTATGCAGATCTTGGAGAACTAGTAATGTGTCAAGGCAACTGGGGAGGATTCCTATCACTCTGGAAGCTAAGTGGAGGCAGGTTTTAATTACAAGACAGGAAGGCAGATCCAGGCTATTGGGACTGTCAGAGTCAGCCTAGGGTTTCAGACCTGCTGCTACAGAGTCAACGGTGCAAATGCATATTCTGGGCTTTGAAAAGCCCTTTCCAAAGGCATGGTGATCCTTGTTTTAAGAGAGCCTGAATCAAATTTGGCTGGGCGTTAAAATTACATGAACTCTATCATGCTAAGGAAGTTTGGAAATTATAGATTCTTTGTATCTCTCTCCCTCTTGCTTTCCTTCTCTCTCTCTCTCTCTCATCTGTCTGTTCGTCCATTTATCTGTCTATCTGTCTATCTCTTCTACCTATCCATCTAATCGCTATTTTATCTATCCAATCCACCTACCAACCTACCCATCCATCTACCTCTCTATCATCTATTTTGTCCATCTTTCTATGCATTTTTATCCATCCATTATCTATTGTTATTTCTCCATCCCTCATCCATCCATCCATCTACCTAGTCTATTTATCATCTATTCTGTCTATCTATCTATCCATTTTTATCCATCCATCCATTATCTATCAATTGTTATATCTCCACCCATCATCCATCTATCTATCTTATCTATCTATCACCTATTCTGTCCATCTATCATTTTTAGCCATCCTTTATCTATCTATTCTTATATCTACATCCCTCATCCATCCATTCATCTACCATCTATTCTGTCCATCTATCTATCCATTTTTATCCATCCATTATCTATCTATTGTTATATCTCCATCCATCCATCATCCATCTATTTGTTTATCTTATCTATCTATTGCTAACTTATTTATCTACCATCCATTCTGTCCATCTATCTATCCATTTGTATCCATCCATTATCTATCTATTGTTATATTTCCATCCATCCATCGTCCATCTATTTATCTATCTTATTTATCTATTGCTATCTTATTTATCTACCATCTATTCTGTCCATCTATCTCTCCATTTGTATCCATCCATTATTTATCTATTGTTATATTTCCATCCATCCATTGTCCATCTATTTATCTATCTTATTTATCTATTGCTATCTTATTTATCTACCATCTATTCTGTCCATCTATCTCTCCATTTGTATCCATCCATTATTTATCTATTGTTATATCTCCATCCATCCATCGTCCATCTATTTATCTATCTTATTTATCTATTGCTATCTTATTTATCTACCATCTATTCTGTCCATTTATCTCTCCATTTGTATCCATCCATTATTTATCTATTGTTATATTTCCATCCATCCATCGTCCATCTATTTATCTATCTTATTTATCTATTGCTCTTATTTATCTACCATCTATTCTGTCCATTTATCTCTCCATTTGTATCCATCCATTATTTATCTATTGTTATATCTCCATCCATCCATCATCCATCTATTTATCTATCTTATTTATCTGTTGCTATCTTATTTATCTACCATCTATTCTGTCCATCTATCTCTCCATTTGTATCCATCCATTATCTATCTATTGTTATATTTCCATCCATCCATCGTCCATCTATTTATCTATCTTATCTATCTATTGCTATCTTATTTATCTACCATCTATTCTGTCCATCTATCTCTCCATTTTTATCCATCCATTATTTATCTATTGTTATATCTCCATCCTTCATCCATCATCCATCTATTTGTTTATCTTATCTATCTATTGCTATCTTATTTATCTACCATCTATTCTGTCCATCTATCTCTCCATTTTTATCCATCCATTATTTATCTATTGTTATATCTCCATCCTTCATCCATCATCCATCTATTTGTTTATCTTATCTATCTATTGCTATCTTATTTATCTACCATCTATTCTGTCCATCTATCTCTCCATTTTTATCCATCCATTATTTATCTATTGTTATATCTCCATCCTTCATCCATCCCTCCACCCATCCATCCACCTACCTACCTACCTCAATTCCAGGTTCTCTTTGTCTGTCAGAAGACAGAGGTGCTGATAGATGTGGCCTTACCAAGTGACAGCAACATGAAGAAAAAGAAGGACAAGAAGCAGGAGAAGGACCACGGCCAGAAGGAGGAACTAGAGAACATGTGGAAAGTTAAGGCCAAAGGAGTCCCACTGGCCTGCTAAGCTGGCAGAATGGCCCCAGCAGACCCCAAGAATGACACCAGAGCTGTCTGTCCAGAAGAGTGATGTGCTAAGAACAGCTGAGATCCTGTGCATAACCTTCAGATCCCCAGGCCTCTGGTAGAAGACCTGAGATTGGGAAGGCACACACTACCAAGAGAATTCAGATGCAATTTTTTTTTAAAAAAATATAGTGTATATTTGAATGAGAAAAGCCTAGATTAATGGGTATCATTTTTCTCTTGAATAAGATACACCTCTCTGTTCCAATTTATACCGTAGTATCTCAAAGTGTTATTTTCCACCTATCTCAAAATACACAATAAACAGTCACTCTAGAGGAAAATTAATCTCTATAAAAGAACTCACTGGGTATATGAGTGAAATGTATGCGGACCAGCATATGTTATCCCTTAGAGAACGAAGACGCTAACATTTAGGGAAGATGTCTTAAAAAGTTCATTCTTCCAACGTTCTGCCACATAACCAGCATCCATAATACTAAAGCCAACTCTGACATAAAAAGCTATAATCAAATACATTAGCATCTTTGGGAATTGGATCCAAGAGACTGTTTTTCCCTTAGGCCTATTCTCCAGATAAAATAATAAACCCTTTTTCTGGCCAATTCAAGCTAAGCTCAAGAAAAGGGGGATTACTTTGGTGTATTACAGAGATAATCTGCCAGGCTTCCCTTATGACAGGGATCGGCAACCTTAAACACTCAAAGAGCCACAAAGGTTCTAACCAGAAGCCCCCCTATTCAATTCTGGAGCCGACCAAAGTCCAGGGCCCCCCACCATAGAGTCTCCTCCTAGCGCAGCGTCCTTTTTCCTCTGCCAACCGGAAGTTCGGTTCCCCCACCATAGAGTCTCCTCCTAGCACGGCATCCTTTTTCCTCTGCCAACCGAAGTTCAGTTCCCCCACCATAGAGTCTCCTCCTAGCGCAGTATCCTTTATCCTTTATCTCTCCTAACCAAAAGCCCTATCAATTGTGCACAGAACCGCAGCAGAGGGAAGGAAGGGCCCCATGCAACTCCAGAGCCGCAGGTTGCTGACCCCTGCCTTTTGAGCAATAATGTGATAAGCCAAATATACCACGCAATAAATTTAGCAGCTTGTCAACTCATAAAAGTATTTCTATGGTTTTTTTAGAGTTGCCAACAGAAAGGGAAGGGGAAAGGGGGTTGAAAGAGCTTGGAAACCAAAAGTGCCTTCCATCAATGTTTTCAAAGACAGTAACTAGGTGACTGAAGTTTCTGCCGCACAAAATTTTAACTGGAGAGCATGATTGATGATTCTTGGCTATGGAGGTGTCCCATTGGAGAATAGGAATTATGATACACCCATATGTGCAGGGGTGGGATATGACAGGGTTAACTACTGATTCGGGATTTACGAGCTTCCCTGCACGCTGCGAGCTGCACGCCTGTAAATCGTCATCAGCACGCTTCCGTGCCGAGAAGCAGTCTTTGAAACAGCCCTCTTTTCCTGCTTTTTAAACTGTGGCTGAAGTTGAAAAATCAAGAAATAAAGATTAGGTAAGAGCCCGGGTGGGTGGGCGGGCAAAAACATCAGCAGCCATAAAACCGGTTCTATGTCTGCTACTCTTCACAGCTATCGGTTCTACAGAGATGGACAGAACCAGTAGAAACCCACCCCTGCATATGTGCCCCCCCCCACGCTCGATTTTTTTGCCTTCCTAGGCCCCAGGAAGGCCTTCTGGAAGCAAACCCCACCCCCAGGAGGCTTTCCTGAGGCCTAGGAGGCAAAAAAAAAAAAAAAAAAAAGGCGGGGTTACTGCAAAACAAAAAGATAAAAAGAAGCAACGCCCACCCAAGTCACATGGCCACATCCACCTAGCCATGCCCACAGAACAGGTTGTTTTAAAAATTTGAATCCCACCTCTGAACGCAACTGTGTAAGGCAGGGGTCTCCAACCTTGGCCCCTGGAAGCCTGGCGGACTTCAACTCCCAGAATTCCACAGCCAGCTGGCTGTGGAACTCTGGGAGTTGAAGTCCGCCAGGCTTCCAGGAGCCAAGGTTGGAGACCCCTGGTGTAAGGCGTCAGTCGAGGACTCCCCCGTCCTGAGTCAAGACTGGCCTTTAGGATTTTCTCTCTCCCCTTCCGAAAGGGACTTTGTTTGTGTAAGCCAACCATCCCTGTCAATTGTGCATCCGGTGGAAACAAGAGCAAGGGAGAAAAAAAAAAGCGTGTCTCGATTCAGGATAACAGCCCTGACCCCGGAAGACCCCCCCCCCTCGGTATTGTAAGGAGAGTCATATTATTCTCGCCCAAGGACGGTAACCGCAAGCCACAGGCACTATTAGCATCTGCGGGGGACACAAACACACCCACACGCAGACATGGTGAAATGCTGCCCTTTCAAAATGGTGAGATTTTCCCCGGCTGGGTCAAGACCAACACATTTATGGCGCTGAAGCAGGAGGTCTCCAACTGGCGAAGAGGCAAAAGTTGCTGGGAAGCTCTCAAGGCCCTCTTGCTGGAAGACCGAAACCACGGTTTGAGCGTGGCCCCAAATTCAGGATACCTGAAGAAGGTGACATGACAGGCACGCCAAAAAATAAGCCGTAAATCGGAAGAGAGCAGCAGAATTGGGAGTGAGACCTCTGCCTTGAAAACCATCCCCATACACTGCTCCTCCCCTTCCTCTCCCCTCCTCCTGCTCCTCTCCTCCACTCTTCTGTTTCTTCTCCTCCTCATTACCCTCCTCCTCCTTCCCCTCCTCCTTCTCTCTTCTCCTCCTCCTCTCTCCCCCTTCTTTCTCTTTTCCTCCTTTGCTTCATCCTTCTCCTTCCTCTCTTCCTTCCCCTCCTCCTCCTTCCCCTCCTCTTTTTCTCATACCTCTTTTCTTTCTCCTCCTCCTCCTCCCCTCTTCCTCATTCTCCTTCCTCTGTTCTTCCTCCTCCTTCTCCTCATCTTTTTGTCATCATCTCTTCTCTTCCTCCTCCTCCTTCCTCTTCCCCCAACTCTTCTTCCTCCTCATTCTCTTCCCTCCCCTCATCTTTTTCTCATCACCTCTTCTTCTCTTCTTCCTCTTCCTCCTTTCTTCCTCATTCTCCTTCCTCTGTTCTTCCTCCTCCTTCTCCTCCTTCCCCTCATCTTTTTCTCATCATCTCTTCTCTTCCTTTTCCTCCTTCCCCCAACTCTTCTTCCTCCTCCTCCTTCTCTCCTCCTCCTTTTCTTTCCCTTCCTCCTCCTCCTCAGCTTCCTTCCTTCCTCCTCTTCTCCTCCTCCCAACCACTCCTGCAGCATAGCTTTTAAAGCCAAATTCCCCACCTTCAAAGGAACCTCTGTGTTTGAATCAAGCCAAAAGAAATGTAGCATAAAATCGAGCCAGATCTGCCCAAGATGTCTCTCTTATTAAAAACCCTGCAATCAAACATGTGTGACTGACTTGACACCTTGATCTGAGAGGGATAAGGATGTGGCCATTCTGAACAGGGGAACCCCCTACAAATCTTCCTTGAGTAATTAAAAAAGTCACATCATCTGATCAGGTGAATCAAGGCAGCCACTGAAAAGATATCCATGCAGGTTCTCAGTCCTCCAGGTCACAGTTGTCCCAAAGGTGCTTTTTTTCCCAGGAAGCAACTGGACTTTCTGGTTCTTATTGGAAGACATTTTGCTTCTCATCCAAGAAGATTCCTCAGCTCTGAGGCTCCGGCTTCCCTGTGGATTTTGCTTGTCAGAAGGTCGCAAAAGGGGATCACGTGCCCCAGGGACACTGTGACCGTCATAAATAGGAACCAGTTGCTAGGTGACACTGCCTGTCTGTCTCTTGTTTACAACACAGTCCTTTCAGCAGTTCCAAAAAGGCTCCACACCCATTTGCACCACTTGGGAGACCCTGAGGACACAGATAAACCTCCAGGTGGCCTCAACGACTCTCTAAAAAGGATGCAAATGACTTTGCTGTCTGCAAAGAGTATCAGTCCTTCCATTCCCCACCATCCAGTCAGAGCTGAAGAAGCTTCTTGGAGGAGAAGCGAAATGTCTTCCAAGAAAAACCAGAAAGCCCAGTTGCTGCTTCAACAAAGCACCTTTGGGACAACTCACGACCTGGATGACGGAGAACCTCCATAGGTGTTCCACAGGTGAATTCTTCTCACTGTCAGGAAATTCCTCCTGAGTTCTAGGTTGCTTCTCTCCTGGATGAGTTTCCATCCTTTGCTTCTTGTCCTGCCTTCAGGGGCTTTGGAGAATAGGGGGACCCCTTCTTCTCTGGGGCAGCCCCTCAAATATTGGAAGACTTTGATCATGTGTCTCACCTGGTCCTTCTTTCAATTGAAGTGGACAGACCCAATCCCTGCAACTCTTGGGTCATCCAATTCCACTTCTGCAGCGGGCAAGGAGACCGACTCAAGCATCTAGGAGAGCTGACTTATTACTAGCAGAATAACAGAATTGGAAGGGACCTTGGAGGTCATCTAGTCCAACCCCCCGCTCAAGCAGGAAACCCTTAACCATTCCAGGCAAATGGTTGTCCAATCTCTTCTTGAAAACTTCCAGTGATGATGGACCCACAACTTCTGGAGGCAAGTTGTTCCACTGATTAATTGTTCTGACTTTTAGGAAGCTTCTCCTGTGACTCTCACAAATAAAACTCCAAGTGGCCTCAACGACCCTCTAAAAGGATGGAAATGACCAGCTGTCTGCAAAGAATATCAATCCTTTCATTTCCCCACCATGCAGTCAGAGCTGAAGAAGCTTCTTGGAGGAGAAGCGAAATGTCTTCCAATAAAAGCCAGAAAGTCTAGTTGCCTCTTGAGAAAAAGCATCTTTGGGACAATATTGGAAAGACAAAAACTCAAGGCAGAGACTTGGATAAAGTCCTTTGGCTAAGATCTAACATAGATTTTGTTATATCAGCCGATTAACAGATAATCAGAGTTGGAAAGGGACCTTGTAGGTCATCTAGTCCAACACCCCCCACCCACCCAAGCAGGAGACCCGACACCATTTTTGACAGATGGGAGTCCAATCTCTTCTTGAAAGCTTCCAATGATGAAGCTCCCACAACTTCTGAATAACAGAATAATAACAAGTTAACAGAGGTCGGAAAGGGACCTTGTAGGTCATCTAGTCCAACCCCCTGCCCAAGCGGGAGAACCTACACCATTCCTGGCAAATGGCAGTCCAAATCTCTTCTTGAAAGCCTCCAGGGATGAAGCTCCCACAACTTCCGAGGGCAACTTCTGCTCCATGGGTTGATTGTTCTCACTGTCAGAAAGTTTCTCCTTATTTCCAGTTTAAATCTCTCCTTGTTCAATTTCCATCCATTATTCCTTGCCTGGCCTTCAAAGGTGCTTTGGAAAATAGCTTGACCACTTCCTTCTCTCTGGGGCAGCCCCCCAAATATTGGAAGACTGCTCTCCTGTCTCCCCTCGTCCTTCTCTTCATTAGACTAGTCGTGCCCAGTTCCTGCAACCGTTCTTCGTATGTTTTAGCCTCCAGTCCCCTCATCATCCTGGTTGCTCTTCTCTGTACTTTTTCTGGAGTCTCAACCTCTTTTTTATAGTGTGTTGACCAAAACCGCCCCCCCCACCAAAAAAAAATCTACCCTAGGCATTGCAAAACGATTCAAAATAAGATTGCCTAAGCTAATAGTCAGCCTCACAATTTATGGAAATTAAGGCCATAACTTGAGATGGGGCTCCAAATAGCACACATTTTTCTTCTTCTAAACACTGCATTTACAAAACAGTATTTCAAGGCTTTCCACTTTTATTTTTGGTTTTGTTTCTTGATAATCCCAGATTCTAAATTTGTCTTCTCCGCCGGCAGAGCGCAAGATGCTTAAATTTTAAGTGAGCTCCCTGCCATGTTTGCACCAAGTCTCGCCCAAAATGTCAGAGCCAATTTAAAACCTTGCAACAGCTTTGCAGCCGATGAGGCTGCTTTTTCTCTCGGGGCGCTCGATGTCTTGTTTCATATTATATTTCAAGCGAATGTTTTATGTGCGTTTTAAACCGATGGGGAGGGAAAAACAGGACCATGGGGAAGAAAGAGGCAGCAAATCCCACAGAAGAAAGTCAATGAGGAGTGTTTGGGTGGCACAAATTACTCCAAGCCATAAATCCAGTCCTATCAGTGAGATCTAGGGGAGTCTTACCAGTAGACTAGGGGAGACATGATAGCAGTGCTCCAATATCTCAGGGACTGCCCCAAAGAAGAGGGAGTCAAGCTCTTCTCCAAAGCCCCTGAAGGCAGGACAAGAAATAATGGATGGAAACTAATCAAAGAGAGAAGCAACTTAGAACTAGGAAGGAATTTCCTGACAGTGAGAAGAATTAACCAGTGAAGCAATTTGCCTCCAGAAGTTGTGAATGCTCCAACACTGAAAGTTTTAAGATTTTATTGATGTATTTATTTCTTTATGTATTGATGTATTTATTTATTTAGTCAAGCATGCGTTCTCTTTTCCTCCTCCTCTTTTCCTCCTTCCTCCTCTTCCCTCCTCTTCCTCCTTCTTCCCCTTCTTCTTTTCTTCTTCCCCTCCTCCTCCTCCTCCTCCTCTGCAAACCCCTCTCTCTTCTAGCACTGATGACGTTGGATCATGAAATATTTGCAATCAAACAATCGAGCAGGAAGCCACTCTTCAGTGCCACTTATCTAATTCCAAGCAGTGCTGGCCATTACTTGAAAAGATTCCTGCGCGTGGGCTTTTAGCAATAAAGCAGCTTTAAGTTGAATCTTATGGAATGGACCTGGTCTTTCAAGGCTGGACAAAAACAGAGATATAGGTAGTATCTGAGGGGCTGCCCCAAAGGAGAAGGGAGTCAAGCTATTCTCCAAAGCCCCTGAGGGCAGGAGGACTACCTATATCTCTGTTTTTCTTGCTGAGTGAGACAGTTATTAAAATGAATTTTTGCCCCCATTTTATGACCTGTCGTGCCAACAATTGCTAAGCGAATCACTGCAGTCGTCAAATTAGCCACACGGTTTTAACCGTGAATCTGGTTTCCCTATTGACTTCATTTGTCAGAAGGTCACAAAACAGGATCTCAGGATCCCGGCACACTGCAACCATTATAAATATGAAGCAGTTGCCAAGAATCTGCAATTTTGATCACGGGGGGATGTTGCAAAAGTCATAAAGTGTGAAAAATGGTTGTACATCCCTGTTTTCCACTGCTGTTGTAATTTTGAACGGTCACTAAAGGAACGGTTGCAAGCAGAGTGGTTGCGGTGGCCTAGAGTTGGAGCTCCAGCCTCACAATCCGGAGGCTGTGAGTTCGATCCTAGGTTAAGAGGCAGATATTTGGAATATCTCTGGGCACGGGTGAGAATAGATGTGCTGAACAAAACTCTCCATTGGTGACAGGAAGGGCACCCAGCCAGTAAAACATTCAGTTCCATTCAAACCCAGTTCAGGTAGTTGGTGTGAGAGAAAGAGGGCGAAGATGGCTCCTCCTCAATAGTTCCCAGAGTGAATTCTTCAGGCATATAATAATCTACTTCAGTCTGGCAAGATGCAGTCTATAGGAATGGAACAAGAAAGAAATCTGCTTGGAAGAATCGCCATATGTCTTTCTTGGGTTCGGAAGTTCGACATCTTGACCACTCCATCCATTATATCAGAAGAAGAGGACCACTTTTTCGCACCACTTCGCCTGCTCACCCCATTCCACTCGTTCCACCCTGCCATCTCGACGCTGTTTAGTTCCAACTGACGGAGCCTCCCAAATGTTAAGAAAGAGATGCTTTGTTATCTGGTTTCCGTGGCAACCTGAGAAAGCCATCAAAACAGACGCCAATGTTGTGTGCTGTAGATCAAGATCCTTGGCAGATGATTGCAGCTCGACAGATTGGCATCTCTCCCGCCCGAGCTCCAAAGTGTTCCCACACAAGAAGACTGTATTGCCATCGCCTCGTGTGGCCTTCGAAACACAAAAGCAAGCAAAGCAACGCAGGAGGATGTTTATTGGGAAGACAAGCCAGCATGTGCAGCGCTCCAGCATCAGAAGAACAAGGTTCGCTGATGGTTAGGTGCTAGAGGTTAAGGCACCGGGCTAGAAAAAATAAAGGAGACTGGAAGTTCTAGTTCTACTTAGGCGTGAAAGCCACCTGGGTGAGTTTGGGCCAATTTCTCAAATCAGGAGACTGGGAATTCTAGTCCCACTTTTAACATGAATGCTGGCTGGGTGACTCTGGACCAATCACCAGGAGACTGGGAATTCTAGTCCCATTTTTAATCAACCAATGGAACAGCTTGCCCTCGGAAGTTGTGGGAGCGCCATCGCTTGAGACTTTCAAGAAGAGATTGGACTGCCATTTGTCAGAAACGGTGTAGGGTCTCCTGCTAGGGCAGGGGGATTGGACTAGATGACCTACAGTGTCCCTTTCAACTCCGATTATCTGTTATTATCTGTTTTAACATGAAAGCCGGCTGGGTGATTTTGGGCCAATCATCAGGAGACGGTGAGTTCTAGTCCCGCCTTAGGCATGGAAGCCGGCTGGGTGACTTTGGGCCAATCACCAGGAGACTGTGAGTTCTAGTCCCGCCTTAGACATGGAAGCCAATTGGGTGACTTTGGGCCAATCATCAGGAGATGGTGAGTTCTAATCCTGCCTTAGGCATGGAAGCTGCTTGGGTGACTTTGGGCCAATCATCAGGAGACAGTGAGTTCTAGTCCTGCCTTCGGCATGGAAGCCGGTTGGGAGACTTTGGGCCAATCATCAGGAGATGGTGAGTTCTAGTCCCGCCTTAGGCATGGAAGCCGGCTGGGTGACTTTGGGCCAATCATCAGGAGATGGTGAGTTCTAGTCCTGCCTTAGGCATGGAAGCCAATTGGGTGACTTTGGGCCAATCACCAGGAAACTGTGAGTTCTAGTCCCGCCTTAGACATGGAAGCCAATTGGGTGACTTTGGGCCAATCATCAGGAGATGGTGAGTTCTAATCCTGCCTTAGGCATGGAAACTGCTTGGGTGACTTTGGGCCAATCATCAGGAGACAGTGAGTTCTAGTCCTGCCTTCAGCATGAAAGCCAGTTGGGAGACTTTGGCCAATCATCAGGAGATGGTGAGTTCTAGTTCCGCCTTCGGCATGGAAGCCGGTTGGCAGACTTTGGGCCAATCATCAGGAGATGGTGAGTTCTAGTCCCGCCTTAGGCATGGAAGCCGGCTGGGTGACTTTGGGCCAATCATCAGGAGATGGTAAGTTCTAGTCCTGCCTTAGGCATGGAAGCCATTTGGGTGACTTTGGGCCAATCACCAGGAGACAGTGAGTTCTAGTCCCGCCTTAGGCATGGAAGCCAATTGGGTGACTTTGGGTCAATCACCAGGATACAGTGAGTTCTAGTCCTGCCTTAGACATGGAAGCCAATTGGGTGACTTTGGGCCAATCACCAGGAGACTGTGAGTTCTAGTCCCGCCTTAGACATGGAAGCCAATTGGGTGACTTTGGGCCAATCATCAGGAGATGGTGAGTTCTAGTCCTGCCTTCAGCATGGAAGCCGGTTGGGAGACTTTGGCCAATCATCAGGAGACGGTGAGTTCTAGTCCCGCCTTCGGCATGGAAGCCAGCTGGGTGACTTTGGGCCAATCATCAGGAGACGGTGAGTTCTAGTCCTGCCTTAGGCATGGAAGCCGGTTGGGAGACTCTGGGCCAATTATCAGGAGACGGTGAGTTCTAGTCCCGCCTTCGGCATGGAAGCTGGTTGGGAGACTTTGGGCCAATCACCAGAAGACTGTGAGTTCTAGTCCCACCTTAGGCATAAAAGGCAGCTGGGTGACTTTGGACCAATCACCAGGAGACGGTGAGTGTCTGTTACCCCTCTTAAGAATTAAGCCTGGTATAATAACAACTCTTCAGAACTTGGTAGCTGAAAATAAGTCAATACATTGTGAATCTGGCCTGCCAATTAGCCACTCTCCATTCGGCGGTGTTCTGCTCACTGTTCTCCCCGCGTTGCCTTTCTGACAACTGCGTCATTAACTCCCAACGCAGACAATCACTCCCCCATCGTTCCAAACTGCATACACTTCCATTAAGCTGTCTTTCGAATTTGCTTAGTGGCCACCGACTGCATCCAACTTCGTGGGAGGAAGAAGGGGAAATTGAGCTACAGGTTATTCTTGCCTGAAATTCAATCAATTGCCATCATGAAGCCCCACGGTGCTTCCGCACACAGGGGAGAGGTAGCTCTCCTGCGGACTCTGCAAATCCAAAAACCAGTCTCACCCTATTCATTTCTCATCTCCCAATTACAAGGAGTGTGTCCTCGACGTCTTTTAATAAGCATTCAAAGTGACAAACCTCTCTCTCTCTTTACATTAAAAGAAGTGACGCGATAGCAGTCTTCCAGTATCTGAGGGGCTGCCCCAAAGGAGAAGGGAGTCAAGCTATTCTCCAAAGCCCCTGAGGGCAGGACAAGAAGCAACGGGTGGAAACTCATCCAGGAGAGAAGCAACTTGGAACTAAGGAGGCATTTCCTGACAGTGAGAACAATTAACCAGTGGAACAGCTTGCCTCCAGAAGTCGTGGGTGCTCCATCACTGGAGGTTTTTAAAGAAAAGACTGGACAGCTATTTGCCTGAAATGATATAAGGTCTCCTGCTTGAGCAGGGGGTTGGACTAGAAGACCTCCAAGGTCCCTTCCAACTCCGTGATTCTATATTATATATTTTCTCTCTCTCTCTCTCTCTCTCTCTCTCTCTCTCTCTCCATCCCTCCCTCACACATACACTGTCAACATAAAATATTTCCATGGTCTTTTTTAGAGTTGTCAACAGAAAGAGAGGGGGAGAAAGGGGTTTGAAAGAGCAGTGCAGCAGTTTGGAAATCAAAAGCGCATTCCATATATAGTTTTTCAACGATAGTAACTAGGTGACTGAAGTTTCTGTAGAGCAAAATTCTAACTGGAGAACATGACTGAGAACTCTGGGCTATGGATGTGTCCCATTGGAGGATATGAATTATGATACCCCCAGAGGATGGAGGGAAAACCAGGGTCAAGGGGGACCATGAATGATGTGCCTCAGAGTCGGCTACACCCGGACAGTGCCGGACATGTTAACTCCCAATAAATCCTTTTGAAGTTTTGGACGTTTGGCTGGAGACTCATGATTTAATTGGAGTAACTGCCGGAATCCTGATATGCACACTCACTTACTCACTCCCACACACAAACATACTCACATGAGTTTAAATTTTAAAACTAGATTTTATTCATCACGAAGGTGATTTTTTTTTAAGCGGCAACAGGATTTTCTTTGTTTTTCCTTGAAGACGTTTCATGTCTCATCCAAGAAGCCCCTTCAGTTCTGACCTAATGGTGGAGGATGGAAAGATTTATATGCCTTGCAGTTGTCTGGACGTTAGCACTCTCTCTGAGAATTGTTGAGGCCACTTGAAAGTTTAACTGTGCCCGCAGGGTTCTTGACTCTGCAATAAATCTTTCCATTTTCCACCATTCAGTCAGAACTGAAGAAGCTTCTTAGATGAGAAGTGAAATGTCTTCAAGGAAAATCCAGTTTGCCTTTTGAAAAAGCATCTTTGGGACAACCATGGCCTGGATGACTGAGAAGTTCCACAGACATGTAAAATGTGTTTCTTTTTATGTGAAAAACAAACTGATAAAACTTTAGGATGCCTTCCCATTATGATGGCTACTACTCGGATGTCATTGTTATGCATCTATGTCCAGGTTCATTTACAAAGATACCAGGAAGCAGGGAAGCTGGAAATTCCAACTGGGATTTGCCAGGATTTGCCACCCAAGGCAGGCAATAGTTTCGTGCTGTCATCTCCGATTGTCTCTTCTGTTCCACTGAGTTAGTTTGGCATCAGTGCCAGTCAGTTATCACTGCAAGAGACATCTTCTCTTCCAAGGCGCCAACAATTTCAAATGGTGCAGAAAAACACAGAGTTGCACAAATGCCATCACACGTACTTGGTTACTGTTTAGGATGAAGCTTTAGAGGATAAATCCAAGGCCATAAAGAGAGAAGGAGGGAGGGAGGGAGAGAAGGGAGGGAGGGAGGGAGGGAGGGAGGGAGGGAGGAAGGAAGGAAGGAAGGAAGGAAGGAAGGAAGGAAGGAAGGAAGGAAGGAAGGAAGAAAGGAAGGAAGGAAGGAGAATGGGAGGGAGGGAAAGAAGGAGAATGAAGGAAGAGAGGGAGGGAGGGAGGGAGGGAAAGGAGGATTAGGCACAGGGACAGGAAGAGAGAGGAAAGGAAGGAAGGAGAATTGGAGGGAGGCAAAGAAGAAGGAAGAAAGGAAGGAAAGAAGGAAGAAAAGGAGAGGGAGGAATGAAAGGAGGGAGGGAGGAGAAAGAGATGAGAGAAGGAAGGGAAGGGAAGGAAGGGAGAGGAGGTTGAGGCACAAGCACAGAACAGAGAGGGAAGGAGGGAAGGAAAGAGAATGTAAGGGAGGGAAAGAAGGAAGGAAGGAAAGAGTGAAGGAAAAAGGGGAAAGGGTAGGGAGGAGAGAGAGATGAAAGAAGGAAGGAAGGAAGGAAAGAGAATGTGAGAGAGGGAAAGGAGAATGAAGGAAGGAAGGAGGGAGGGAGGGAAGGAAGGAAGGGGGAGGGAGGATAGACAGGAGGGAGGAGAAAGAAGAGAGAAGGAAGGGAAGGAAGGATGGATGGAGAGAAAGCAAAAGGAGAGAAGGAAGGGAAGCAAAGAAAAAAAGTAGAGTATGGGAAGAAGGGAGGGAGGGAGGAAAGGGGAGGGAAGTAAAAAAGGAGGGAGAAAGTAAGGGAGGAGAAAGAGATAGAAGGAAGGGAAGGAAGGAGAGGAGGAAAGAAAGGAGGGAAGGAGGGAGAAAGAGATCAGTGAAGGAGAGAAGGAAGGAAGGAAGGAAGGAAGGAAGGAAGGAAGGAAGGAAGGAAGGAAGGAAGGAAGAAAATGGAATGATTCTCTGCTTTAGCCAATCAGAACATGTTGATTCAATAACGAAACGAAGAAACCCAAAGCCGATAAAAGCATCAGAAAAGCTCCTTGGAAAAGCTTTATAGATAAAAGGATTCACCCGCTTGAAATAAACATCTACAGTATATCTCATGGCAAATTCTATGTTTCCTTCTGTGATTCTTCAATTTGAAGGACCACCCAAACTCAAGTAGATCCCTGGCATTCCACCGGGGGGCGGGTTGGGGGGCTTTCCCATACAAGCAGGAACCCCCTTCGATCCTGCTTAAGCTTTTCTCAGATCAAGCCAAGGTTAGCCAGATGTTGCCATCTGCTGTAGGCAGGGCTTCCTAGGAAAGCACCAGTTGGAAAACCTCTGGAACCACACACACACACAAAAGAAAAAATAAGAAGCCACGCCCACCCAGTCAAATGGCCACGGCCATCTAGCCATGCCCAAAGCACCGGTTGTTTAAATATTTGAGTCCTACCCCTGACTTTAAGGATCATTCAAATTTAAAACCACAAAGGCACAGAAGGAAAAGGGACTTTGGATCATTTTTCCCACTTAACGACAATGGCAGCCTCCCCGTGGTCACACAATCAAAATTCAGGCATTTGGCCACTGACTCATATTTATGATGGCCGCAGTGTCCCGGGGTCATGTGATTCGGCTTTTGCAACCTTCAGACGGGCAAAACCAATGGGGAGGCTAGTGGGAGGACCCAAAGGGGCATGGCACAAAAGCAACCAAGTCCCAAAAGTAGGTAAAGTTCCTTGAATTCCTCCAACTTGGCCCCCAATGTCCAGTTATCATTGGCTGGAGAAAAAACTCTCCCAAGAACAGTCTTTAAAGGGAAGAAATTCAGTCCGAACCCAAAGTTCATCTAAATTATAAATAAAAACCAACACAAACCACGCTGCAGCAATTAACCAGACAGGGCAGTATAAGGAATTGCAGATGTCAAAACATAATGAAACACACACAGCTGGGAGGACGCCAGAACTCAGATAACAATTTTTGACAAACCAAAGTAATTTCACACTTTGCTTCCAGCAACTTTGCCACGCGCAGTTTGCCCATGAAGGGGACCAGGGCCCTTTCCTCCCCTATAAACCATGTTGCTCCCTTATCCATTCCTCCCTGAATGCCCTAGGATGAAGAGGGGATGGGCCTGGGTCTTCCTCAGAATGCTCAGCTGGCCTGTGGCCTTCCCCAGTTTCCTCCACAACCTCCGGAGCCACACTCCCACTCCCTGCCAGCTGTTCCAGCTCTCCCTCAGAATCAGACTCCAACAGGGGCGTGAGGGCCAGATTCGCTTAACAACCGTGTGACTAACTTCATGACTGCGGTGATTCACTTAACATCAGGAAAGGTCATAAAAACAGAGCAAGACTCACTCAACAAAGCTCTCGCTTAGCAACATTAATTTTGAGCTTAGTTGTGGTCATAAGTCAGAGTGCGCCCGGATATTCAGTTCTGCATGCAAGGAAGGTAAGCACTAACCTTGCCCAGTATTGTGTGTAGTATTGTGTGTGCTATTGTGTGGCTAGACAACATGGCATTTGTGAAGCAAATTAAGTGTGTTATAGAGTGGGTGCACGTACTTTTGGCATGCGACGTGGAAAAGGTTCGCCATCACTGGACTAGCCATTTCTGTACGAATAGTTCTATATAATCATAAAATCAGAATTTTATTTTTTCCCCCTCAGCTGGAACACAACATCTAGCAACTGTTTAACAAGTAGAAACTAAAATGGATATATTCCTTTTCTTGAATTAAAGCAGGATTTGTTCCTCTTTGATAATTCCGTTTTTCCATCCATTCGTCCTTCCATTGCGGGAACTGATGCATCTTTCCATTTTGGTGCATATGGGTAGTTCTCGCCTTACGACCACCATTGAGCCCCACATTTCTGCTGCTCAGCGAGACATTTGGCCCATTTTATGACCTTTCTGGCTACTGTTGTTAAGGGAATTACTGCAGTGGTTAAGTTAGAGATACAGTTGTTAAGTGAATTGGGCTTCCCCCGTTGACTTGGCCTGTCGGAAGGTTGCAAAAGGGGATCGCGTGACTCCCTCTAAGACACAGCAACCGTCATGAATATGAACCATTTGCCAAGCATCACAATTCTGATCCCGTGACCAAGGGGATGTTGCAACGGTCATAAGTGTGCAAAACGGTCATAAGTCACTGTCATCAGTGTCATTCTAACTTTGAATGGTCGCTAAACTTTATCGGAAGTCGAGGACTACGTATATAGGTTTCTTGGCTGCCATGGGCATGTACAATAACGAGGTTCCCCGTGTATATTTCGACTTTATTTTAATCCCAATGTGCCAAGATTGGCTAGTCTAAAGAAAAGAAAAATTGGGGTGACATGAGAGCAGTCTTCCAGAATTTGAGGGGCTGCCACAAAGAGGAGGGGGTCAAATTATTCTCCAAAGCACCAAAGGGCAGCGCAAGAAACTATGATTGGAAATTAATCATGGAAATCATGGGTGATCCATAACTGGAGGTTTTTAAGACGAAACTGGACAATCACTTGTCTGAGACAGTATAGGTTCTCCTGCTTGAGCAGGAGGCTGGACTAGAAGACCTCCAAGGTCCCTTCCAACTCTTATTCTATTCTATTCTATTTTCTATTCTATTCTCTATTCTGTTCTATTCTCTATTCTATTTTCTATTCTATTCTGTTCTGTTTTGTTCTATTCTATTCTCTGTTCTATTCTATTTTCTAGTCTATTCTCTATTCTATTCTCTATTCTATTCTCTATTCTATTTTATTCTCTATTCTATTCTCTATTCTATTCTATTCTATATTCTATTCTCTATTCTATTCTCTATTCTCTATTCTCTTATTCTATTCTCTATTCTATTTTATTCTCTATTTTATTCTCTATTTTATTCTCTATTTTATTCTCTATTCTATTCTATTCTATTCTATTCTATTCTCTATTTTATTCTCTATTCTATTCTATTCTCTATTCTATTCTATTTTCTGTTCTATTCTATGTTCCGTTCCATTCGATTCCATTCCCAATTTCCAATTCCTATTCCTTTTCCTATTCCATTCTTTTCTGAGAGAAGCAACTGGAATTAAGGAGAAATTCCCTAACAGCGAGGACAATTAACCAATGGAATAGCTTGCCTTCAAAAGTTGTGGGCACTCCATCACTGGAGATTTGTTCTCCTGCTTGAGAAAAAGGCTGGACTAGAAGACCTCCAAGGTCCCTTCCAAGGTCTACTCTATTCTAAGATCATTGTCAATCTCTCAGGGAAAGAGGAAAACCATTTCTGCAAGAAACATTGGAAGCAAACTGGCCCCAAGCCCCCATCCAAGCCGCTATCGTAACAAATTGGAAATCAGATAGATTCTTCCCCCCCTTCCCCCCCCCCTTCGGCTCGTTGTTTTTCTGCAAACGATGGATTTGTGGGGGGAAAACGAAAGAGTGTGGCTGTGCCGTATCATGAGACTGCAGGGACGAAAGAGCAAGCTTGACTTGGCTAATCATTTCCAGTTATTTTTCTGAGCCGGTTCGCACAAATACGCCAAAGGACAGGCACAGAGATGAACTCTAGGATTGGCACCCGGCAAGTCCTGGAGGTTAATTAAGAAAAACTGAAATCCTAGGAGGCCAGGAGGCCGAAGACGTGTTTCAAATAGCAATGGGAGGCATGGCAGGGATAAAAAAAGAAAACTGACCCCTGAGGAAATATCTTCCTTTTCCCTGTGCTTCCTGTTTTGTTGCATAAAACAACAACAAAAAACCCAAAAATGAGGATCCGATTGTACAGTGATTGGTCTCATTCGGGACAATGATGAATCCGCATACAGATGGAAGGTTGCACAATTTGCTGTGCGGTGTAACCAGAACAATCTGGAACTGAACACACTCAAAACCGTAGAAATGGTGATAGATTTTAGGAGAAACCCTCCCGTACTACCACCTCTTACAACACTAGACAACACAATATCAACAGCAGAGACCTTCACATTTCTAGGTTCTACTATATCACAAGACCTAAAATAGACACCTAACATCAAAAACATCATCAAAAAAGCACAACAAAGGGCTTCCGGTTTCGCGTGGCTTCGGGGCAGCAGAAATTCGCGACAGCTCGCGATTCCTGCTGCGCTAGCCGTCGAGGTACCCCCGATCCAGATGGGTCAGGGGGATATGGCTGCCCTGTAGGGACAGCTGAAGAGAGAGGGGAGTCGGATAGGGGGGTGGGGGTGTCGCAGACCCCCCCCTTTGCCGGAAAAACCCCTTTTTCCCAAGGCGGTGGAGCGGCGGTCAGCAATGGCCGCCACGAAGAAGCCAGCAACCGGGTAAGATTGCGCTGGAGGAGAAGAGTGAAAGTGATGTCTGAGCCGGGTCAAGTAACATCCTTTAAATTGCCTGGAACTGAGCTGTTTGAATTGCCGGAGGATACATTGTATCCCTAAGAAGAGCGAAAGCGGCGGAGAAGCTGTTAAAGGGAACTTTTTATTTTTTTTCTTCACTCTCCCACCCCATGGAAACAGCAGAAATGTTTGGATATATTGGACATTGAAAGTGAATTGTTTTGAGAGTTGAAGCTAAGGGACAAAAGGATTTTTGGACATTGAAAAATTTAAGAAATTGGAAAACCCTTGTTGGAGGTATGGACTTTTGATTATTTAAAATCGATATCGCAAGTGGGAAGGGAGAGGAGAAAAAATTGGAGCAGAAGCTGAAAAAGGAGGAGATTGCCTAGAATCCCAAAGAAAGATATATGGTAATTGGACCTCTTTGATTAAACATTAGCCCCAGAAAGAGAAAGAGAAGAAGGAAGAAAAGTATTAACTTTTGGAACTTTTTTTTTGAATTGTTTTTGATTAAAAATACTTGTGATTGTTTTGGGAAAAGTTTCTCTTTTCATAATGGCATCGCTTGTGGATGAACTAAAGGCTGAATATCAAAAATATAAAAAGGAAGATACTTTGGGCGCTTTGTTTCAATTTTTAGAAATGGCGTTATGTACTTATGAAAAGTTGATTACGCAGCAGAAGGACTGGGACAAGGAAGAAGAGGAAGAAGAAGCCATCTTTGATGAACAATGGGTCCTTTCCGGAGAGGAGGAGAAAAAGGATTTTAAGAAAAGGGGATTTTAAGAATTATAAAAACAACCAAAGAAGAGAAAAATGAGCGAAAAGGTGGAGGCAAGGTTAGAAAGCAAAGGAAAAGGAGTAAGAAAAGGGAGGAGGAAAAACAAAGGGGTAAAAAGGGCAAGGAGAAGAATAAGCAAGAGAGAAAGGGGGGGGGGAGAAGCCTCAATGGGGGGAAGCAAGATCTAAAGAAAAAAAGTTTATTTAGAGACAATGGGTGAATTTAATTTAGGATAAAAGAGGGATTCTGGAGGGTATATAAGATTGTGTTTTTATATGTGTGTTTAGAGTATAAAATTTATTATGTAATTTTAGAATCTTTTAAACAGAATCCCAAGAAAAATTGTTATACGAAGTACTTTTAAGTTAGGGTAATGAGTTATAGACGTTACTCCAATTGGTGTAGAGGAGAAGTATAATAAAAGAAAAAAGATGAATGGATAGTTGGAAATAGAACAGACAAAGAATGTTATTGAAAATGGTAATAAGATATGAAAAGATATATAAAGGTTTTGTTATGGTTTTTTTTTTGGATTTTGTATATTGATAAAAGGCAATAAAATTTTAATTAACAAGAAATAATTTGGATGAAAAGGAGAAGTAGGGATAAGATATGAAGTTAAATAGATAAAGTATTGATACTATAATTTGGAATTGTTATGTTCTATTGGTTTTTTATTATTATTTTTTCCTAGAAAAGAATTTATAAGCTGTTATGCCTTGATTTTTTGTGCATTGTTTTTTTAAAATGATAAAAATGGTTTATATATATATATAAAAAAATGAAAATGATAATAAGATATGGAAGGATATACAAAGTGAATATGATGTTTGAATTTGTGTCTGTGAGAAGAGTTTTAACACGGGATCAGACAAACTTCAGAAAAGATCTTTTAGTTTTGTTTATGTTTTGTGTTTTGTATGTTTGTGTATTGTGTTTTCTGTAAAAATTAATAAAATTTGTTTTAAAAAAAAAAAAAAAGCACAACAAAGAATGTTCTTTCTGCGCCAACTCAGAAAGCTCAAACTGCCCAGGAAGCTGCTGATCCAGTTCTACGGAGGAATCATTGAGTCTGTCATCTGCAACTCTATAACTGTCCGGTTTGGTTCTGCAACCCCACAAAACAGACACAGACTTCAGAGGGTAATTACAACTACAGGAAAAACAATGGCTACCAACCTGCCTTCCATGTATCCTGCACGAGTCCAAAAGAGGGCTGTGAAAATATCTACAGACCCCTCACATCCTGGACATAAACTTTTCCCAACTCCTTCTCTCAGAATGACACTGCAGAGCACTGCACACCAGAATAACTAGACACAAGGGGAGTTTTTCCCCAAACGCCATCATTCTGCTAAACAAATAATTCCCTCAACACTGTTGAACTATTTACAAAGTCTGCACTAATATTACTATTCATCTTCTCATCACTCCTTATCACCCATCCCTTCCCACTTGTGACTGTATGACTGTAACTTTGTCACTTGTATCCTTACGATTTATATGGACTGTTTCCTAGTATGATTTGATTGCTTATTGTACCCCATGACCATCATTAAGTGTTGTCCCTTATGATTCTTGACTCTTGACGAATGTCTCTTTTCTTTTTATGTACACTGAGAGCATTTGCACCAAGACAAATTCCTTGTGTGTCCAATCACACTTGGCCAATAAAAGAATTCTATTCTATTCTATTCTATTCTATTCTATTCTATTCTATTCTATTCTATTCTATTCTATTCTTATTGTACCCTATGACTATCATTAAGTGTTGTCCCTGATGATTCTTGACTCTTGACAAATGTATCTTTTCTTTTATGTACACTGAGAGCATTTGCACCAAAGAGAAATTCCTTGTGTGTCCAATCACACTTGGCCAATAAAAGAATTCTATTCTATTCTATTCCATTTTTCTATTCTATTCTATTCCTATTCCATTATTCTATTCTATTCTATTCTATTCTATTCTATTCTATTCTTATTGTACCCTATGACTATTATTAAGTGTTGTCCCTTATGATTCTTGACTCTTGACAAATGTATCTTTTCTTTTTATGTATACTGAGAGCATTTGCACCAAGACAAATTCCTTGTGTGTCCAATCACACTTGGCCAATAAAGAATTCTTTTCTATTCTATTCTATTCTATTCTTATTGTACCCTATGACTATCATTAAGTGTTGTACCTGATGATTCTTGACTCTTGACGAATGTCTCTTTTCTTTTATGTACACTGAGAGCATTTGCACCAAAGACAAATTCCTTGTGTGTCCAATTACACTTGGCCAATAAAGAATTCTATTCTATTCTATTCTATTCTATTCTATTCTATTCTATTCTGTTCTATTCTATCCCATCCCATCCCATCCCATTCTCATTGTACCCTATGACTAGCATTAAGTGTTGTCCCTTATGATTCTTGACTCTTGACAAATGTCTCTTTTCTTTTATGTACACTGAGAGCATTTGCACCAAAGACAAATTCCTTGTGTGTCCAATCACACTTGGCCAATAAATAATTCTATTCTATTCTATTCTATTCTATTCTATTCTAGTCTAGTCTATTCTTCATTTATTCTATTCTATTCTTCATTTATTCTATTCTATTCATCTATTCTATTCTATTCTATTCTTCATTTATTCTATTCTAGTCTATTCTTCATTTATTCTATTCTATTCTATTCTATTCTATCTACAGGCAGGGGTGGGCTGCTTCTGGTTCGCACTGGTTTGGGTGAACCGGTTGTTAATTTTATGGCCAGTTGGTAAACCGGCAAATCCCTCCGCTGGCTGACCCCGCCCACCCTGCCCCTCCTAGAAGTCCTCATGCAGCCTGTTTTGGATGGCAGGTAAGTGCAGAGCGTGCACAGAGGCTCGGGGAGGGCGAAAAATGGGCCTCCTGGAAGTTCCAGAAGGCCAGAAATGGGCCAGTTTCCAGCGACCAGAGAGCCTCCGGAGCCTGGGGAGGCCAAAAATGGGCCTCTGTGGCCTGTTTTCCCTCCCAGGATGGTGCAGGAGGCCAACTAGGCCACACCCACCATGGCCACGCCCACCCAGCAACCGGGTAGAGGACCAGTTGTTACATTTTTGGGAGCCCACCCCTGTGTACAGGTCTTTCTTGACTTACAATGGTTCATTTAGTGACGGTTCCAAAGTTACAACTGGCACTGAAAAAAGGGGACTTAGGGACTTTCTTCGCACATATGACCGATGCATCATCCCCATGGTCACCGGATCAAAATTCAGATGCTTGGCAACTGACTCATATTCACGACGGTTGCAGCGTCCTGGAGGGTCACGTGCTCCCCTTTTGCAACTTTCTGATGAGCAAAATCCATGGGGAAACCTGATTCGCTTAACAACCGTGTGACAAATTTAACAACGGCAGTGATTCAGTTAGCGGCTGTGGCAAGAACAAGTCGCAAAACGGGGCAAAACCCACGTTACACGTCTTGCTTTGCAACACCAATTTGGGGTTCAAAAGAAAAGACCCGAACATGCCAAGACCTACATACACACACATATGGCTGCCCAACTCACTCCTGGTTACTCTAGACAGCTTGCAGAAATAAAACCCCAATAAACTCCCACTCCCCAGGCAACAAAAGCCAAACCAACCACTTAGTGGGCTCCATATCACTCTGGGGTCCTCAGGCCCACTGGCAAAAACATGAGCTTGGGTCCATTCAAAGGGGGTTCAACATGGGGGGCAATTTTATCTGCACAAAGAAGAAGTTCCAGAGGGAGGCAGCCATCATGGAGAAGGTCCCATGAGATGGACCTCCTTTAGAGAGGAGACACATAACATCCCCTGCCTCCCTGCTCCGGAGGGTTAGGTAGATCCTAATATATATATGTTTTCGTAGATTTTCACGGGTACAGGTCTTGGCGTGTTCGGGTCTTTTCCCGTGTAAGATTGAGAGCTCCTCCTTCCCTCTACCTAATATCACTCTACCTATCACTCTATCATTCTATCACTTTTTATCACTCTACCTACCTGTTTATATCTATCTATCTATCTATCTATCTATCTATCTATCTATCTATGTCTATCTATCACTCTTATTACTCTATCTACCTTTTTACCTATCTACCTATTACTCTACCTACCTACCTACCATTTTCAATCACCATCACCCTATCTTTCTATCTACCTACCTACTTACCTACATCTATCTGTCTATTTATTTATCTATCTATATATCTATGTATCTGTCTATCTATCTGTCCAATATTCAATCTATCATCTCCATTTGTTAATTGTGTTTGCTTACTTCTCTTGTGTCATGTTCTCATCATATGCTAAACAATCAATAATATATCAAAATCTATCAATCATATTTATATCTACCTATCCATCCATTCATCAATCCACATCTATCATATCTATGTATCCAGCCATCCCTCGTAGTTACATCTATCTATCTACCATAGTTACACAGTGTTAGGGATAACACTGTTTACCCTAACTGGTTTAGGTAAAATAATAAATATGTTATCATGGTTTATTAGTTAAAGTGTCTGCAACTTTAAATATAGGAATGTAATTGAGGGAGTGGTTGTGAAAGCACCTTAAAAGAAGCAAGGAACATCAGCTTGCTCTCTCTGACTTGATGATCCCTAATTACTGGATGGATTCAAGACTGCATTTTTCCCTACTGGAACGGGAGAGAGAAAGGACTGATTTATTGTAAGTGAACTGACATTGGATATTCTACACGGACTTTGCTAATTGAATATCCTTGAATGGACTGACTAAACGATACATGACTAATGGACTGTTATTTTGATTATGCTATAAACTCTAAATGGAATAAACTATATTTTGATAGCACAAGCGTATCTGTTATTTTTACTGTATGTTAACAAACATACAAGCTTATCTCACTCATTTATCTGTGTGCCTATCTGACTAACGCTGCACATTCTGTTTACCTTGTCTCCTTAACCCTGGTTGGGGAACCCAGGCTTAACACACAGTTACATCTATTTATCCATCCCCCATCCTGGGAAATACCGTAATCAGCCTCCGTTTTCTTCCAGTAACCAGGAGTTAAAGCAAGTACAGAAGAGAAAAATGGCTCTTATCGTGGCATATAAATAGTACATCTGTATTTACCAAAGAGACCATTCCTACTGGGGGAAAAAAAAACCATTTTGTTCCCATTAGAATGCCAAATTTTGAAAATTTAGAAGACAGGTTGTGATTTGATTTGATTTTAACTGCCTCCTGGAAAATGTAAAAGACCTCTTGTACTCTAACAAGATCTTAGCTTCTTAGCTGAATGCTAAGAATCAAGACGGTGTTTGGCGTATCAAGCAGGACACTAATGAAGCAAAGGTGAATCTCTCAAGCTGGATGGAAAGCAGGAGCCTTCCCAGGGTAATTTATGCGGAGGCAGAAAAGACTTCTCGTGAATATTCATGCTGGGCCTTGTTATCTCTTTAGTCGGATGGCTTTTCTTTCCCATCCTTAAGTTGGAGGAAGAAAGTGTGCAAAAGCAGAAGGACAAAATGTCTTCAAGGAGGAACCTCAAACAGTTGTCTGAGCAGTGAGAAAAGTGCCATATAAAATGAATGAATGAATGAATAAGTGAATTAGCGAGTGAGTGAGTGAATGAATGAGTAAGTGAATGAATGAGTGAGTGAATGAATGAATGAAAGTGAGTGTGTGAATGAGCGAGTGAGTGAATGAATGAGTGAATGAGCGAGTGAATGAGTGAGTGAGTGAATGAGTGAATGAATTAGTGTATGAATAAATGAATGAAAGTGAGTGTGTGAATGAGCGAGTGAGTGAATGAATGAGTGAATGAGTGAGTGAATGAGTGAATGAATGAGTGCATGAATAAATGAATGAAAGTGAGTGTGTGAATGAGCGAGTGAGTGAATGAGTGAGTGAGTGAATGAGTGAATGAGTGAGTGAATGAGTGAATGAATGAGTGAATGAATTAGTGTATGAATAAATGAACGAAAGTGAGTGTGTGAATGAGCGAGTGAGTGAATGAATGAGTGAATGAGTGAGTGAATGAGTGAATGAATGAGTGCATGAATAAATGAATGAAAGTGAGTGTGTGAATGAGCGAGTGAGTGAATGAGTGAGTGAGTGAATGAGTGAATGAGTGAGTGAATGAGTGAATGAATGAGTGAATGAATTAGTGTATGAATAAATGAACGAAAGTGAGTGTGTGAATGAGCGAGTGAGTGAATGAATGAGCGAGTGAATGAGTGAGTGAATGAGTGAATGAATGAGTGAATGAGCGAGTGAATGAATGAGTGAATGAATGAGTGAATGAGTGAGTGAATGAATGAGTGAGTGAATGAGTGAATGCATGAGTGAATGAGCGAGTGAATGAGTGAGTGAATGAGTGAATGAATGAGTGAATGAATTAGTGTATGAATAAATGAATGAAAGTGAGTGTGTGAATGAGCGAGTGAGTGAATGAATGAGTGAATGAGCGAGTGAATGAGTGAGTGAATGAGTGAATGAATGAGTGAATGAATTAGTGTATGAATAAATGAACGAAAGTGAGTGTGTGAATGAGCGAGTGAGTGAATGAATGAGTGAATGAGCGAGTGAATGAGTGAGTGAATGAATGAGTGAATGAGCGAGTGAATGAATGAGTGAATGAATGAGTGAATGAGTGAGTGAATGAATGAGTGAGTGAATGAGTGAATGAGTGAATGAATGAGTGAATGAGCGAGTGAATGAGTGAGTGAATGAGTGAATGAATGAGTGAATGAATTAGTGTATGAATAAATGAATGAAAGTGAGTGTGTGAATGAGCGAGTGAGTGAATGAATGAGTGAATGAGCGAGTGAATGAGTGAGTGAATGAGTGAGTGAATGAGTGAATGAATTAGTGTATGAATAAATGAACGAAAGTGAGTGTGTGAATGAGCGAGTGAGTGAATGAATGAGTGAATGAGCGAGTGAATGAGTGAGTGAATGAGTGAATGAATGAGTGAATGAGCGAGTGAATGAGTGAGTGAATGAGTGAATGAATGAGTGAATGAATTAGTGTATGAATAAATGAATGAAAGTGAGTGTGTGAATGAGCGAGTGAGTGAATGAATGAGTGAATGAGCGAGTGAATGAGTGAGTGAATGAGTGAATGAATGAGTGAATGAATTAGTGTATGAATAAATGAACGAAAGTGAGTGTGTGAATGAGCGAGTGAGTGAATGAATGAGTGAATGAGCGAGTGAATGAGTGAGTGAATGAGTGAATGAATGAGTGAATGAGCGAGTGAATGAGTGAGTGAATGAGTGAATGAATGAGTGAATGAATTAGTGTATGAATAAATGAATGAAAGTGAGTGTGTGAATGAGCGAGTGAGTGAATGAATGAGTGAATGAGTGAGTGAATGAGTGAATGAATGAGTGCATGAATAAATGAATGAAAGTGAGTGTGTGAATGAGCGAGTGAGTGAATGAATGAGTGAATGAGTGAGTGAATGAGTGAATGAATGAGTGCATGAATAAATGAATGAAAGTGAGTGTGTGAATGAGCGAGTGAGTGAATGAATGAGTGAATGAGCGAGTTAATGAGTGAGTGAATGAGTGAATGAATTAGTGTATGAATAAATGAATGAAAGTGAGTGTGTGAATGAGCGAGTGAGTGAATGAATGAGTGAATGAGCGAGTTAATGAGTGAGTGAATGAGTGAATGAATTAGTGTATGAATAAATGAACGAAAGTGAGTGTGTGAATGAGCGAGTGAGTGAATGAATGAGTGAATGAGCGAGTGAATGAGTGAGTGAATGAGTGAATGAATGAGTGAATGAGCGAGTGAATGAGTGAGTGAATGAGTGAATGAATGAGTGAATGAATTAGTGTATGAATAAATGAATGAAAGTGAGTGTGTGAATGAGCGAGTGAGTGAATGAATGAGTGAATGAGCGAGTGAATGAGTGAGTGAATGAGTGAATGAATGAGTGAATGAATTAGTGTATGAATAAATGAACGAAAGTGAGTGTGTGAATGAGCGAGTGAGTGAATGAATGAGTGAATGAGCGAGTGAATGAGTGAGTGAATGAGTGAATGAATGAGTGAATGAGCGAGTGAATGAGTGAGTGAATGAGTGAATGAATGAGTGAATGAATTAGTGTATGAATAAATGAATGAAAGTGAGTGTGTGAATGAGCGAGTGAGTGAATGAATGAGTGAATGAGTGAATGAATGAGTGAATGAATTAGTGTATGAATAAATGAATGAAAGTGAGTGTGTGAATGAGCGAGTGAGTGAATGAATGAGTGAATGAGTGAGTGAATGAGTGAATGAATGAGTGCATGAATAAATGAATGAAAGTGAGTGTGTGAATGAGCGAGTGAGTGAATGAATGAGTGAATGAGCGAGTTAATGAGTGAGTGAATGAGTGAATGAATTAGTGTATGAATAAATGAATGAAAGTGAGTGTGTGAATGAGCGAGTGAGTGAGTGAATGAATGAGCGAGTGAATGAATGAGCGAGTGAATGATTGAGTGTGAATGAATGAGTGAATGAGCGAGTGAATGAATAAGTGAATTAGTGAGTGAGTGAATGAATGAGTGAGTGAATGAATGAGTGCATGAATAAATGAATGAAAATGAGTGTGTGAATGAGCGAGTGAGTGAATGAATGAGTGAATGAGCGAGTGAATGATTGAGTCAATGAGTGAATGAATGAGTCAATGAGTGAATGAATGAGCGAGTGAATGAGTGAGTGAATGAATGAATGAATGAGTGAATGAGCGAGGGAATGAGTGAGTGAGCGAGGGAATGAGTGAGTGAGTGAATGAGTGAGTGAATGAATGAATGAGTGAATGAGCGAGTGAATGAATAAGTGAATTAGTGAGTGAGTGAATGAATGAGTGAGTGAATGAATGAGTGCATGAATGAATGAAAGTGAGTGTGTGAATGAGCGAGTGAGTGAATGAGTGAGTGAATGAGCGAGTGAATGAGTTAATGAGTGAATGAATGAGTGAGTGAGTGAATGAATGAATGAATGAGTGAGTGAGCGAGGGAATGAGTGAGTGAGTGAATGAGTGAGTGAATGAGTGAGTGAGTGAATGAGTGAATGAATGAATGAGTGAATGAGCGAGTGAATGAGCGAGTGAATGAATGAATGAGTGAATGAGTGAGTGAATGAATGAATGAGTGAATGAATGAGTGAATGAGTGAGTGAATGAATGAGCGAGTGAATGAGTGAGTGAATGAATGAGCGAGTGAATGAGTGAGTGAATGAATGAGCGAGTGAATAAATGAGTGAATGAGCGAGTGAATGAATAAATGAATACTTTAAACAGTTACAGTCTTTGACTTACATGTAGTTGACTTATGACAACTGAGCCAAAATTCCCGTTGCTAAGGGAACACCAAGTTGTTAAGTGAGTTTTGCCACATTTTTACAACTTTTCATGCCGCATTTCTTAAGTGAATCAGCCGCAGTTATTAAGTTAGTAAACATGGTCGTTAAGTGAATCTGGTTTCTCCACTGACTTTGCTTGTCAGAAGGGAGCAAAAGGGGACCACGTGACCCTGAGACACTGCAAACCGCCATAAGTAGAAACTCGTCGTAAAGCCCTCTGAGTTTTGATCACGCAACCACAGGGATGCTGCCAACAGCACTGAAAAAATGTGACTTTTAAAAACCATTTCTCACACTTACGACCGTTGCAGCATCCCCACAATCATGTGATCAAAATTCAGGAGCCTGAGGGCTGACTTGTATTTATGGTGGTTGCGGTGTCCACGTGACACCCCTTTTGCGACCTTCAGACCAGCAAAGTCAATGGGGATACCCAGATTCACTTAAGGACCATGGGGCTAACTGATCAACCGCAGTGATTCGCTTAACCGTGGCCAAGAAACGTAAAAATGGGAGCAAAACCCGCTTCACAAATGTCTCGCTTAAACAACAGGAACGCTTGGGCTCCATTGTGGTCATAAGACAATGACTAGTTGTAGTTTTCAATGGGGAAAAATAATTCTACGCTGGCAAGAGATCCACCTTTTTAGTGTTTCTGGAAAAAAAATGCATCGTCGTTTTATCCAATTCCTGTCCATTGTCATGTTTTTATATTTCTGCTTTGACTGCATTGTAAGCCACCCAGAGTGGTTTGACTGTGACAGGGGCATCATGTAAATTTAATCAATCAATCAATCAATCAATCAATCCTTCGAATGGAAGCATGATAAACGGATGAAGTTTTATTCAGTGGGGCAGCTCTCTAGACTTTTTATCTGCAATTTCGTAAACTAGCCACATTTCAAACTAAGAATATAATTTTTTTTTTAAAAGAAAACCGAGGTATTCAGACCTAGGTTTCCCAAAATCATGAAGCCAACTCCTCGTCCCAATAAAATCCCTTTTATTTAGGTTAAAGGGAATTCCTCTCCAGCAAAGTCCCAGCAAACATTCTTTCAAGAAATTGCACAACGACAGACCTTTATCAGGCTAGGAGAGTTGCCAGGCTGATAGCTTCCAAACGCCACACCATAGCAGCAATGACTTGGCAAGAAGCCAGGAACAGATCTTTACCCTCATGAATTGAACTAATTGTCTCCTGCAAACACCACTCCTCTTTTGCTCCTCTTTATTCCCTTATGGGAGAGGTCATTTACCATCCGCCTATGCCTTTACTATCGAGTCGACCCTTGTTCCTTCACTGTTCCCTTCTCCTGGCAGCTCTGTGCATGCGCACACTGGGAACAGGCTGCAGCTGTTCTTCTTCCCCACTGATCTCTGACTCCAAAGGCAGCTGATAACTGTCGGGTGGCCCTGGTCCCATCTCTGCCTCGTGTTCCTTAGTTGTTCCCTTCTTCTGGCAGCTCTGTGCATGTGCACACTGGAACAGGCTCCAGCTGTTCTTCTTCCCCACTGATCTCTGACTCCAAAGGCAGCTGATAACTGTCGGGTGGCCCTGGTCCCATCTCTGCCTCGTGTTCCTTAGTTGTTCCCTTCTCCTGGCAGCTCTGTGCATGCGCACACTGGGAACAGGCTGCAGCTGTTCTTCTTCCCCACTGATCTCTGACTCCGAAGGCAGCTGATAACTGTCAGACAGCCTTGGCTCCATCTCTGCCTCTGACACAGAGCTCTCATCAGAGCCTCCCCCAGACTCCAGGACTGGCCCAGGTTCCTCCCCAGCCTTATCACTGTCTCAGTCTGTCGTCAGCTCCACTGGCCGCTGGTGGGCCACAACACGAGGCTTTCCTGAGCTGTAGCTCATCTGCATATGATGATAGATCAAGGTTAGAGTTTTTAATGCAATTTGTCGGCTGGACAAGGTGCGGCCAGAGTGATGTTTTATTTTTTTTCCTCTCGTAGTTCAACATGGCTCTCCTCCTATAATTAACTTCTTCAGCCACACTTTAATTATTTTGTCATCTCAGCTTCCTCTTCTCTCTGATTTCTGCTGCTCCTAGCAAAATCCCTCTCCATTTCAAGAGCTCCCTTGTCAACTGGAATTTTAATTTTAAGGGGCATTCATCCCTTTTCCAGTTCGAAGTTCATTTTTCTCGAACTTTCCTTGATCCGTTCCCTGACCCCCGGTGTCCTCTTGGGTTTGGAGGCACCTTTCTTAATCGACAAGCAATTTAATTCCCTTGACTTTCTCTTTCTCTTTTGATTTGATTAGCCCTCTCATTTTCTATGAAGTTGGGCTTTTTTCTCAACATTTAAACGTGATGGTAACAGATCTCTTTGGGAGATCTGTCTACACCAGGAAAGCATTATGACCGTGTTTTCTTTCTCTCTTCCTTCCTTCCTTCCTACAGCTTCCTTCCTTACTCCCTTAATTTTCCCTTCCCTTCTTCTCTTTCCTCCTCCATGTCCATCCTTCCTTCCTTCTTTCCTTCCTTCCTTCCTTCCTACCTTCCTTAATGTTCCTTTCCCTTTTCCTTCCCTTCTTCTCTTCCTTCATGCCTCTCCTTCCTTCTTTCCTTAATTTTCCCTTCCCTTCTCCTTCCCTTCCTTTCTTCCTACCTCCATCCTTCCTTTTTTCCTTCCTTTCCACCTTTCTTAATTTTCCCTTCCCTTCCTCTTTTCCTTCATGTATCTTCCTTCCTTAATTTTCCGTTCCCTTCTCCTTCCCTTCCTCTCTTCCTTCATGCATCTCCTTCCTTCCTCCCTTAATTTTCCCTTCCCTTCTCCTTCCCTTCTTCTCTTCCTTCCTCCATCGCCATCCTTCTTTCCTTTATCCTTTTTTCCTTCCTTCCTTTCTTTCTTTCCACCGTCCTTAATTTTCCCTTCCCTTCTCCTTCCTACCTCCATCCTTCCTTTTTTCCTTCCTTTCCACCTTTCTTAATTTTCCCTTCCCTTCCTCTTTTCCTTCATGTATCTTCCTTCCTTAATTTTCCATTCCCTTCTCCTTCCCTTCCTCTCTTCCTTCATGCATCTCCTTCCTTCCTTCCTTAATTTTCCCTTCCCTTCTCCTTCTCTTCTTCCCTTCCTTCCTCCATCGCCATCCTTCTTTCCTTTATCCTTCTTTTTTCCTTCCTTCCTTTCTTTCCACCATCCTTAATTTTCCCTTCCCTTCTCCTTCCCTTCTTCTTTTCCTTCCTCCATCGCCATCCTTCTTTCCTTTATCCTTCTTTTTTCCTTCCTTCCTTTCTTTCCACTGTCCTTAATTTTTCCTTCCCTTCTTCTTCCTTCCCTCTCTTCCTTCATGCATCTCCTGCCTGCCTCCTTCCCATTCTTTCTCCTCCCTCCCTTTCTTCCTCCTTCCTCCCTTTCTTCCTCCTTCCTCCCTTTAGTCAGACAGACTTCTCTTCCATCCCAATATCTTCTTTTCTTTCTCTGTTCCCCCCTGTCAAATTATCTGGCCTCTGATAATCTCATTTCCTGAAGAAATCAAAATACTGGCAATTTCAGCTTCCCAGAGTGTTAATTGTGACCTTGCTCCATTGCTAATCAAAAAATTGGATGTTTTGCATGAAAATGCGGCTCTAATTAATTCTCAGTCATAAAATGCCTCAGTTTTAATAACCCCGCCTTGATTGGGTAGTCTTTGAAGAGACAGGGGGCTGCTAAGCTCCTAAGCTAGAGGGGGGGAAAAAACCATGTAAAGGAAATTATAAGAAGCCTCATAAGAAGGTCTGAGCAATAAGATTCACCTGACAGTCAAAGCCAAGGAGACACCTTCCCCGGCTCAAATTTCAGATCAATCCCCCGAATTTGGCAAAGAAGGATGGCAGAGACAGACTTGAGGACAGGCACTGCCATTCTCTGAGTAGGAAAAGCTGTTTATTCTAAGAGGTTTTCTGAAGAAGATGTGTGGGGGGTCCTTGGTGTTCTCTGAGGTTACTTGTTTTCTTGCAGATGTTTCATGACCCAACTAGGTAACATCTTCGGTGCTAAAAAGGAGTGGGTTTTGCAGAGAAGAGGAGGGGGGGGAGGAGGAGGAGGAGGAGGAGGAGGAGGAGGAGGAGGAGGAGGAGGAGGAGGAGGAGGAGGAGGAGGAGGAGGAGGAGGAGGAGGAGGAGGAAAATTACAATTATGGGGTCCTGGGTGCTTTCTGAGCTTGGTTGTTTTCTTGGGAGACCTTTCATGACCCAGCTAGATAATATCATCAGAGCGAGAAGGAAATATGGTTTAAGGAGGAGGAGGAGGGGGAGGAGGAGAACGATGATTGTGGGGTCCTTGGTGCTCTCAGATTGGTTGCTTTCTTGCAGATGTTTCATGACCCAACTAGGTAACATCATCTGTACTAGAAGGGAGGAGGAGGAGGAGGAGGAGGAGGAGGAGGAGGAGGAGGAGGAGGAGGAGGAGGAGGAAGAGGAGGAGGAGGAGGAGGAGGAGGAGGAGGAGGAGGAGGAGGAGGAGGAGGAGGAGGAGGAGGAGGAGGAAAATTACAATTATGGGGTCCTGGGTGCTTTCTGAGCTTGGTTGTTTTCTTGGGAGACCTTTCATGACCCAGCAGATAACATCATCAGAGCGAGAAGGAAATATGGTTTAAGGAGGAGGAGGAGGGGGAGGAGGAGAACGATGATTGTGGGGTCCTTGGTGCTCTCAGATTGGTTGCTTTCTTGCAGATGTTTCATGACCCAACTAGGTAACATCATCTGTACTAGAAGGAGGGAGGAGGAGGAGGAGGAGGAGGAGGAGGAGGAGGAGGAGGAGGAGGAGAGGAGGAGGAGGAGGAGGAGGAGGAGGAGGAGGAAAATTACAATTATGGGGGTCCTGGGTGCTTTCTGAGCTTGGTTGTTTTCTTGGGAGACCTTTCATGAACCAGCTAGATAACATCATCAGAGTGAGAAGGAAATATGGTTTAAGGAGGAGGAGGAGGGGGAGGAGGAGAACGATGATTGTGGGGTCCTTGTGCTCTCAGATTGGTTGCTTTCTTGCAGATGTTTCATGACCCAACTAGGTAACATCATCTGTACTAGAAGGGAGGAGGAGGAGGAGGAGGAGGAGGAGGAGGAGGAGGAGGAGGAGGAGGAGGAGGAGGAGGAGGAGGAGGAGGAGGAGGAGGAGGAGGAGGACAACTGTGGGGTCCTTGGTGCTCTCTGAGCTTGATTGTTTTCTCTTGATGTTTTATGGCCCAACTAGGTAGCATCATCAGGGCTAGAAGGCTTGTGCTAGAAGGTTTCTTAGCACTAATGATGTTACTTAGTTGGATCATGAAATGTCTGCAAGGAAACAACCCAGCTCAAAAAGCACCCAGGACCCCACACTCCTCCTCCTGTCCAAAAGACCCCCTCCCACTCCTTTATACCACTGGTGACATCACTTAGTTGGGTCATGAAAAGTCTGCAAGACAACCGCCAAACTCAGAGAGCACCAAGGACCCCACAGTCCTCCTCCTCTTCGTCCCCCTCCTCTCCGCCAACCTCATTCTCTTCTAGCACTGCTGATGTTATCTAGCTGGGTCATGAAAGGTCTGCTAGAAGACAATGCCAAGCAGCCCACACTTCAACCCTGGCCTGCAACTATTCTGTTGGAAAGTAATTTCCCTTTGAGAGATCCATCTGCAGAGGTGGCCATGTGGGCAATTTAGGTTTTAGATAAGTTTAAGTGAAGTCACCATGAATTGAAAGGATGGCTGTTTCTGGGACCCCAACATAAGGCAGAGAAGAGAAGGTCTAGAAAAGTCCTAGGGACCAAATTTGAATAGCCCAAGGAATCTGTTTTTATATTGTCTTCAAAAACTGCTTGTCCCAGAGACAAAAAGTTAATGCAAGAGGCAAAAGAGAAGTACATTGTGTGCAACATTAACCATCAGGAACTACTGCCTTTAAAAAAAAACAAAAAACAACCCTCTAAATTAATCGAGATAATTAGCACTTCTTTACAAGCTGTCAGAAAAGACTAGACGTTGGAGAAATGCTGTAGGAGGTGGTTTATTAAAAATGTCAGGGATTTCTTTCTAAATAAGTTGCCTGATATGCTTAGTAAGCTTATTCCCAGACTCAGTTGCCAAAAGGATCTGAGGGGGCTATTCCGGTGGGAGAAAACTACATAAATCTCTGGAGAAATGTGGACTAAAAATATTGTCAAGGGGTATTTAACTAAAGATCCACAATTCCCTTAGGGCAAATTAGGTAGCTTCCTGGCAGGGAAGGACGGATGGCCCTTCAAATGTCTCTTTGACAAGTTGATTGCCAAATCAATGATACAAAAAACAAATGCTGAGGATTTAGGAAAGAGTGCGGAGAAGAGCAACAAAATGGTTAGGGGGACTGGAGGCTAAAATATAGGAAGAACGGTTGCAGGAACTGGTACGTTTAGAAAAATGAAGAAAGGCTCCTTCCTTCCTTCCTTCCTTCCTTCCCTTCCTCTCTTTCCTTCCTTCCTTTCCTTTTCCGTTCCTTTCCCTTCCTCTCCTTTCTTGCTGCCTCTCTCACTTCCTTTACTCCCTCTCCTTCCTGCTTTCCCCTCCTTCCTTCCTTCACTCCCTCTCCTACCCTTCCTTCCTTTCCTTTTCTTTCCCTTCCTCTCCTTCCTTCCTTCCTTCCTTCACTCCCTCTCCTTCCTTCCTTCCTTCCTTCCTTCCCTTCCTTCCTTTCCTTTCCCTTCCCTTCCTCTCCTTTCTTGCTGCCTGT
This sequence comes from Hydrophis major, assembly GCA_033807585.1. Classification (NCBI taxonomy): domain Eukaryota; kingdom Metazoa; phylum Chordata; class Lepidosauria; order Squamata; family Elapidae; genus Hydrophis; species Hydrophis major. Next base: position 211,820,605 of record CM066331.1, on the reverse strand, counting down.
CTGCCTTCCTTCACTCCCTCTCCTTCCTTCCTTCCTTCCTTCCTTCCTTCCTTCCTTCCTTCCTTCCTTCCTTCCTTCCCTTCCTTTCCCTTCCTCTCCTTTCTTGCTGCCTGTCTGCCTTCCTTCACTCCCTCTCCTTCCTGCCTTCGCTCCCTCCTCCTTCCTTCCTTCCTTCCTTCCTTCCTTCCTTCCTTCCTTCCTTCCTTCCTTCCCTTCCTTCTTCCTTCCTTCCCTTCCCTTCCCTTCCCTTCCCTTCCCTTCCTTCCTTCCTTCCCTCCCTCTTGTCACAGAGAAGGGGGTGTGTGTGTGTGTATCAACTTATTCTCCAAAGCCCCTGAAGGCAGGACAAGAAGCAAGGGGGGGGGGGAAGCCCCTCGGAGGGGAGAAGAAGAACCAACCTGGAAATAAAGTGGAATTTCCTGGGAGTGAGAATGATAAAGGAATGAACCGTTTTGCCTCCTGGGGTGGCGGCTGCTCCATCCCTGGAGGCTTTCAAGACAAAGACTGACCAAGCAGTCAGGCCAGGATGGGATAAGACAGGAGTGTCCAACCTTGGCAAGTTTAAAAACTCCTGGGCTTCAACTCCCGGAATTCCAAATAATTCTGGGATTGGAAGTCCACAGGTCATATACTTGTGGACACCCCCTAGCATAAGGACCCCCTGCCTTGGGCAGGGGGTTGGACTAGAAGACCTCCAAGGTCCCTACTGAACTTAGGATTCTATGGTTTCACTTAGAACACCATTCAAAGGACGATTTCCTTTTCCCCAGAATACTATCCTCCTCAAAACCATGTCAATATACTTTTTTCCCCTTTTTCCCTCCAGTGGAGGCAAATTATCAGGTCTGGGCTACATAAAGTGGAGAATCCTATAATCCCTATAATCCACGTTTTAATTAGTCAAATCCCTGACGAATGAGCTACCCCATGCAAAAGTTGTGCTTTTAAAGGGGTCTGCTTCCAAGTTATGGCTCTTCCTTCGCAGGAGGTAAAGCCTTATGTAGCCTAGATTGAGAACAAGAAGGACGGATAACGTTACCTAGCAGGGTAAGGAAACATCTTGCAAGCCCACAGCGAAGGTCAGAGAGCAGGGGAGAACGCCACTGACGACAACTCTGCCATTCCCTGGACCGTCCATCGGTTGAGGGAACTTGTGGCCCAGAATTAGAGAAACAGAGAAAACCTTGAAGAACAACCATGGAGGCATGATAGAGCTTTGAAGAAGCTGAGGAACAAGATGGATCTCCCCCCCAAAAAAGGAGAATATTCGTAGCTCAGGGCTGAACTGGGCGTCCCTGGTGCTCTCTGAGCTGGGTGGTTTTTGTTGCAGACGTTTCATGACCCAACTAGGGAGCATCCTCAGTGATCCAAGGGAGTGGGGTTTGCAGCGTGGAGGAGGAGGAGGGGGGGGAAGGGGGGGAGGAGGAGGAGGAGGAAGAGGAGGAGGGGAGGGGAGGAGGAAGAGGGAGGAGGGGGGAGAAAGGGGGGAGGAGGAGGAGGAGGAGGGGGGAAGAGGGGGAGGAAGAGGAGGGGGGAGGAGGAAGAGGAAGAGGAAGAGGAGGGGGAGGGGAGGAGGAAGAGGAGGAGGAGGAGGAAGAGGAGGAGGAGGGGGAGGGGAGGAGGAAGAGGAGGAGGAGAGGAGGAGAGAAAAATGGCACGGACACAATATTGAACAGCTGGATTACTGCAACAAGCTCTACATTGGGCTAGTCCTAGCGATAGTAGAGAGAGCACCAAAGACCTCACAGTTCTCCTATCCTTGCAGACCTGATTCTCTTCTAGCACTGATGATGGTACCTAGTTGGGTAATGAGACGTCTCCAAGAAAACAAAAAAAGCTCAGGGAACACCAAGGACCCCCCAGTCCTACCACCTTCCTCTGCTCCTCCTCCTCCTCCTCCTTTTCCTCCCTGCACACCACACATCCTTCTAGCACCAGTGATAGCACCTAGTTGGGTAATGAAACGTCTGCAAGAAATACAACCAAGCGGAGAGTCCGCTAAAGACCTCACCATCAACCTCATTTGACGACTTCTTCAGCGGCCTCCAGATTTACCGGCCACCCCTAACAGGGGTCAGTGAAGATATAGATGAAAACTAGAACCTTATGAAGGAGCAGATTGCCATCTACTTTGTCAAACGGCTTGCTGAAATCTCAGTCCATTAAAATGGACATGGATGAAATGAATAAAATGGGGGTGAAATTAAATACACGGTACGGGGAGAAGCCAAGAAATCAAAATAAAACCAGCCATTTGAGCCTGACGAGGATAACGCTGCCTGGGCCAGAACTGGGTTCCGGTTCAGACTTGGCACGTTGACAAAGATGGAAGAGAACTCTTAAAGCCAACAGCTGCTCCGGCTTCTGAGATCAATAAGCAGACACTTTAAAATGTGATTTGAGCACGGAATCAGAGAATAAATATGGATGATTTTATCTCTGTGTTTATGATGATGAATGGCAGGGCTGCTGCTGCTGCTGCTGGGCCCTTTCAGGCACATTTTGCAACGGGTGGGGGAGAGTGGGTGTTTTCTCCGTATCTGAATCTCTGCGCCGATTATTTCGGTTCATTTAAATTTATAGGCTACTTGACTCCCGGCAACTCTTGATGGTTTGATAAAATCCACTCTCGGGTACAAAGCGTGTTTTGTACAGTTTTGCCACAGCTTCAAACACTCGCCAGCCACACACAACACACGGGGGGGGGGGGGGACGACTCTGAAGAAGAAGCAATAAAGTTTCTTGAGTGATAAAATGGGGTGTCTTTCTCCTCCTATTTTACGTCCCCAAATACATAAGGCCCGTTTAGTAATGTTTGACTGGTAGGTTCAGCATAGTCCATAGGGGTGAGGGGGGGGGGGGGTTGAACCATTTAGGTTCATAGTTAATTGCAGACTATGGAGAAGAAGCAACCAAAATTTGATATCTGCTCTCCACACCTCAAAAAAGCAAGACAATAAAAATATTCTGTTCTCCCGAATTTTTGGCATATAGTTGGTTGGAAGGTAGACATGAAAAGGACAAAACAAAGTCAAATCAAAAGGTATGATGGAAATTAGTTATATTACATGCAACTATGTTTGTAATATATAATTCGGTAAAACTTTGTGTGATATGTTAAAGGAATAAGCATGAATGATTTATTCTGCATCATTTGAGAGATGTCAGACTGAGTGAACACAGCGTTCTTGCTTACGTTGTGATGAGCGGAATGTTTGGTTTGATTATATTTGTATAAATTTGTTTAATGAAGTCTTTTTCTAAAAAAAACAAAACAAAAAAACAAAAAAAATTAGTTCTGTTTCCTACTTCTACTCATCCTTCCTGGACTATTAAGAGAACCAACCTCATTCCCTTCTAGCACTGATGATGTTATCTGGTTTGGTTATGAAAGGTCTGCAAGAAAACAATCAAGCTTAGAGGGCATCAGGGATCTCCCAGTCTTCTCCTCCTCCTCCTATTTTTTTTTCCTTCTCCTTTTCCTTCTCCTTCACTCCACAAACCTCTCTTTCTTCCAGCACTGATGATGAAACCTAGTTTGGCAATGAAACATCTACAAGAAAATCATCAAAATCAGAGGGAACCAAGGATCCCACCATCTCCTCCTCCTCCTTATGATTCTCTTCCTCCTCCCCTTCTCCTTCTCCTCTCTTCCACAAACCCCTCTCCCTTCTAGCACTGATGATGTTACCTAGTTTGGTCATGAAGTATCTACACTGTCATGGTTCTGCAATGGCCCTAATTAAATCATGAGCCTTCAAAGCTAAGCTTCAAAAGAATCCAAAATATTTATTAGGAGCAAGATGTCGGCATTATCCCACTTGAAGCCCACACATAATTCATGGTCACCTATGACCCTGTTTCCCTCCTCCCCGGGTGTGTCATACATCAGATTCTCCCACAAAGCACATTCACAGGCTGGGTGTCATCAATCACACTCTCCAATGAAAGATTTTCAAAGGCAGAAGATCCGGTAGCCTAGCTACAATCTTTGTAAGATAAGCGTGGAATGTACTTCTGGTTCCCCCACCCCCGCTTATGGCAACTCAGAAACAGGCATGCTTTACGAGTTGACATACAAGAATATCACCCAACTCAGAGGGCACCAAAGTTCCCACCATCTCCTCCTCCTCTTCCTGCTTCCCTTCCTCCTCTTCCTTCTCCTTTTTCTCCTTCTTCTCCCCTCCACAAACCCCTCTCCCTCCTAGCACTGATGATGTTATTGAGTTGGGTCACGAAATGTCCACAAGAATACCACCAAGCTCAGGGGACACCAAGGATCCCCGCAGTTCAACCCTGAGCTACAGATGTTCCCTTCCATCAAAACCAGCGTCCTTACTTTGCCTTCGATATTGGCACTTCAAAAGACTAGTCGTATCCATGAAACCCATCGGCTTCCATGTTCGGTGCACCAAACACGGTTTTTGCTAGAAACGTCGACATATTAATCAGTGTTCCAAACTTGTCCTCCAGGTTTATTTGGGCTTTCTTTACCAACCACTGAATCCCAATCCTCTCGTGGGAGAGAGAGACATTTTTGATTGGCGCTGATTGATAATAGCCTGTCCGACTGTGATATGTAAGAAGTATTCCTGTAAAAATATAGACAGCCTGGGTAACGCCATTTTTAGCCTTCAAGCAACCGAAGACATTTTACTGGAATATTACTGGAATATTAAGTAAGACATTGTGTAAGAATGTCTTTATATTTACAATAACAGGATTCTTTTTTGCACATTCTGGTTAAAGATAGCTGGCAGGTCAGACTGACCGTTGTCATGCTAAAATTAATAATGCTAACAATAGCAACAGCTGCCAAACAGGATGGAGATTATGCCAACAGGGATGAAGATTACTACAAATGGGTAAACAGCTGGGATGGAAGTTATGGGAAAAAGACCCTTGCCCACCCAGAATTTAGCCAATAGGATGAAAAGGTGGTAACAAGGCTGAGCTTCTGAAATTGTATATAACTGTCATATATTTACATGGAAGATGTTTCCTATCTCCTCCCTAAAAGGAGAAGGAGTCCAGGCCTTTGCAAACGCTTCAATAAACAGCTTTTAATATTATTCACATGTCTCTTGTTGTTGTCACGCCTAGAAAGAGATTAATTATCACACCTACCTTGCAGCTCCCCACTCCGGCTATAAAGTTCCCTCCTCTGTTCCTGCAGGTAAGTGCTCATACTGATGGCATGGGAAGATGACTCAAACCTGCAATGAAACATGGCCCGTCATGGCACATCTCAAGCACGGAATGCTCTCTACAGCTGCCAGTTAAAAATAGAGTAGAGTAGAGTAGAGTAGAGTAGAGTAGAGTAGAGTAGAGTAGAGTAGAGTAGAGTAGAGTAGAATAGAATAGAATAGAATAGAATAGAATAGAATAGAATAGAATAGAATGTAATATATAATAGAATAGAATATAGAAAAGAGTAGAGTACAAAGAATAGAATGTAATATAGAATAGAATAGAATAGAATAGAATGTAATATAGAACAGAATGTAATATAGAAAAGAGTAGAGTACAAAGAACAGAATGTAGAACAGAATAGAATAAAGTAGGAGTCAAGTAGAGTAGAAGAAAACAGAATAGTACTGAACAGAAGAGAACAGGGGAGAGGAAAGGAGAGGAGAGGAGAGGAGAGGAGAGGAGAGAAGAGAAGAGAAGAGAAGAGAAGAGAAGAGAAGAGAAGAGAAGAGAAGAGAAGAGAACTTTATTGTCACTTTAAATGTACACTAATTGGCATCCATTACAAATGAAATTTCACAGCACACAGCTCTCAGAAGGTCACCACCTCCAATTTTACACTTCACAAGCACGACAAGACAAATAAACAAATAAATACAAAATTATGTATAATTTTCAATATATAATTTTCAGTTTTCAGTACAGTTGTAAATTCTGTCTCCATTACACATCGGTGTATCTGCCTGCCTGCCCGTCTACTTAGTCCTCAACTTATGACCACAATTGAACCCAACATTTCTACGGCTGAGACATTTGTTAAATGAGCTTTGGCCCGTTTTATGAATTTTCAGGCCATGGCGGTTAAGTCAATCGCTGCAGCTGTTAAGTGAGTCACACGGTTGTTAAGCGAATCTGGCTCCCCATTCGCTTTGCTTGTCAGAAGGTCGCAAAAAGGGATCACTTGACTCAGGACACTGCAACAGTTCTAAGTATGAGTCAGTGGCCAAGCATCCAAATTTTGATTACATGACTGGGGATGTGTTGTGGTTTGCCAGCAGCCTGCGCAGATGGCAGCAGAATCGGACAGTGGGGAAGAATGGGGACCAGTCCAGGAGTCTGGAGAGGACTCGGATGAGGGTCCTGCATTCGATGCAGAGATGGGGCCAGGACCATCTGGGAGTGAGGTGCTGACTCCGGAGCCTCCGGAGCCTGGCAGCAGCGAAGCAGAGGACCCAGGGGAGCCTGTTCCCAGTGCGCGTGTGCGCAGAGCTGCCAGCAGGCAAGAACAGCTGAGAAAAGGGGTGACTCGGGAGTAAGGCTGGGAGTGATTGCCCCTCCCCTAAGGTATAAAGGACAGGCAAAGGTAGAGAAACCTTTGCAGGAAGCAAAGTCATTCGCTCGGTTCGGATTAATCCTTGAAGCTCTGTGTGGACTTTGTACTTTGGTTGGTTTTTTCCAGTTCATTTGGCACTCTAGTTGTTGGCAGCCATTCAAAGGAGATGAAAGGTGGGTGCTTATCTTGAGAGGCTATTTGGGACTCATTACGGGCTGGGAATAAACATAATTCCCAGAAATGAAATAAAACAAGAGTTGTTTGGACTAAGCATGTGCTAAATTATGGTCTCTGGAAGCCTGGGTCAGAACAGGATGCTGCAATGGTCATAAGTGTGAAAAAAAACAGTCCCAAGTCCCTTTTCCAGTGTTGTTATAACTCTGAACAATCACTAAACAAATTGTCGTAAGTCGAGGACTACTTGTAATGGTTTTCTTAGCAAAGCCAATTCAGAGACTTCCTACATTGCTTTTGCGGCAAGAGAAAGCCAAGGCTTATCTGCCACTTTCTAGATTGTTCTCCCAACTCAAACAAAGCCTCTTTGTGCAGATACACAAAACTGTTTCTGTTCTTTTTTTTTGGGGGGGGGGTGTTATTAAACAACCTGTTGTGTTTTTTGCAATCTGCTTTTGCCATTGGTTCTTGGCATATTTTATCCAGGCCCTGTTTTACTGGTATTGTCCTGGAGTGTGTTGAGATTTTTTATTGACGCCAGGCTGTATTTTTATGGGGTTCTTCTGTTCTACATAAGGGCATCAATCCCAGCTGTCGTGCATTTAGAAAATTTCAACAGATGTGTCGGTTTTGGCTTTTCCGTACCATAATGTTTCAAAAAAGAATTTTTCATTAAGCGGCAACATCATTGGCGGGAAGAGAGAGAAAAAAAGGTAAGCCGGGAGAAGAATTAAAAAGTCAGATTTCAATTCAAATCTGAACGACGAAGGGAACTGGATATGTCGACTTGAATGAAGAGAAGGCTTAAGGGAGACAAGATGGCATCCTGTCACAAGGAAGGTGGGGGGGTCAACTTACTCCCCAAGGCACCAGAGGGCAGAACAAGAAACAATGGGCGGAAACTCATCAAGGAGAAAAGCAACCTGGAATTAAGGAGAAACTTCCTAAAAGTGACAACAATTAATCAGTGGAACAACTTGCCACCAGAAATTGTGGGTGCTTCATCCCTGGACGTTTTCAAGAAGAGATTGGACAACCATTTGCCAGGAATGGTGTAGGTTCTCCCGCTTGGGCAGGGGGTTGGACTAGATGACCTACAAGGTCCCTTCCAACCCCTGTTAACTTGTTATTATTCTGTTATTCGGAAGTTGTGGGAGCTTCATCACTGGAAGCTTTCAAGAAGAGATTGGACTCCCATCTGTCAAAAATGGTGTCGGGTCTCCTGCTTGGGTGGGTGGGGGGGTGTTGGACTAGATGACCTACAAGGTCCCTTTCCAACTCTGATTATCTGTTAATCGGCTGATATAACAAAATCTATGTTAGATCTTAGCCAAAGGACTTTATCCAAGTCTCTGCCTTGAGTTTTTGTCTTTCCAATATTGTCCCAAAGATGCTTTTTCTCAAGAGGCAACTAGACTTTCTGGCTTTTATTGGAAGACATTTCGCTTCTCCTCCAAGAAGCTTCTTCAGCTCTGACTGCATGGTGGGGAAATGAAAGGATTGATATTCTTTGCAGACAGCTGGTCATTTGCATCCTTTTAGAGGGTCGTTGAGGCCACTTGGAGTTTTATTTGTGAGGGTCACAGGAGAAGCTTCCTAAAAGTCAGAACAATTAATCAGTGGAACAACTTGCCTCCAGAAGTTGTGGGTCCATCATCACTGGAAGTTTTCAAGAAGAGATTGGACAACCATTTGCCTGGAATGGTTAAGGGTTTGAGCGGGGGGTTGGACTAGAAGACCTCCAAGGTCCCTTCCAATTCTGTTATTCTGCTAGTAATAAGTCAGCTCTCCTAGATGCTTGAGTCGGTCTCCTTGCCCGCTGCAAAAGTGGAATTGGATGACCCAAGAGTTGCAGGGATTGGGTCTGTCCACTTCAATTGAAAGAAGGACCAGGTGAGACACATGATCAAAGTCTTCCAATATTTGAGGGGCTGCCCCAGAGAAGAAGGGGTCCACCTATTCTCCAAAGCCCCTGAAGGCAGGACAAGAAGCAAAGGATGGAAACTCATCCAGGAGAGAAGCAACCTAGAACTCAGGAGGAATTTCCTGACAGTGAGAACAATTCACCTGTGGAACACCTATGGAGGTTCTCCGTCATCCAGGTCGTGGGTTGTCCCAAAGGTGCTTTGTTGAAGCAGCAACTGGGCTTTCTGGTTTTTCTTGGAAGACATTTTGCTTCTCCTCCAAGAAGCTTCTTCAGCTCTGACTGGATGGTGGAGAATGGAAGGATTGATACTCTTTGCAGACAGCAAAGTCATTTGCATCTTTTTAGAGAGTCGTTGAGGCCACCTGGAGGTTTATCTGTGTCCTCAGGGTCTCCCAAGTGGTGCAAATGGGTGTGGAGCCTTTTTGGAACTGCTGAAAGGACTGTGTTGTAAACAAGAGACAGACAGGTGGTGTCACCTAGCAACTGGTTCCTATTTATGACGGTCGCAGTGTCCCTGGGGCACGTGATCCCCTTTTGCGACCTTCTGACAAGCAATCTCAACGGGGAAGCCAGATTCACTTAACAAACACACTTAACAATCTAACTTAACAACTGCAGGGATTCGCTTAACAGATGTGACAAGAAAAGCCATAAAATGGGGCCAAGCTTACTTAACCACCGTCTCGCTTAGCAACAAAAAATTGGGGGCTCAATTCGGGTTCATAAGTCAAGGATTAGCTGTAGAGCAAATGTACCTGTGGAGTGACTCTCAAAAAAAACAGAACGAAGCATGGAAGACTTCAGAACTAAGTTCAGAGGTGGTATTCAGCCGGTTCCAGTGGTGGTATGCAGTAATGAATCAACTTCAATAGTTTCAGTACATGCCAGGCCTCAAGACCTCACATAGGCTGAAAGTGTGTACCAGGAACAAAGAACATCAATCAGCAATACAACACCAGGGGCTACTAAATGGACTGCAGGCGTTGATTGGCTACTTTGTACCGACTAAAACTGACCATATAACACTGTGATTTGATGCTACTATGTGTCCACTAATATTTCTACTCATGTAACGTAATGATTGGATAGAATTCACCGCTTGTGACATATTACTGTGTGTTTTCAATAAAAGAGCTTCCTGAGCTCGTGATCAGGGCAGCTCACCCGAGACAGAACCAGCCTGGTGTCTTTCTTGATGCATTCGACCACCCAGTGAGAAGCCTTCCAAATGCGGAGCAAAGCCGCATCTGGTGACTCCGACGTGATCCGTTAAAAGAAACGGGTGTGTCTGTCTTCGACTGCTTATCTCACCCGGCCGGACGAGCTAGTTGCAATTCAGGGACGCCGTCTCGTGCCACGGATCCCTCCCCAGGAATCTTCCCTAAAGAAGACATCCTCCCTTCAGGTGAGTATGGGCGGAAAGTTCTCCAAAGCGCAGATAGCACATTTGCAGGAATTAGGAGAATTAACGAAGAGCTCAATTCTTATTCTTAGGAATCAGAGCAAAACGCTCCTGGTTCCAGCTAAAAAGGACCTTATCACCCTTTTGACTTATATCTATACACAATGTCCAGCTTATCCGGAGAAAGGGTCCTTGAAAGTCTCCACATGGCAACATTTGGGTGACTATTTTCATAGTAATCCCAGGGCTCCGCCAAAAATTCTGACCACATGGCAGATAGTCATGGAATGCTTAAAAATCCATGGCTCAGCACTGACCAATGCCCCCTCCCCTAAGGAGGGTCCTCCTCCTTATACAGCTGAAACCAAGACAAAGGATGCTCTCCCGTTAGAAGCTTCCTCCCCCACTGCTCCTGAACACATAAATCCTCCTGACTCAAATCCAGCGGAGAATCAGACACCCATGGGAGCGATCGCACAAGCCATGGCGCAGGGACGCAGGGAGGGCTCTCTTACTCTGGAGGAGCTCTCTCTCTGTCCCGTTGAATATATAGGGGATGGAGCCGGAAATATGGTGCCTAGACTTGAACCTTTACCCATGAAATTAATTAGAGATTTAAAACAAGCCATGGCCATGTACGGCATCCAGGCACCATATGTCAGAGGCTTCATTAACACCATCAGCACCTCCTTTTTCATGTTACCCCAAGATTGGAAAGATCTTTTCCGTATGATACTGACGGGACCGCAATATGTTGTTTGGGAGTCAGACTTTCGCGCCGAGCTGAAAAATTTGCCCGCGATCATAGTGCAGCTGCGAGAGCGGATCAAATTTTCGGTATGGGCCAATTTACAGACTTAACAGCTCAGATGGCGCTCCCACCACATATCCTTGCTCTTATCAGTATCATAGCAGTCAAAGCCCTTGACAAGGTTGATGATTCTATCTCTGGCATTGTAGGATCTTTTTCTAAAATTACTCAAGGCTCACATCAGCCTTATGCTGAGTTCATAGAGGAATCACAGGTTCCTTCAGAAAGCCATTCAGAGACAAATCTCGAATGAGCTTTGTTAAAACTGGCCGTTGAAAATGCTAATGAGGATTGCAAGGGGATTCTGCAGCCTCTATCTGCCTGAGGGGGGGGCTTCCCTCTCGGACTATCTAAAGGCTTGCAGAATCGTGGGAACTGTCTCCTACAATATGGAGCATCTGGCCATGGCCTTGCAGCAAGCAAATTCTCAAAACAGGCCAGCCGGAAACTGCTTCAATTGTGGGAAGCCAGGCCATTTCAAAGCACAATGCAGAGCCAGAGACAATACACAAAACAACACCAAGCCTAAGACGATATGCCCAAGGTGCAAGAAAGGGTACACTGGGAAAACCAGTGTCGCAGCAACATTCCTCAGCCACAGAGAAACTAGAGGAGGGGCGATCAGCCAGCCCCACTCCAAAGGCTGACGCCATATCTTTCCAACTAATTGCCTCCGAAGATATGGAAATTGACATTCCAGGCACTGTTTACTTTCTCCCCACATGCCTGAAAACGATCCCTCCTGCCATGACGCCCCTCATAATTTATCCCATCCGAGACCTCATGGCAAGGGGAATCATTGCTTCTCCGTTTCTGAGAGATTCTGACGACTTTTCTTCAGTGGCCATGGCAGTAATTGGAAACACTCCCACAAAATTTAGCAAGGGAGAATTAGTAGCAACCGCTATTCCGGTACCTGTTAAAAAGGCTGATGCATGGGCATTTACCGTCCATCAGACAGTGGAACAAGCCAGGCCTGTGTTACAATTCACAATCCGTAACAAAGTCTTTTCGGGTCTCTTAGATACTGGAGCTGATGTAAGTGTCATCCGAATGGCTGAGTGGCCGGACGATTGGCCTTTGGAAACTGGCCCAGCCATTCGGGGAGTGGGAGGAGTTCAGCACGCCCACCGTAGCAAACACTGGCTACTGGTGAGTTCCTCTGATATTTCTCGCACTGCCTACCTCCAACCCTTGGTCCTTCCACTACATACTAACCTGTGGGGCCGTGATCTTATGTCTCAACTTAACGCAAAACTCATTATCAATTAATGGAATCTTTTGCTAGAACTCCACTGCGGCTACAATTAAGAACCACAGAACCGGTTTGGGTAGATCAATGGCCCCTCACAATAGACAAACTAGAGGCCCTGCAATCACTTGTTCAGGATCAAATTGTCAAAGGGCACGTTGAACCATCTGTCAGCCCATATAACACCCCAATTTTTGTCATAAAGAAAAAGTCAGGAAAATGGAGGCTATTGCAGGATCTACGAGTCGTGAATACTATAATAAAACCAATGGGGGCGTTACAATGTGGTCTTCTAAATCCCAACATCATCCCTGAAAAATTTGATCTAATGGTCATTGATTTAAAAGACTGCTTCTTTTCTATCCCTCTGCATGAACAAGATCGTGCCTTATTCGCTTTTACACTACCTCGCTTAAACAACTCCTCTCCCTCCTCCCGCTTTCAGTGGAAAGTCCTACCTCAAGGTATGCTCAATAGCCCCACCATGTGTCAACACTATGTCAATAATGTCTTGCTACCCTATCGTTCTGCTTTTCCACAATTTCTGGTGTATCACTACATGGATGATATCCTTGTTGCAGCTCCTGGCCACCGGGTACGGTGTTCACTTCATTTTCCTTCCTGAAAGCCGTTCTTGCAAAAGGAGGCTTGCACATAGCACCTGAAAAGGTACAGGTACTAACTCCATACGCATATCTGGGCTATAAAATGCTTTCTGTTACTGCCTATCCTTCACTTCCCTCTCTGTCTCTGCCTTCTCAACCCACCCTGGTTCAACTTCAGCAATATCTGGGTACCATTAACTGGGCTCGACCTTTCCTGTCTTGAACCACTGATATTCTTTCTCCATTGTTTGAAGCCCTTACCTGGGGAAAAAAGCCCGCTAATATAATATCCTTGCAGCAACCTCAGCTTCAAGCAATAACTCAAATAGAAGAGAATATCCGAAAAATATGGGTAGATAGAGCTGCTGCCAATATTCCTTTAGATATGGTCATTTTAGCCACCCCAAGGCTTATGACTGCAGCAGTAACTCAAAAGGACCAAAAACTCCACATCATAGAGTGGATCCATCTTTCCCATAGCCACGATGCTCCATCACTTCCAAATCAGCTCAATTGGCTCAATTGATCACAAAAGGCAGGAGTCGTGCAAAATTACTTATGGGAATAAGTGTCTCCACACTTTTCATCCCTTTTTCGCTACAAATATGGAAATCTCTATTTCAAAACTCCCAGGAAATTCAGTTTGCCTTAGCTGACTGGCCTGGACAAGTTTCCTGCCATCCGCCCGCTGATCCACGTTTTCAAATCATTCGGACAATACCCATCTCTTTCTCCTCTCCCATCAGCAAAAGGCCTTTGGTCAACGCCTTGACTATATTTGCTGATCGCAGTAGGGAACGAGGGGCATGCGCTTGGCAAAGGAATGGAGTGTGGCACACTAAAACCACCCCTGTGCAGACATCACCACAAAGGGCTGAACTTGCTGCAACCATAATAGTCCTCCAGAATTTTAACAAACCCCTCAACTTAATCCTAGACAGCCTATATGTTACCCAAATAGTCTCTACTATTCACGATTCTTACCTCTCTCCCTCTATTGATAAAAACCTTCTCTCTCTTTTTGTTACATTGCAACACCTTGTTGCACAGCGTCAGCACCCCCTCTTTGTAGCACACATCCGCAGCCACCAACCCTTCCCAGGAATCCTCCAGGAAGGCAATGATGTGGCTGATCAAGCGGCTGCAGGTATCACGACCTCACACACATTAACTTCTTGGGAGAGCCATTCATACTTCCATCAAAACACGAAAGCTCTCATGAAACGTTTCAACCTCACTATAGCCGAAGCTTCAGCCATTAGATAGCAGTGCCCCACCTGCAGTCAACAAGCCCATTCCATTCCCTTAGGGGTAAATCCCCGCGGGTTGAAAGCCTGTGAAATATGGCAGATGGACGTTACTCAGTTTCCTCCATTTGCCCCCTGGAAGTATCTGCATGTCACAATTGATACTTATTCAGGGTTCATAATGGCAACCCCGCAAAGAGGAGAAGCCTCCAAACATGTCATCAACCATTGCATTTGCACCTTTGCATCATTGGGAAGCCCAAATAAAATAAAAACAGATAATGGTCCTGCAAACACTAGCACAGCTATGTCAGAATTTTGCACTAAGTGGCAAATTACCCACAAATTCGGAATCCCTTATAACAGTCAAGGACAAGCTCTGGTAGAGAGAGACAATCTAACACTAAAAACAGCATTAGAACGACATTTGATCAAAGGGAAAAAAGCCCTTGGCCTCCCAGCGATGCAAGACACCCTTAATCTCTGTCTTTATACACTTAACTTCCTCAATCTCTCCGGCACCCCTGCTACGACGGCAGTGGAGCGACATTTTTCTTCCCCCCCTTCCCCTGATTCTCCCAAAGCACAGGTATACTACTGCCAACTGCCAGACCCTACTTGGAACAGCCCTGCTGGTCTCCTCACCTGGGGTCGTGGCTACGCAGCTATCCAGCTTCCAGATCGTGTCCTGTGGGTTCCTGCATGACACGTCAGACCATATCACCCCAAGATAGAAAAATCACCACCCGCAGACATATCAACATGATTCGTCCCGTTGCCTTGCCGACCCTCTTCCTCCTTCTTGCCGCACATGCTTCCAAGGTCTCCATTCCATCTCAAGTGACGTACTTCACGCCAGGTACTCCCCTCCTGCTGACCTGCACCGCATCTGGGGACATTTTTCCCCCTTACCTCAGATGGTCGACACTCCCTCAGCCATGGCTCCATATCTCCAGCAATGCTTCTTTCTGGATCAACAACTTTGAACACCTTCCTCGGACTACACTCCTCATACTTCGCCCTACTGCCACCACCTATTATTGCTCCGGTCGACGCCTCTATGATTCCATATGCAACATTTATGAATCCTGGAGAGTCCTCAGACCCCGTTCACCTCGTCATCATCACAGACAATTCGCAAATCAACCTGATGTTCAGGCCACCCCCTTTCTACATCGGGTTAAGAGATTGCAGAACCCCACCAGCACGTCAGATGGCTGCGCCCCCTGCCTGACCAAAACCACACAAGCAGGCTCCATTCAACTAACTCTCATCTACCATACCCAAAAACCGCAGAAGTGCCTTCCTACAGGAAAAACTTGCCAAAACAACGGGACCATGTACCATCTATGTAAGAAGAACTCAAAAACCATTTGCTACAATCCCAAGACAGCTGTACGTCTCAACGTTACCTTTTGGGCGGGACTTCCAAGAACCTCTGGCAGATCTGATCCTGAGGGGGAGGGAAAACTTTATTATCTAAACCACACCACCGTTCTCAAGGATGGTACTAACCCAATTGTTTTAATCTTTGATGTTTGTGTTGCTTGTTCTAAACCAGGGGGACATTCATGCGGGTCGGCTGACTGGAAAACAACGTACGCCCACAATCATAAATATTTGTGTCATACGCCCATTAACTGGGCCATAGGTAACCCCAATCAATGGATCCCTTGTGGAGGTTCCGTCGAGTGCTTGGGTTGGTCTTGTGTCTGTGATTATACCGGGGGAGGGTACTCAGGCTGCAATCATCTGTCACATTTCAAACGAATATCAGGGTCTACCACAGACAATAAGGTAGAAATCACCATCTCCAGACAACACCCTGCCTTGAATACACTTATGGCATAGGGATTGATGGCACAGGATCAGATCCAAACACTTACATTACCATAAAAACTGAAGTAATATATGAAGGTAAGGAAACATCCTTAGGCTGGTCGGTATATAATAATTTAAGGAAATTAGAAAAAGCCCCTGAAACCAGTGTTATTGCAAAAAACTTGTTCATGGATATGGCAGAAAAAATTGCAAAACAACTTGCAATAACCAATTGTTTTGTCTGTGGGGGAACCACCACAGGAGAACAATGGCTGTGGCAAGCCTTAGAAGCCTCACCATCGCTGTTTAATAACATGTCTTCTGTAGGAAACATAACAGCTGGAACAGCTTCCGATCCTCTGGACAATTACCACCAACTTAATTGGTAGAAACTGCTTTTCCTGAAATGGGTCCGCTCCAGTAGGACACCTCCTTTGCTTAGGTACATGGATAACTCCTACCAGACTTGGACTGCACCTGACAATACTACCACCACACCTGCTAAATTCAGCACCTCCCTCCTTTCTTATCTCAATAACACAACATCTTCCCAAATTTGGACAGCCCCAAATAACATGTATTGGATTTGTGGTAACCTAGCCTATCCATCCCTTCCAGCAGATTGGCAAGGATCACATACTAGCCAAAGAAGGAGGGGTATGTAGTAGGTTCAATCTCACGAATTGTTGTCTTCAAATTGATAAGGTTGGCAAAGTGGTAGCACAATTAGTAGCACAACTGAAATGCGACAATTAACCTATAATCCTAATCAAGTATGGCAAGGTATTGATTTTAAGAATATTTTTAGTTCCTGGTTCCCAAAACTACCAGGATTACAAGCCATAATAGCTCTCATACGTATGATTGCTGCAGGATGCGTTATTTTTCCATGTGTGTTATCAATTTTTGTTCGCACTATTTCCAATAGTCTGTCTTTATTAGCTGAAAAGCGTGCCATTGCACAGGTTAATGCCCTCTGGGAAAAAGAACCTCTGTACAAAGTCACACCCTCAGAAGACCCTGATGCGTACGCTAACACAAGTTTTTGCATGGGCAGTGACAAAGATCCAGAAGAATTTCCTCCATATAAAACTAAAACAAAGGAGATGCAGTAATGAATCAACTTCAATAGTTTCAGTACATGCCAGGCCTCAAGGCCTCACGTAGGCTGAAAGTGTGTACCAGGAACAAAGAACATCAATCAGCAATACAACACCAGGGGCTACTAACTGGACTGCAGGCGTTGATTGGCTACTTTGTACCAACTAAAACTGACCATATAACACTGTAATTTGATGCAACTGTGTGTCCACTAATATTTCTACTCATGTAACATAATGATTGGATAGAGTTCACCACTTGTGACGTATTACTGTGTGTTTTTAATAAAAGAGCTTCCTGAGCTCGTGATCGGGGCAGCTCACCCGAGATAGAACCAGCCTGGTGTCTTTCTTGATGCATTTGACCACCCAGTGAGAAGCCTTCCAAATGCGGAGCAAAGCCGCAGTGGTATTCGACCAGGTTGGCCCGGTTCTGCTGAGCCAGTAGCGGCGTTGAAACCGATGCTCTGTGTTTGGCCCATCAGGGCTCCCATACTAACCTTTATGTCCTGCTTTTGAAGCGCAGCTGCTTTGCGTGGCACAGCAATTGCTGCGCAGTAGCGGCTGAAGCATCAGGGAGCGTGCAGGATTGCAGGAGGTGACTCAAAACGCCTCTGTGCCTGTGCAAAGTGCCTGTTTGGCGCGCATGCATGCAAAGCACACTCGCCAAGCCACGCCCACCGAACCGGTGGTAAAAATATTTGAAACATACCACTGGCTGGTTCGGACTGGTTCTAGCGTACTGGTAGCAGAAATTTTGACTAGCGCAGAACCGGCAAAAAACGGTTGGCCTCGTCCACCACGCCCCCGTTACCTCTCCTATATTCCCCATGTTTTTTAGCTCAGCTGATTCACGTGGCAAACCGGATTGCCACACCTCAACTGAGCTAAAGAACAGCTCAGCTCACTCACCAATGTTAGGACAGGTTGGTCTTTGAGCCCTGCGCGAAGCGCGGGGGCATAGGACCAGTGGTAGGATTCAATTTTTTTTACTACTGGTTTGTACTACAGGTGGCCGTGGCTTGGTGGGCGTGGTGTGGCTTGGTGGGCGTGGCAGGGGAAGGTAACTGCAAAATCACCCCATTTTCTCCCCACCTCACTAACCTACTGTCCAGCTCCGTTCTCCTGTGCAGGGGAACCAAAGACCCAGCCGATCAGCTGGGATTCAATGGGAGGCAGATAACAGAATGCAGTGAGGCAAGCCAGAGGTGGCATTTGCCGGTTCTCCAAGCTACTCAAAATTTCTGCTACCGGTTCTCCAAATAGCTCAAAATTTCCACTACCAGTTCTCTGAACTACTCAAAATATCTGCTACCAGTTCTCCAAACTACTCAAAATTTCCGCTACCAGTTCCCCGAACTACTCAAAATTTCCGCTACCGGTTCTCCAAACTACTCAAAATTTCTGCTACCGGTTCTCCGAACTACTCAAAATATCCGTTACCGGTTCTCCAAACTACTCAAAATATCCGCTAACAGTTCTCCGAACTACTCAAAATATCCACTACCAGTTCTCCGAACTACTCAAAATATCCACTACCAGTTCTCTGAACTACTCAAAATATCCGCTACCAGTTTTCCGAACTACTCAAAATATCCGCTACCAGTTCTCTGAACTACTCAAAATTTCTGCTACCAGTTCTCCGAACTACTCAAAATATCCGCTACCAGTTCTCCAGAACTGGTCAGAACCTGCTGAATACCACCTCTGCATAGGATTGCTCATAGAACCAGTGAGAAAATATTTGGAAACCCACCACTGGCTATTTTCCACACAAAACACAACTTGGGGGTGAAAAAAAGACAGAGCTGCACATACTTGAACAAAGAGGTCTTGGGCCTTTGAGGTTTCTTTTTTGCAAAAAATGCCGCAAACTCCCTCCCGGAGCTGGCATAGCTCAGCTGAGCTGAAGGCTCTGAAGGGGCTCGTGTGTTTTTCATGTCCAGGTATTCTGTCAGCAGCATCTGGCAGAAGAAAAAAGAGGAAAAAAGGAGAGTTTTATCCCAATGAAATCCCCGAAAGGCTTTATCAATAAATCACAGTTTAACTGAACAGGAATGTGGGAAGGAGGAGGGGAAGCAGGAGGAGAGCAGGAGGAAGGGGAAGGAGCAGGAGGGGAAGAGGAAGAAGTAGAGGAGGAGGAGGAGGAGGAAGGAGAAGGAGAGGAAGAAAAAGAAAAAGAAAAAGAAAAGAGGAGGAGGAAGAAGAGGAAGAGGAAGAAGGAGAGGAGGAGGAGGAGGAGGAGGAGGAGGAGGAGGAGGAGGAGGAGGAGGAGGAGGAGGAGGAGGAGGAGGAGGAGGAGGAGGAGGAGGAGGAGGAGGAGGAGGAAGAGGACGAGGAAGAGGACGAGGACGAGGAGGAGTTGTTTGTGATTAAGGCACATTCAGGCACTGACAACACCTCAGTCTCCTAAGAACCTGGAGGAATTAATGCTAATTATATTTCACCCAGCAAGGAAACCGCCTAACCTAATAGAATAGTCCTGACAGTACCAAGTAGAACAAAACAGCAAAGTGCAACTCTTATTTAAACAAATTAACAGGAAACAAGCAGGCCAAAAGAATTAAGCCACTCATCAGACAAAACTGAAAATATCGCTTGTTGTTGTTTTTGTTTATAAAAAAGCAACGCAATTAAATAGCAATAACCTGGTTTGTATCCATAAATATCTCAGATTTATTCGCGGCCAAGAGGTCGCTATTTTTATTCTTCTACATCTAAGGCAAAAGAAATATGTTTGCAGTTTGCTTTGCTCTGCGTCTTACCTATTTGCTGTACCACTCCCGAAAAGAATGTGCCACCAAAAGTTTATACAAAGTCTACATCGGACATTGCAAGTTCGGAGGAATTAAATCCTAAAGGGGCTTTTTCAAGAAGCAGCTGCCTTTCCTGGTTTTATTTTGTTTTTTCTTTGAAGACAT
The DNA here is from genome assembly GCA_033807585.1 of Hydrophis major. Lineage (NCBI taxonomy): Eukaryota > Metazoa > Chordata > Lepidosauria > Squamata > Elapidae > Hydrophis > Hydrophis major. The sequence goes on along the minus strand of CM066331.1, from coordinate 211,800,822 downwards.
TTCCCTTCTCATCCAAGGAGCTATCTATCTGCGTTATCTATCTAAAGAACCTATAGTTCAATTTTACAGGATATCTGAATCAGGACAGATCCTTAGTAACCTGAATTGAAATTATTATAGTTTCTAGATCTCCCCTGTGAGTTTTAGCATGCTGGCCCTATTTCTTGATAATCCTGCTCATTTTAAGAGCTCAATACAGAGGTTTTGGGTTTTTTTAGTCTTGTAAAGCAATGTCATATATTCAGCCATTCACGGCGACCTAATGATATAGAGAAACTAACACTTCCCTTGTATTTTTCAACCCCTTGTTTATTCATCGAATATTTTTCATCATTTCTTATTTCCCTTTTTACGGTTGTTTATCAAATTCAAAAGGGATTGGGAAGGCAGGAAGGCTGTAAATAAAACCCAGGTTCAGGAGACCAAAGGACCCAAAGAGAACATCAAGCAAAACTATATATACATGATGCTTCAGCAGAGACCCATTGCAAGCTAAGATCCTTCACGGTGTCCATACAATCTAGAAATATTTACACTTTCTAAGTCTGCCTTGTTTGCTCCAAGAAGTGGCTGCCCAGGTAATCCTCACAATCACAATGCAGCCCAGAATTTTTCATACTTACAACTGTTGCGGCATCCCCTCAAATAAAACTAATACATCCTTGGTTGTATAAACACAGGGGTAGAATCAAAAACCCCATGATGTAGTACTACCATTTTATAAAGCCTTAGTAAGGCCACACCTGGAATACGGCATCCAGTTTTGGTCGCCCCATTAAAAAAAAGAGGTTGAGACTTTGGAAAAGGTGCAGAGAAGAGCAACTAAGATAATGAAAGGCCTGGAGACTAAAACATAGGAAGACGGGTTGCGGGAATTAAGTATGGCCAGTCTAAAGAAAGGAAGGACAAGGGGGCACCTGAGAGCAGTCTTACAATATTTGAGGGGCTGCCCCAAGGAAGAGGGGCGCCAACCTATTTTCCAAAGCACCCGAAGGCAGGACAAGAAACGGTGGATGAAACTCATCAAGGAGAGAAGCAACCTGGAATTAAGGAGAGACTTCCTAACAGGGAAGACAATTAACCAGTGGAACAGATGGCCACCAGAGGGTGCTTTGTGGGTGCTTCATCTCTGGAAGTTTTCAAGAAGAGACTGAACAGCCACTTATCTGAAATAGTATTCTCCTGCTTGGTTGGTGGTGTTCCAATTATTTTACTACTGGTTCTGTGGGTGTGGCTTGGTGGGCGTGGCAGGGGAAGGATACCGCAAAATCCCCCTTCCCTTCCCTCCCCACCCCACCAACCTGCTTTCCAGCTCTGTTCTCCTATGCAGGGCAACCAAAGGAGACCCAGCCGATCAGCTGGGACTTGATGGGAGGCAGAGAAGAGATGGGGTTGGCGGGGCCAGTCAGAGGAGGCAATGGCCGGTTCTCCAAACGACTCAAAATTTCCGCTACCGGTTCTTGAGAACTGGTCAGAACCGGCTGAATCCCACCTCTGCTCCAAGGTCCCTTCCAGCAATATCCTATCCCAACCCATCCCATCCCCGTGGAAACGTGATCAAAATTCAGACACTTGGCAACTGACTTATAGTTATGACGGTCACAGTGGCCAGGGGTCACCTGATCCCCTTTTGCAACCTTCTGACCAGCAAAGCCAATGGGGAAGCCAGATTCACTTTGCAACCATGTTCCTAACTTCACAACTGCAAGAAAGGTTGCCAAATGGGACAACCTTTACTTAAACAAGAGTCCATTTTAGCCACACAAATTGTGGCCGCAGGTCAAAGATTGGCTGTGTTCCATTTATATAAGGCCACAGCTAGAGTCCTGCATCTAGTTTTGGTCACCACACTATAAAAAAGATGTTGAGGTTCAAGAAAAAGTACAGAAAAGAACAACCAGGATGATGAGGGGACTGGAGACCAAAACATACAATGAACTATTGCTGGGCCTGGCTACTCTAGTGGAGAGAAGGACCAGGGGGGACAGGATAGCAGTCTTTCCATAGTTGAGGGGCTGCCCCAGAGAGGAGGAAGGGGTCAAGCTATTCTCCAAAGCAGGGGTTGCCAACCTTTTGGACCTTGGGGACCACCAAACTCATAATTTTAGATCCCAGGGACCATGAACTAGTTCTGTGGGCGTGGCCTAATTTGTGGGTGTGGCTTGGTGGTCATGTGACTGGCTGGGCATGGCTTGTATGTAAATATTATAAATATTTATATATTGAATCTTTTATTTAAAAAGAGCAACTTTTACCCAAAATTGGGCCAAGCAGGCAGGCAGATTGAGTTGCTCACAGAATCACAAATTCATTCAGAAATCTATCTATCTGCCATTGGCTAGCTCAGTCTGTCACATAAAATTTGCAAACTCACTAAATTAACTCACAACACACCATATATGTAAATACTGAATTTTTAATTTTAAAAAAGAGCAACTTTTACCCAAAATCAGGCAAAGCAGGCAGATTGAGTTGCTCACAGAATAATTCAGTGATCTATCTATCTGCCATCGACTAGCTCAGTCTCTCAAATTTGCTTGCCATGAGTCTGCACTGAATTTGCTTGCAAGCAAACCATCAGTCCTAAGGGAGGTTTGGCTGTACTTAAAAGTAGAAACGAAGATATAAAGACTAGCTCGAAAGCAAGAAATCCAACCATTTCCTGCTTCCTAGCTAATCTAAATCTCCCAGCACAACAGAACAGATGATGGTCAGAAGAAGGAAAAATAGAAATTTAGCAGGCAAGTTTGCCAGGTAAGGAGTGAGTGGGCAGGGAGGGTTCCCGTGGGCCATGTGGGCAGCGCAGCCTTGTGTTTCTGCGCAGCCTGGATTAATTGCTTTGTTGTGGTGCTCCGGGGATGAGATTTCTCTACAGCCCACCAAAATTTTCTCACAGCCCACCAATGTGCCGTGGCCCACCAGTTGGCGACCACTGCTCCAAAGCACCTGAAGGCCAGAGAAGGAATAATGGATGGAAACTAGTCAAGGAGAGATTCAACCTGGAAATAAGGAGAAACTTTCTGACAGTGAGAAGAATCAACCCGTGGAACAGAAGTTGCCCTCAGAAGTTGTGGGAGCTTCATCACTTGAGACTTTCAAGAAGAGATTGGACTCCCATCTGTCAGCAATGGTGTAAGGTCTCCTGCTTGGGTGGGAGGTTGGACACGATGACTTACAAGGTCCCTTCCAACTCTGATTATCTGTTATCTGTTATATTCTTATTGGGACGATGAGTAAAAGGCAGAGGCTGGGTGTCTGCAACTATGCAAACCCATTTGTTTGTTTGTTGCTTAGAGATTAGACCTGTTTGCTTGTGGATGGAGAAGTGGTAGGAGAATTGGCTCCTACAAGGTTGAATTATTCATGGCAAAGCCATCCATCAAAATCCTTTCCAACCTTAATCCAATCCATAAAGAAGATTTATGACGGGTGTTAAAATCTATAGGGTCCCGTCAATTTATAACAAAGACTTCTGACTTTCTGTGCAAAAAAGGTTGAATATGGCCATCAGCACGTAAAACCCTAATGGGTTGGATATGGACCCTAACCAAATTTGGACAAGGACAAGGGAAGAGGGTGCAGTTCTGGGCAAGACAGGTATCAGAGTACCTTCAAACCATCCCACTGGTTGCGATTAAAAGGTGCGTGATTTCCAAGTCGTATCTTTTTTAAAAAAACAAACAAACAAATTTTATTGATTTTATAGAACACAAACAAAACTAAAAGATCTTTTCTGAAGGTTGTCTGATCCCGGGTTGAAACTCTTCGCACAGACACAAATTCAAACATCATATTCACTTTATATATCCTTCCATATCTTATTATCATTTTCTTTTTTATATTATATATATAAACCATTTTTATCAATTTTATATAAACAATGCACAAGGCATAACAGCTTATAAGTTCTTTTCTAAGAAAAAATAATAAAAGAAGAAAACCAATAGAACATAACAATCCCAAATTATAGTATCAATACTTTGTCTATTTAACTTCATATCTTATCCCAACTTCTCCTTTTCATCCAAATTATTTATTAATTAAAAATTTTTTTTTTGCCTTTTTTCAATATACAACATCTAAAAAAAAAAAAAGCATAACAAAACCTTTATATATCCTTTCATATCTTATTACCATTTTCAATAATATTCTTTGTCTGTTCTATTTCCAACTATCCATTCATCTTTTTTCTTTTATTATACTTCTCCTATACACCAATTGGAGTAACGTCGATAACTCATTACCCTAACTTAAAAGTACTTCATATAACAATTTTTCTTGGGATTCTGCTTAAAAGATTCTAAAATTACACAATGAATTTTATAGTCTAAATACACATATAAAAAACACAATCTTATGTACCCTCCAGAATCCCTCTTTTATCCTAAATTAAATTCACCCATTGTCTCTGAATAAACTTTTTTTCTTTAGATCTTGCTTCCCCCCATTGAGGCTTCTCCTCCCCCCCTTTCTCTCTTGTTTATTCTTCTCCTTGCCCTTTTTACCCCTTTGTCTTTCCTCCTCCCTTTTCTTACTCCTTTTCCTTTGCTTTCTAACCTTGCCTCCACCTTTCCGCTCATTTTTCTCTTCTTTGGTTGTTTTTATAATTCTTAAAATCCCCTTTTTCTTATCCTTTTTCTCCTCCTCCCCGGAAAGAACCCATTGTTCATCAAAGATGGCTTCTTCTTCCTCTTCTTCTTCGTCCCAGTCCTTCTGCTGCATAGTCAACTTTTCATAAGTACATAACGCCATTTCTAAGAATTGAAACAAAGTGCCCAAAGTATCTTCCTTTTTATATTTTTGATATTCAGTCTTTAGTTCATCCACAAGCGATGCCATTATGAAAAGAGAAACTTTTCCCAAAACAACCACAAGTATTTTTAATCAAAAATAATTCAAAAAAAAGTTCCAAAAATTAATACTTTTCTTCCTTCTTCTCTTTCTCTTTCTGGGGTTAATGTTTAATCAAAGAGGTCCAATTACCATATACCTTTCTTTGGGATTCTAGGCAATCTCCTCCTTTTTCAGCTTCTGCTCCAATTTTTTTTCCTCTCCCTTCCCACTTGCAATATCAATTTTAAATAATCAGAAATCCATACCTCCAACAAGGGTTTTCCAATTTCTTAAGTTTTTCAATGTCCAAAAATCCTTTTGTCCCTTAGCTTCAACTCTCAAAACAATTCACTTTCAATGTCCAATATGTCCAAACATTTCTGCTGTTTCCATGGGGTGGGAGAGTAAAGAAAAAAAAAGTTCCCTTTAACAGCTTCTCCGCCGCTTTCGATCTTCTTAGAGATACAATGTATCCTCCAGCAATTCAAACAGCTCAGTTCCAACCAATTTGAAAGATGTTACTTGACCCGGCTCAGACAGCACTTTCACTCTTCTTACTTCCTCCAGCGCAATCTTACCCGGTTGCTGGCTTCTTTGTGGCGGCCATTGCTGACTGCCGCTCCACCGCCTTGGGAAAAAGGGGTTTTTCGGGAGAAGGAGGGGGTCTGCGACACCCCCAACCCCCTGTCCGACTCCCCTCTCTCTTCAGCTGTCCCTACAGGGCAGCCATATTCCCCTGACCCATCTGGATCGGGGGTACCTCGGCGGCTAGCACAGCAGGAATGGCGAGCTGTCGCGAATTCCTGCTGCCCCGAAGCCACATGAAACCGGACCCAAGTCGTATCTTTTATTGTTGATTTATGATATCAGAATGATGAAATAGTATCCATTAACTAGTAACTGTGTTCAAATTCTGGAAATAAGTCACAGGTTGGACATCTAAGTCAACCAATCCCTGGCAGAACATTCCTTTTTTGAAGGAAGGAAGGAAGGAAGGAAGGAAGGAAGGAAGGAAGGAAGGAAGGAAGGAAGGGAGAAAGGGAGGGAAGAAGAGAAGGAGAAGGAGAAAAGGAGGGAGGAAGAGGAGGAGGAGGAGAAAAGAAGAAAGGGAGGAAGAGGAGGAGGAGGAAAGAAGGAAGGATCGAGGGAAGGTACAAGGAAGGATGGAGAGGAGGAGGAGGAAGGAGAGGAGAAAGGAAGGGAGGGTAGGAGAAAGGGAAGAAGAGAAGGAGGAAGAGGAGTAGGAGAAGGAAGGAATGGAGACAGGGAGGAAGAAGGAGGAAGAGGATTAGGGGAAGAGGATTAAGAGCGGCATAAACAGTCTTCCAATATCTGACAGGTGACAACAGGTTAATCTATTCTCCAAAGCATCGGAGGGCAGGGTAAGAAGTAACTAATGATTACTTCTTACGCTGTAACTAAAGAAGTAACTAAAGATCATTACAGGGAGATCCAACCTAGAACTTCTGACAGTGAGAACAATTAATCAGTGGAACTCCTTGCCACCAGAAGTGGGTGCTCCAGCACTGAAGGTTTTCAAGAAGAAACGGGACAGTCATTTGTCTGAAATGATGTAAGATTTCCTGCTTGAGCGGGGCAGGGGGGGTTGGACAAGGAGAACTCTGAGGTCCCTTCTCAACTGTTATCCTTCCTTCCTTCCTTCCTTCCTTCCTTCCTTCCTTCCATTCTTCCATTCTTCCATTCTTCCTTCCATTTTTCCTTCCTTCCATTTTTCCTTCCTTCCATTCTTCCATTCTTCCTTCCATTCTTCCTTCCTTCCTTCCATTCTCCCTTCCTTCCTTCCTTCCATTCTTCCTTCCTTCCTTCCTTCCATTCTTCCTTCCTTCCATTCTTCCTTCCTTCCTTCCTTCCATTCTTCCTTCCTTCCTTCCTTCCTTCCTTCCATTCTTCCTTCCTTCTTTCCTTCCTTCCATTCTTCCTTCCTTCCATTCTTCCTTCCTTCCTTCCATTCTACCTTCCTTCCTTCCTTCCATTCTTCCTTCCTTCCATTCTTCCTTCCTTCCTTCCCTCCATCCTTCCTTCCTTCCATTCTTCCTTCCTTACTTCCTTCCTTCCATTCTTCCTTCCTTCCTTCCATCCTTCCTACCATCCTTCCTTCCATCCTTCCTTCCATCCTTCTTTCCTTCCTTCCTTCCTTCCTTCCTTCCTTGCATTCTTCCTTCCTTCCTTGCATTCTTCCTTCCTCCCTTCCTTCCTTCCATTCTTCCTTCCTTCCTTCCATCCTTCCTTCCTTCCTTCCATTCTTCCTTCCTTCCTTCCATTCTTCCTTCCTTCCATTCTTCCTTCCATCCTTCCTTCCTTCCATTCTTCTTTCCTTCCTTCTTTCCATCCTTCCTGCCTTCCATTCTTCCTTCCTTCCTTCCTTCCATTCTTTCTTCCTTCCATTCTTCTTTCCTTCCTTCCTTCCTTCCTTCCTTCCTTCCATTTTTCCTTCCTTCCTTCCTTCCTTCCTTCCTTCCTTCCATTCTTCCTTCCTACCATTCTTCCTTCCTTCCTTCCATCCTTCCTTCCTTCCTTCCATCCTTCCTTCCTTCCTTCCTTCCATTCTTCCTTCCATTCTTCCTTCCTTCCTTCCTTCCATGCTTCCTTCCTTCCTTCCTTCCATTCTTCCTTCCTTCCATTCTTCCTTCCATTCTTCCTTCCTTCCATTCTTCTTTCCTTCCTTCCTTCCTTCCTTCCATTCTTCCTTCCTTCCTTCCATTCTTCCTTCCTTCCTTCCTTCCATTCTTCCTTCCTTCCTTCCTTTCTTCCATTCTTCCTTCCTTCCTTCCATTCTTTCCTTCCTTCCTTCCATTCTTCTTTCCTTCCTTCCTTCCTTCCATTCTTCCTTCCTTCCTTCCATTCTTCCTTCCTTCCTTCCATTCTTTCTTCCTTCCTTCCTTCCTTCCTTCCTTCCTTCCTTCCTTCCATTCTTCCTTCCTTCCTTCCATTCTTCCTTCCTTCCTTCCTCTTCTTCCATTCTTCCTTCCTTCCTTCCATTCTTCCTTCCTTCCATTCTTCCTTCCTACCTTCCTTCCATCCTTCCATCCTTCCTTCCATTCTTCCTTCCTTCAATTCTTCCTTCCTTCCTTCCTTCCTTCCATTCTTCCTTCCTTCCATTCTTCTTTCCTTCCTTCCTTCCTTCCTTCCATTCTTCCTTCCTTCCTACCTTCCTTTCTTCCTTCCTTCCATTCTTCCTTCCTTCCTTCCATTCTTCCTTCCATCCTTCCATTCTTCTTTCCTTCCACCCTTCCTCCTTCCATTCTTCTTCCTTCCTTCCATTCTTCCTTCCTTCCATCCTTCCTTCCTTCCATTCTTCCTTCCTTCCTTCCTTCCATTCTTCCTTCCTTCCTTCCTTCCATTCTTCCTTCCTTCCTTCCTTCCTTCCTTCCTTCCATCCTTCCTTCCATTCTTCCTTCCTTCCATTCTTCCTTCCTTCCTTCCATTCTTCCTTCCATTCTTCCTTCTATTCTTCCTTCCTTCCATTCTTCTTTCCTTCCTTCCTTCCGTCCATTCTTCCTTCCTTCCTTCCTTCCTTCCTTTCATTCTTCCTTCCTTCCATTCTTCTTTCCTTCCTTCCTTCCTTCCATTCTTCCTTCCTTCCTTCCTTCCATCCTTCCATCCTTCCTTCCTTCCTTCCATTCTTCCTTCCTTCCTTCCTTCCATTCTTCCTTCCTTCCTTCCTTCCATCCTTCCTTCCATCCTTCCTTCCATGCTTCCTTCCTTCCTTCCTTCCTTCCATTCTTCCTTCCTTCCATTCTTCCTTCCTTCCTTCCTTCCTTCCTTTCTTCCTTCCATTCTTCCTTCCTTCCTACCTACCTACCTTTCTTCCTGCCTTCCTTTATTTCTTACTTACTTACTTACTTCCCTTCCTTCCTTCCTTCCTTCCATTCTTCCTTCCTTCCTTCCTTCCATTCTTCCTTCCATTCTTCCTTCCTTCCATCCTTCTTTCCTTCCATTCTTCCTTCCATTCTTCTTTCCTTCCTTCCTTCCTTCCTTCCTTCCTTCCTTCCATTCTTCCTTCCTTCCTTCCTTCCATTCTTCCTTCCTTCCTTCCTTACCTTCCATTCTTCCTTCCTTCCTTCCTACCTACCTACCCTTCTTCCTGCCTTCCTTTATTTCTAACTTACTTACTTCCCTTCCTTCCTTCCTTCCTTCCATTCTTCCTTCCTTCCTTCCATTCTTCCTTCCTTCCTTCCATTCTCCCTTCCTTCCTTCCATCCTTCCTTCCTTCCATTCTTCCTTCCATTCTTCTTTCCTTCCTTCCTTCCTTCCTTCCTTCCATTCTTCCTTCCTTCCTTCCTTCCTTCCTTCCATCCTTCCTTCCTTCCATCCTTCCTTCCTTCCTTCCTTCCATTCTTCCTTCCTTCCTTCCATTCTTCCTTCCTTCCTTCCTTCCATTCTTCCTTCCTTCCTTCCATTCTTTCCTTCCTTCCTTCCTTCCTTCCATTCTTCTTTCCTTCCTTCCTTCCTTCCTTCCATTCTTCTTTCCTTCCTTCCTTCCATTCTTCCTTCCTTCCTTCCATTCTTCCTTCCTTCCTTTCTTCCTTCCTTCCTTCCATCCTTCCTTCCTTCCTTCCATCCTTCCTTCAATTCTTCCTTCCTTCCTTCCTTCTATTCTTCCTTCCTTCCATTCTTCTTTCCTTCCTTCCTTCCTTCCTTCCTTCCTTCCTTCCATTCTTCCTTCCTTCCTACCTTCCTTTCTTCCTTCCTTCCATTCTTCCTTCCTTCCTTCCATTCTTCCTTCCTTCCTTCCTTCCTTCCATTCTTCTTTCCTTCCTCCCTTCCTTCCTTCCATTCTTCTTCCTTCCTCCCTTCCTTCCTTCCATTGTTCCTTCCTTCCATCCTTCCTTCCTTCCATTCTTCCTTCCTTCCTTCCTTCCCCTTCCTTCCTTCCTTCCATCCTTCCTTCCTTCCATCCTTCCTTCCTTCCTTCCTTCCATTCTTCCTTCCTTCCATTCTTCCTTCCATCCTTCCTTCCATCCTTCCTTCGATTCTTCCTTCCTTCCATTCTTCATTCCTTCCTTCCATTCTTCATTCCATTCTTCCTTCCTTCCTTCCATTCTTCCTTCCTTCCTTCCTTCCTTCCATCCTTCCTTCCATTCTTCCTTCCTTCCTTCCTTCCTTTCATTCTTCCTTCCTTCGATCCTTCCTTCCATTCTTCCTTCCATTCTTCCATTCTTCCTTCCTTCCATTCTTCTTTCCTTCCTTCCTTCCTTCCATTCTTCCTTCCTTCCTTCCTTCCATTCTTCCTTCCTTCCTTCCATCCTTCCTTCCATTCTTCCTTCCTTCCTTCCATTCTTCCTTCCTTCCTTCCTTCCATCCTTCCTTCCATTCTTCCTTCCATTCTTCCATTCTTCCTTCCTTCCTTCCTTTCCTTCCATTCTTCCTTCCATTCTTCCTTCCTTCCATTCTTCCTTCCTTCCTTTCTTCCTTCCATCCTTCCTTCCTTCCATTCTTCCTTCCTTCCTACCTACCTACCTACCTTTCTTCCTGCCTTCCTTTATTTCTTACTTACTTACTTACTTCCCTTCCTTCCTTCCTTCCATTCTTCCTTCCTTCCTTCCATTCTTCCTTCCTTCCTTCCTTCCATTCTTCCTTCCTTCCATCCTTCCTTCCTTCCATTCTTCTTTCCTTCCTTCCTTCCTTCCTTCCTTCCATCCTTCCTTCCTTCCTTCCATTCTTCCTTCCTTCCTTCCTTCCTTCCATACTTCCTTCCATTCTTCTTTCCTTCCTTCCTTCCATTCTTCTTTCCTTCCTTCCTTCCTTCCATTCTTCTTTCCTTCCTTCCTTCCTTCCTTCCTTCCTTCCATTCTTCCTTCCTTCCTTCCATCCTTCCATTCTTCCTTCCTTCCTTCCATTCTTCCTTCCTTCCTTCCTTCCATCCATTCTTTTTTCCTTCCTTCCATTCTTCCTTCCTTCCATTCTTCCTTCCTTCCTTCCATTCTTCCTTCCTTCCTTCCATTCTTCCTTCCTTCCTTCCTTCCATCCTTCCTTCCTTCCATTCTTCCTTCCTTCCTTTCTTCCATTCTTCCTTCCTTCCTTCCATTCTTCCTTCCTTCCATTCTTCCTTCCTTCCTTCCATTCTTCCTTCCTTCCTTCCTTCCTTCCATTCCTTCCTTCCATTCTTCTTTCCTTCCTTCCTTCCATCCTTCCTTCCATCCTTCCTTCCTTCCATTCTTCCTTCCTTCCTTCCATTCTTCCTTCCTTCCTTCCTTCCTTCCTACCTACCTACCTACCTTTCTTCCTGCCTTCCTTTATTTCTTACTTACTTCCCTTCCTTCCTTCCTTCCTTCCTTCCATTCTTCCTTCCATTCTTCCTTCCTTCCTTCCATTCTTCCTTCCATCCTTTCTTCCTTCCATCCTTCCTTCCTTCCTTCCATTCTTCCTTCCTTCCTTCCTTTCTTCCATCCTTCCTTCCTTCCTTCCACAAACCCCACTCCCTTCTAGCACTGATGATGTTCCCTAGTTGGGTCATGAAACATCTGCAAGAAAACAACCCAGCTCAGAGAGCACCAAGGACTTCACAGTCCTTCCTCCTCTTTCCTTCCTTCCTTCCTTCCTTCCTTCCATTCTTCTTTCCTTCCTTCCTTCCTTCCATTCTTCTTTCCTTCCTTCCTTCCATCCTTCCTTCCTTCCATTCTTCCTTCCTTCCTTCCATTCTTCCTTCCTTCCTTCCATCCTTCCATTCTTCCTTCCTTCCTTCCATCCTTCCTTCCTTCCATTCTTCTTTCCTTCCTTCTTTCCATCCTTCCTTCCTTCCATTCTTCCTTCCTTCCTTCCTTCCATTCTTTCTTCCTTCCATTCTTCCTTCCTTCCATTCTTCTTTCCTTCCTTCCTTCCTTCCATTTTTCTTTCCTTCCTTCCTTCCTTCCTTCCTTCCATTCTTCCTTCCTACCATTCTTCCTTCCTTCCTTTCTTCCTTCCTTCCTTCCTTCCATCCTTCCTTCCTTCCTTCCATCCTTCCTTCGTTCCATTCTTCCTTCCTTCCTTCCTTCCTTCCATTCTTCCTTCCATTCTTTCCTTCCTTCCTTCCTTCCATTCTTCCTTCCTTCCTTCCATTCTTCTTTCCTTCCTTCCTTCCTTCCTTCCTTCCTTCCATTCT